>VXBD01003874.1:17323-52629 GCA_013399975.1 Indicator maculatus | reverse complement strand
TTTCCCTTTTAATTTTTCTTTTCCTTTATTTTACTTTATTTTTCCTTTTCTTTCTTTTTTTTCTTTTTCTTTTTCCTTTTATTTTTTTTTCTTTACCATTTGAATTTCACAGCCCTGCAGAGAAGGACTTGGGGGTGCTGGTGGAGGAGAGGCTGGACCAAACCAAACCAAAACAAAAGAACTCCACCAAAAAAAAGGGAAAAGCAAAAGACACCAAGACATAAACACTGAGGTTTTGCTCCTGGATAACGCTGGTCCCTACCCCATGAGTGCCAGGGTGCTGGGTGGCTGTGGGCACTCAGGGGAGGTGCTGGGGAGCCCACCTGCAAGTCTGGTACAGTGATGAGGTGCCAGGAGCCAGACCCTCCCATGCCTGCCAGCTTCAAACAGCCCTGGTGGGCTCGGTCTGGCCAAACTCTCTCCCCCTCTCAGCATCCAGGGGGTTGGATAAGGAATTCTTTTGAAAACTGAATAACTCAAGGCATTCCCTTCTGGCAGAAGGAAGAACCCTCCAGAAAACCCTCAGTGAGAAAGAGTCTGAGTGATTTGTTTGGAAACTTTTGAAGCACAGGTCCTGAGGAGGGCCAGGATGGCCTCTTGGCCTCACTCTCCAGAGCCAGCAAGCAAGAGCCAAGAGCCAAGAGCCAAGGGCCAAGAGCCAAGAGCCAAGAGCCCAGCTCCAGGGCAGGGAGCCCAACAGAGCTGCAGACCACCTGCAGCTGGACCAGGACCTCACGAGCCCACCTGGAACCAGAGCTTCACCTCACAGAGAGTCTCTGGATGTGGGGGTCCAGCCTCCCCAGGACTGGGCTGGGAGCTGAGGAGGGAGACAGCCACCTGGCTCAGCTCAGGCAAAGTGTCTTTTCCAGAGGGTAAAACCAGGCTGGGACTTTCCTAACTAGCCCTAGCCCTGGATCATGGATCATGGTGCTGGACACAGGGGCTGGTGCATGGCAGCTGCTGCTGTGGTTACTTCTCCTGGGCACCCCCTGCACATAGAATCATAGGACATTGGAGGTGGGAAGGGACCTCCAGAGATCATAGAATCATAGAATCAGTCAGGGTTGGAAGGGACTTCAAGGCTCATCCACTTCCAACCCCCCTGCCATGGGCAGGGACACCTCACACTACAGCAGGTTGCTCACAGCCACATCCAGCCTGGCTGCAAAAACCTCCAGGGATGAGGCTTCCACCACCTCCCTGGGCAACCTGTGCCAGTCTCTCACCACCCTCATGGGGAACAACTTCTTCCTGACATCCAACTTGAATCTCCCCACTTCTACTTTTACTCCATTTCCCCCAGTCCTATCTCTACCCCACACCCTAAGAAGTCCCTCCCCAGCTTTCTTGAAGCCCTCTTCAGATCCTGAAAGGCCACAAGAAGGTCTTCTCAGAGCTTTCTCTTCTCCAGCCTGAACAACCCCAACTCTCTCAGTCTGTCCTCATAGGAGATCATCAATCCAGCCCCCTTGCCAAAGCAGGATCCCCCTGGGTAGTCCGTAGAATCAATGCCACACCAGAAGCAGAACCTGAGGTGCAGTCCTGCAGGACCTTTTCCTGCTTCACAGCTCCAGACCTGTTTTCTGCTGTTGGATGAGCTGAGCTGCTCTGCAGAATTGTGTTAGCAACCCTTTGTCAGCTGGACACTACTTGTGGTTTCTCCAGACCTCAAGAGACCTCCTGTGTCATTTTCTGAAGGGCTCTTACTGCCAGACAGGTCTCTGAGGGTTTCTGGTGAACTTCAAGTGTGAAAGGACTTGAAGTGAGCACAGTGGAAACTCCTCAGCAAGGCTGTGTGAGTGCACTTCCAGCCCTCACACCCAGCTATCAAGAGGGAGCTGAGCATCAGCACTTTGAAAGTCAGTTGCCTGCTGAGGGTCCTGGAGGGAGGAAGGCTGCTCAGGCAGGCATCTGGAACCACTTCTTGTGCATGAAAGCTTTAACTTCACCAAGGATGAGGAACCAGCCTCACCTACCCAAGCACTGGTATAGGCTGGGCAGGGACTGGGTGGAGAGCAGCCCTGAGGAGAGGGACTTGGGGCTGCTGGGGGAGGAGAAGCTCCCGAGGAGCCAGCAGTGAGCACTTGCAGCCCAGAGAGCCAAACAGAGCCTGGGCTGCAGCAGGAGAAGTGTGGCCAGCAGGGCCAGGGAGGGGATTCTCCCCCTCTGCTCCACTCTGCTCAGACCACAGCTGGAGCTCTGGGTCCAGTTCTGGAGCCTCTGTTCCAGGAAGGATCTGGAGGTGCTGGAAGGTGTCCAGAGCAGGGCCATGAGGATGAACAGAGGGCTGGAGCTGCTCTGCTCTGAGGACAGCCTGAGAGAGTTGGGGTTGTGCAGTCTGGAGAGGAGAAGGCTCCCAGGAGACCTTCTTGTGGCCTTCCAGTATCTGCAGGGGGCTACAAGAAAGCTGGGGAGGGACTTTTTAGGGTGTGGGGTAGGGATAGGACTTGGGGGAATGGAGCAAAACTAGAAGTGGGAGATTGAGATTGGATGTAAGGAAGAAGCTCTGCCTGAGGAGGCTGCAGGTGGAGCAGTTCTAGGCCATGAGGGACACCTGAGGCATTGTCTGCATGGCACAGAGTGGGCACCACGCTGTGGGGCTGACCAGCACAGAACAGATCCTCAGCAGGACTCAAGAAGCCTGGCAGAGAAACCACATATCTGCATCTCTGCATCTTCTTTTCACCTTCTCCTCCGGCTTCCTCTTGCTCATCTCTCTCACCTCTGACCTCTCCCCTCTTCCTGCCAAACTTTCCCTTTCCCCAGAGTTCTCCCTGCTTGGCCTCTGCTTCTCCCATCCCCATCAGGGCTGACAAATCACCTCTATGCAGGAACATCATCACCACACCAGACTCAGCCTTTCTTTCACCTCCTTGGCTCAGAGCCACTTCCAGGAGGTAAGAAATGGACCCAGTCATGCTGGAGAGAGGATCACCAGGCAGCATGGGGAGACAGGAGCTGCTCCATTTCCCCTTTGTTTCCCTCCACAAGTCCTGCTCTTGCCAGTCCTGCGTGTTCAATGCAGGCTGCACATCCCTCTGGCCCTCGTGCTGTGCACCCAGCTGGGTCAGCTCCTGCTCAAGAGGTGGCCATGCACACATGCCCCTCACTTTCTCTTGGTTTCCCTCACCTTGCTTCCCTCCTTCCCTCCCCCCAGCACACATCTGCTCGCAGGGTCCCAGGGATCCGTTTCATCTCACCACTGAGCCAGGGAGTTAAAAGCCTGTCTCCCCTGATTTACTGAGTCTAGAGTGGCTGGGGGGTTTGGGGTGGGGGGGAGGGGAATAAGAAAAGAATGAAATCAAGAAATGAAATAATGAAAAAAAGGTCTTGAGAACATCTGGAGCTGCTCTTAAGCAAGACGCAATATTCCCGGCCAGATGTGGAGAGCTTGGCTCCTGCTTGGGAAAGCTCAACATGTCAGATGTGCAAATCCCACCCCACCTTCCCTTAGAATCATAGAATCATAGAATTCCTTCCCTTCTTTGCCTTCTCCTTCTCTGCTTGTGCTGCCCACACCACCCCCATGGGATGGCACCAAGAGGTTTGTCTGGAATTGTAGGATCACAGAATGGGCAGGGCTGGAGTGACTTCAAGGCTCAGCCAGCTCCAACCCCCCTGCCATGGGCAGGGGCACCTCACACCACAGCAGGTTGCTCACAGCCACATCCAGCCTGGCTGCAAAAACCTCCAGGGATGAGGCTTCCACCACCTCCCTGGGCAACCTGTGCCAGTCTCTCACCACCCTCATGGGGAACAACTTCTTCATAACATTGAATCTGAATCTCCCCACTTCTAGTTTTACTCCATTCCCCCCAGTCCTATCCCTACTCCACACCCTCAAAAGTCCCTCCCCAGCTTTCTTGTAGCCCCCGCAGATACTGGAAGTCCACAAGAAGGTCTCCTGGGAGCCTTCTCCTCTCCAGACTGCACAACCCCAACTCTCTCAGTCTGTCCTCAGAGCAGAGCAGCTCCAGCCCTCTGCTCATCCTCATGGCCCTGCTCTGGACACCTTCCAGCACCTCCAGATCCTTCCTGGAACAGAGGCTCCAGAACTGGACACAGAGCTCCAGCTGTGGTCTCAGCAGAGTGGAGCAGAGGGGGAGAATCCCCTCCCTGGCCCTGCTGGCCACACTTCTCCTGCTGCAGCCCAGGCTCTGCTTGGCTTTCAGTGCACACTGAATGTTGATGGCTGTCACTGAGGGGTGTCAACAGGCTGAGCCTGGCACTTGGAAGCAGCTGGGATCACTTGGTCACCAAGCAGAGGGATGTGGAGAGACCTGCTGAGCTCACAGTGGTGTTGCCTGCCTTGGGTGAGGCAGAGCCAGGCAGCTGAGGAGGCATCTGCAAGCAGTTCTGAATAGCTGGGAGCAGTGTTGCAGCAGGATGGCACTGGTGGTGAAGCCATCTGAGGTCTCTGGCAGCAAGGCTTTCCCCACAAGACAAAGCTCAGGCTTCTCTCAGTGCCTGAGTGAGCACAGCTGAGGAAACAGCTGCCAGCAAGGCAGGAAGGGCACAGGCACATGGTGGCCACGGGGTCACTGCTGCAGAGAAAGGAGCTCTTGGACAGGCCATGCACTCTGAATCATCATTGTCACTGCAGATGCACTGTGAGGATTAACAGCAGTGCCAGAGCTGGCTGGGAAGGCCAGGATGGCACAGCCCTGAAAGCCACTGTCCCCGAGGGGGGAGGTCCACCTCACGCAGGACACGCTCCACAACACCCTGCTGCAGCAGGGAGGGCAGCTGCTGGGGGCCTCATCCCTCATGGGCTGGATGTGGAACATCTATCAACTGCCCAGGGCAGCAACACAGAGCCCTCTGCTCCTGGGGGGTCCTCCTCTGCAGTGGTCTGGACATGATCCATTGCCCCCCTACCCCGTGATGCCCATCCATCACTGAGCGCCCAGCAGAGCCAGCCAGGGATGCTCAGGGATGAAATATTCCTCCTTGCCATCCCTGCTCTATAAATTCTGAAGCATGACATGAACAAGCAGAACTGGGAGTGAACCAGAGGAAAACCCCAGCAGGCTGCTGGGGAGCAGGACTGGCACTCCAGGACAAGAGCAATGCTTGGTGGCAGCTGTCCAGCTCCCTCCCCAGGCTGCATGCCCTGCAGAGGCTGAGCTCCATCTGTAGCAACCTGACCACCTCTTGCCTTAGCTCCTAGTCCTGGTCTCTAGGGCCAAGCCATGGCCCTCTCTAACCTGTTGCTCTTCAGCTTCCTACAACCCAGAGCCTGAGCTTGGTTGGCCTGGGGGAGTAGCCATGGCCAGGACCATCCACCTGCCTTCATTCACACCACCCTGAAGATCAAGAGGGAAAGCCACCAGTGCTGCTGCCTCTCAACCCCAAGCACTGTCCAGGGTTTCATCTCCCACATCTCACCGTGGTGGGTGCCAGGAACCCAAGGTTTACAGCCAGCTGTAGGTTTTTTCAGGAGCTGGAGTCCATCTTCACACTTTAATGGTGTCCAAGTACCATAAACAAGCTCCCCAGGGATCATCCAGGCCTTCCCCACATGTCAGAGGATACTCTGGGTGCACAAAGCACCACCACTGAGCTGGGCCAGGCTAAGCAGAGACCTCCTTCCCCAAATGAGGGGTGGAGAAGCAAAGCTCAGCTGAGCCATCCCTCCCATCTCCAAGCCCAGCCGGCACACAGGTTCCTCAGCAGGTGCTGCATGGTGTCACAGGGCTGTGACAGTTGGGACCTGCCTACAAGAGGCTCCAAGTCGTGCCAGGGGTGCCCATGCCCAGGCAAACCCCTTCTGCTTGGAGAGGGGTCCCCTGGAGTGCTGCTCCCCCTGCCTCCCTGCTAGCTGCAGGGTCACAAAGCCTATTCCTGCCCTCCAGGCATTGCCTGCAGAAGCTGAGGAGCCGCAGCCAGGAGCATCTTCTGCCTGCTAGGGCAGCACCAGGCACCACCTTAGCTGCTGTGGGAAGGGAAGATGCAGGATCAAGGAGCATGTCTGGGTCTGCCTGCAGCCTTCCCTGCACTTCTTCAGGAGTAGGGCAGGGATTGTGCCCATGGGGAGGCCACAGTTCCAGTACTGTGTCCAGTTTGGGGCACTGCAGTATAAGAGAGACATTGAGGAGCTGGAACAGGTCCAGAGAAGGGCAACCAAGTTGGTGAGGGGCTTAGGGAACAGGGCTGGGGAGGAGCAGCTGAGGGAGCTGGGGGTGTTCAGCCTGGAGAAGAAGAGCCTGAGAGAAGAACCTTCCAGTTTTCTACAGCTCCCTGAAAGGAGATTGGAGTGAGGCTGGTGTTGGCCTCTTCACAGAGGAGAGCAGCTCCAGCCCTCTGCTCATCCTCATGGCCCTGCTCTGGACACCTTCCAGCACCTCCAGATCCTTCCTGGAACAGAGGCTCCAGAACTGGACACAGAGCTCCAGCTGTGGTCTGAGCAGAGTGGAGCAGAGGGGGAGAATCCCCTCCCTGGCCCTGCTGGCCACACTTCTCCTGCTGCAGCCCAGGCTCTGCTTGGCTCTCTGGGCTGCAAGTGCTCACTGCTGGCTCCTAGGGAGCTTCTCCTCCCCCAGCACCCCCAAGGCCTTTTCTTCAGGGCTGCTCTTCAGCCAGTCCCTGCCCAGCCTATATCAGTGCCTTGGATTGCCCTGACCCAGATGCAGGACCTTGCACTTGGTCTTGTTGGACCTCATGAGGTTGTCATGGGCCCAGCTCTGCAGCCTGTCCAGGTCCCTCTGGATGGATCCCTTCCCTCCAGCTGTCAGCTGCACCACACAGCTTGGTGTCATCAGCAAACCTGCTGAGAGTGCACTCAGTGCCACTGCCCATGGCACCAACAAAGATGTTGAACAAGCCTGGTCCCAGGACTGATCCCTGAGGGACTCCACTTGTCACTGACCTCCACTGGGACATGGACCCACTGACAGCCACTCTTTGGGTGCAGCCATCAAGCCAGTTCTTTACCCACCCTGTGGTCCATCCATGGTTGGAAGGGATCCTCAAAGGTCATCTTGTCCAGCTCCCCCTCCCCACCCTGAGATGGAAGCAGGGTGGAGCAGGGTGACAGTGCCAAAAACAACCACCAGCCAAGCAGGAGCCTTCATGAAACCCCCACAGGGCATCCCTACTCCCACACCCCAGGGCAGCAGGGCTGGGTGTCTGCCGGGAGTGGGGGACCAGAATGTGGGCAGCTGGGGCAAGGGGCACACAGGCTCAGGTGGCCACAGCAGGGCCGTGGGGCTGGTGCTGGCTGAGGTAATGAGAACCAGGTGAGCAGGGGGGGGATCAGCCCCCAGGAAGGCGTTGGCAGCAGCTGGCTCAGGCCTGGGGTGGGCCAAGCAAGCAAAGAGAGGGCTTGGAGCGCGGGATCAAAGCCGGAGCGCGTGGGCTGTGTTTGTTTGGGAAAGGTCAGATGCTATTGGCAGATGTCTTCAAGGGGAGAGGAGGAAAAAAACCTTTGGAAAACATTGGCCCTGATTTGAGGTTTCCTGAGGGGCGGGACAGGGCTTTTTTCCCTTTCCTTTCAGGCCACGGGTGGGTAGGAGGCTTGGCAGCACGCAAGGTGGGTGGGAAGGGCACTTCCGGCATTCCTCCCCGTGCCAGCCTCACCACCCCTGCCCACCCACCTCCTGGCCCCCTCTGTCAGCTGCACCAGCCCCAGACACAGGGGTCCCTCTGGCTCAGAGCCCTCACCACGTCACATCACACCAGCTACAGCCCTCTGCACCTGGCCCCTGTGCTGTGCTCCTCCAGACAGCCAAGAAGAGGCTCTCCGAGGTGGACCTCATGGGCTCTGCTTCACCACTTCCCTTCCTGCCCCCCCCAGCAGCTCCACTGGTGCTGGGCTCAGCACCTTGGACTGATGTCACTGTCCACCCATTGCCACCAGGACTGTCCCTGGACATCCCAGGCCCCTGTCCCACTGCTGCTCTGCTGCCTTTTTGGTTTCCCAGCTCGTCGAGGTGGAAAGCCCAGCAGAGGAGTGGCCTCGAGCAGGGGCAGGGGAGTGCCCAGCGTGGCCTCACTTTGCCCATTCTGCTCACAGGGGGCAGGTTAAACCCCAGAATTACCCCCACTCAGTGAGCCCGGGAGCAGTCCCGGTGCCATCAGCACTGCCAGCAGTGTTCCCGAGCTGATGCCCACGCTAGGGCTGGCCTGGGTCCCCCCGGCTCCTGCTCCAGGTCACCCCCTCCCCATAGGTGCTCGGCCAGGCCCCAGCACCGCAGACGGGGACGGACATCAACCCTTTCAGCACTCCCGAAGAGCAGCAGGACCACGCGGACCGCCGCAGCCCACACTCCGCATCCCCGCAGGCTTTGCTCTGCTTCCCAGGGGCAGCCTGAGGGTCCCAGCTGGGGAAACTGAGGCAGGGGGCGGGGGATGGGGGAAGACAGTGCAGGCAGCATCCCTCAGCAAGGTGGGAAGGCGGCGGCAGGGACCTGCGCCGGGGCAGAGGAATGTGCGCAGCCGGCAGGAAATGGCTGGGCTCGGCGAGAGGGAGCCGCCTGCTAAGAAAACAAGCGGGGGCTGAGCGGCAGCGGGGGCGCAGGGCCCGCCGGGGGGGCAGGAAGGGGACTGCAGGGGCAGGAATGCCTGCTATGCCCCGGCTGGACCTGCTGCTGGACCTGCTGCTGGACCCGCTGCCCACCCCGCGGCTGGACCTGCTGCCCATCCCAGCGGCTGACCCACTGCCCACCCCACTGTCGGACCTGCTGCTCATCCTAGCGTCCAAACTGCTGCCCAACCCGCTGCCCAACCCGCTGCCAAATCTGCTGCTCATCCCACTGCCCTACCCACTGTCAGATCTGCTGCCCAGTCTGCTGCCCACCCCACTGCTGGCCCTGCTGTCTGACCTGCTATTGGCCCACCCCAGAGCTGCAGCTCCTCTGCAGGAGCCCAAATTCCTCAGCAAAGGCAGGCCTGGAGCAGAGCATCAGCCCAAGAGCTGCTGCAGCTCCTCCTCCAGCCTTGGCCTGGCTCTGCCTCAGTTTCCCCAGCCTGAAACCTGCCCTGTGCCACACGTGGCGCTGAGCCCCACCTCAGAGGTGCTGGGGCTGGCACAAGCCATCACCAGGGCTCAGAGCTGCAGGGATGTGATGTCACTTGGAACCACGACCAAGGCAGCTTCTGGTCCTCAATGTTCATGGATATGGAGAAGCCAACCCCTGCTGAATGTCAGGCTCTGCAGGGCTGATGGACTGTGGAATAGAACCCACAGGGATGGGAGCAGATCAGGCTAGAAGGAGAGAGAGAAGTCAGGAATGGTCCTTCTGGACTGGGCTTGGTCCAAGGGGGTATGGCCACAGTGGTGCAGGGGGTCCCTTATGTTGGCAGATGACCACTGCTTGGTGCCCCAAGAGGCTGCCACCTCAATCCCCTGCCTTGTCTTGTCTGTCCCAAAGGATGCTCAGTGCAGTCCAGGATGGGCTTGCAGCTGCAGGGACATTTCTGGATCCTTCCTGTCCCCTGTTCAGGCCAGCAGGGCATGAACTGCTGCCTGGCTCCTGGCGCTGCTTGGAAACCCCCTGGCAGGTAACACAATATCTGGCTGGGGCGTCTACAACTTTATCTGCAGCAGATCTGGTTGGAGCAAAACCTTCTGAGACAGCATCTGGAAGTGGTTTAACCTTCACCAAGTTTTGCATGAAATACCAATTTTCCACCTCTTTCATTTAGTTTATTGAAATTAGGAGGGGAAACTCTCCCCTCCTCCCTTCTACCACTCCGTCCCCCCACCTGCCCCTGGGGTTCTCCTCTGGGGCAGCTCCACTTCTCACAGTTCTTCTGGAACAGCTGAAGACCTCATGAAGCTGCAGCTCAGGCTGGGGAGCACCTCCCTGTGCTGCAACAAGCAGCAGGGGCTGCTTGGCTGTGTCCAAGGTGCCTGAGGTGAAGGCACCACACCAGGCTGCATCAGCAATAGGAGCAGGATGGTGCTGGGGGAACCTGTAGTGATGAGCACTGAGAATGATGGAGCAGGCATAGGTGCATCCTGGAGTGGGGAAAGTCCCATGGTGCTGAGCAGGGACACAATTCATCACATGGGACCTGAGCAGGAGCTGAGCAGAGCAGCAGGCAGCATCACAAGCTGGCTGTGCCAGCCTGCTACTGGCATCAAGGTGGCAGAGGAGGGATGTGTTAAGCAGCCCCGGTATTCATAAGGTGATCAGGGGGCTGGAGAAGCTCCCGTGTGGGGACAGGCTGGGAGAGTTGGGGCTGTTCAGCTTGGAGAAGAGAAGGCTCCAGGGAGAGCTTAGAGCAGCCTTCCAATACCTGAAGGGGTCCAGGAGAGCTGGGGAGGGACTTTGGACAAGGGCTGGGAGTGCCAGGATGAGGGACAATGGCTTTGAGCTTGGAGAGGGGAGAGTGAGAGTGGAGAGGAGGAAGAAATTGTTTGGAGTGAGGGTGGGGAGACACTGGAAGAGGTTGCCCAGGGAGGCTGTGGCTGTACCCTCCCTGGAGGTGTTTCAGGCCAGGCTGGATGAGGCCCTGAGCAACCTGAGCTGGTGGGAGGTGTCCCTGCCCATGGCAGGAGGGGGTGGAACTGGATGATCTTTAAGATCCCTTCCAACCCAACCCATTCCATGACTCTCACCCCAAGCCCTGGCCCTGTGCCCTCCCTGCAGAGCCTGTGTCCAGGAGCAGCCAAGGAAACCTTCCCACGCTGAGCATCCGGCCAGGCTCTGCGCTCGGCTGCAGACTGCTCCAGCAGCTGCTGGGCTCCACGCCCTCTGCCTGAGATTTTCCTTTAACATTTGTCACCTGAGGCTCAGGGACATCTTTGGGAAGGGCAGGCCCAGCCTTGCCACCAGGGAGCTGGCAGGGGGTGCCAGGCGGTGCCGGGGCCAGCTCGCACATGTGCCATGGCTGCAGGGCCCCAGCAGGTGTTTGGGGCTGGAGCTGGCACGGCAGCTCTGGGGACACACTTGCCTCTGTTTGCCATGCAAAGGGGGGGCAGGGCCGTTCCTGGCACCAGGCAGCAGCAGTATGTTGTCCCAGGGGAGAGCTGGCAGGGGACAGGGAACTGGCTCTAATCCCACCACGGGACAACGAGCAGGGGACAGGGAGGTGCCAAGGCCACTGGCAAAGGGGAGATGTCCTGGAAAAGCAGGAGCTGCACTGCCTTCACGAGAAATTGGGTATTAAAATAACTTCCAGTTTGGAAACACATCCCAGATCCTGCCCAGCAGGAGGTGATGCAGGCAGGTGCCCAGCTACCAGCGGCTCCAGCTGGCACAGGTCCATCCTGCTACAGCCACAGTCCTTGCAAAGCTCTTTCTTGGACATCCAAGGAGCACGGGGAACGTGTCAGGAGGTGGCAGTGACTCAGGTGGCATTACACAGCATGGACATCCCCTCCAGGGAGAGAGACAGGAGCATTGTGAGGCTGCTTGGCCCCCCTGCTGCCCTGGGCACCTGGGCTGGGAACATCCAGTGTGGCACAGCTCTGTGGTGCAAGACTGAGGTGCAGGCTCAGACCTGCAAAATCCCAACCCCACCACTCCTAGCACTTGGGGGCTGAGGCCCTGCTCTGGCTCCCTCCTTGTCACACAGCTCCAGCCCCCACCTGGCCACAGCCCCTGCTTGGCTGCAGAGTGGCCAGGACCATATGTTCCTGCCATGTCCCTGCCATGTCCCTGCCATGCCGCTGTGCTGCTGCTGCCAAGGCTGAGCACTGCTTCCCACCACTCCCCAAAGAGGGGGATGGAAGGAGAGGGGCCCCTGTGTGCCCTTCCTTAGGGCACAGTGGGGTTAGGGAAGGCCTTTAGCCCCACTATGCCCAGGTTTGAGCTTTCACCCTATCCCAGGGCCTGGTGCAGCAGGCATGGAGAAGTCCTCCCTTGTGCCATGGGTGTTCCTTTCTCCCACACAGTCCTCAACCCCTGCTCCTCCACCCTCCCATCCTGCTGCCCTCCATGAGGGGCTGGAAGGGCATTTGTTATCCCCTGGCATGGCTCCACACAGAGCCTGGCTGCCAGGCGAGGCCAAGCCAAGAGCTATAGAGCCAGGCACGTGAAGCTCAAGGTTCAGCTGTCCTTGTCCCTGGCCTTCTCCTGCCACCCCCATTCCCAGAGGACCATGCCTTTCCCATATGCTGGCAGGGCTGGATGGGTGGGCACAGGGCCAGGGCAGAGCATTGGGCACACTCAGGCAGCAGCCCTGGGCTCAGGGGCTGCACAGGAGCCCCTCTGCTCCGGCAGGAACAGGTTGGCTCTCAGGCGGCTCCAGGCTCAAATCCAGGCACTGCCCAGCTTGTGCTGCTGCTTCAGCATCCACCCTGTGTCCCCATCCAGCTCTGACCCTGCAAGGGAGAGGCACAGCCTGGGGCTGGACTGTGGTGCAGAATGTGACCCGTGGGGGTAAGCCCTGCCAGGCAGTTGCCCTGGGCACTGTGCTGGGCTCTGTCTGATAGCACACATCCATCGTTTCTGCTGGTGTCAGTGGCACCAGCATCCTTGCAGAGTGGAGGGGCAGCAGAACCTGGGAAACCCAAATCCTGTTTTGGGGGATGGGATAGGATATAAGGAGAGCCAGACCCACCCCATCCAGATGGATTTTGGTTCCTCCCTTGCAGTCTCCCAGCACTCCTCATTCCCCAGCCTGAGCAGCAGAACTGGGGAAGCTGAGGCTCTGCACGTGGGAACACCTTGCAGCCTAGCCTCAACCAGCTGCCACCAGCATCCCCCTGGGAGCTGGGAACACTTTGCCCTCCTGGGGGCTGTCCATCCCTGCAAGGCAGTGCAGGGGTAGGATGCAACAGTCCCCTGAACAACCCCTCTGAGGTATCTTCCACACACTCAGTGACAGCTCCATCCCTTTCCCCAGGGCTGAAGCCGTCCAGCACAGCTGCAGACACCAGCCCTGGTCCTCCATTCCCCTGCTCCTCTGGCCTCCAGACCAGACACCCTCTGGGGTGTTCCAGTGCCCACAGCCTCCTCCCTACATGGAGCTGCACCTATTTAATTAAAGGTGTGAAATGATCTCATTAAGCCAGTGCTGGGCTCTTGGTCCAGACTGCTCTGACAGCTTACCAATGGCTCCTTTCCACTGTTTCCTTGCTTGCTTCCTCCCTTCTTCCCTTCCTCTCTTCCTTTCTTTTGCTTCCCAAAGCACACAAGGTTCCATCAGTTGTGGTAGGTGTGGGTATGTCTCCCTGCCCAGCTCTGCAACTTCCAAAGCCACCAGCCAATGTCAACCACAGTCAAAGGAGGGATGGAGAGCTCAGGGATGCTCCATCCCCAGTGTGTTCCACAGGCAGGGTGGGAGATGTGGTGTCCCCATCCCAGCTTTCACTGGACACTGGAGGAGCCAGATGGGAAACAGCCTTGAGGCACAAATCCTCAAGTGGGGGCTCACCCCCACCAGCCCCAAGAAAAAAAATGTATTCTTTCCTGCTGGAAATTTTGGCTGCATCGATGCTGCTGAGGTTGACTGCCTGCAGGAGTTGTTTTGCCCCAAATCCCAATGTTAAACCACTCTTCCCATTTAATAACAACCGAGGAAGAAGGAAGGAAGAGCAGAAGCCAAACAGCTCAGAGCTTGGCCGGGGCACTGCCCAGGAGCTGTGAGGATGCCTCCAGCTCATGCCAGGCTATGCACCTATGATGAATCCCTATGGATTAATACTAAACCCTGCCCATAAATCAACCGTGGAGGCTTTCCAGCCTGTTTCTCTCCTTAAGAACCTAGCAGGCAGAGGGATGCTGTTGCATGGGGATGAGGATGCCCTGACCACAGCCTCTTTGCCCTGCACCATCACGGCGGGCATCAGGCGGGGGCTGCCTGGCACAACGGGCTGGCAGCAGCAACGCCGTGGGGTCCTGGAGGTGCTGCCTGGTCCCAGCCTTTGCTCTTCTGCTGCTGCCCTTCACTGCAGTCCCTTCACCCCCTCCTCTCTCGCAGCTCGGTCCCTCTCTCCCCCCTCTCTTGGCCGGGTGTTTGCCAGCGCAGGTGCGGGCTGGTTCCCCCCGCCCCTGCCGCTGCCCGGTTTTTAATTAGCCGATAAAGAAAGCGTCCTTTTGAAGCAGGCAGGGGATTCCTCGCATCCCTGGCATTGCTGGGCTGCCTGGCTGTAACTCTATTCCAGTTAAAAGCTTTCTGCACCCAGCCAGGGCCCGCCAGCCCTCCGGCTCTCCCCACACCTGCAGGCAGGTCCCTGCGGGCTGCCCGCTCGGCCACTCGCGCAATTACCCAACCTGATGATTAACTGCGGGAGCGCGGGGCGGGCGGCACCGGGCGCTGCCAGCGCTGCCTGCCTCCGCCCCTGGTGGGGGGCAGTAGGCTCCTCCCCGCCGTGGGCAGCCCCGCACCCAGCGCTGCCCCCGGGGCAATCCCCGCAGCGCAGGGCGGACGTGGGTCTCAGCAGAAACGTCCCCTGCCTGGCACGGCCGTGCCATCAAAGCAGGCGCTGTGGGGCACAGCGCTGGTAGCTGCAGCCCGAAGCTCAGCTGATTCCTCTATTGCTCACAGCCCTCAGGCAACAGGTCATGACCTGGGCAGGCAAAACCAGGCGATGGTGCTTGGAGTCCCCTTCCAGGCAAGGTCTCTGCTCCCTGGCCTCCAGCAGCCTGGAAGCCCTTGGTTAGGTTAGGAACCCTAAAGCATGGCCTCCTGCAGCCTGATTTGTACATTGCCCCCATGAATATCCCCTCGGCAGCCCAGAAAATGTTTCCCTGCAGCCCAATGCATGTCCTGCTGCAATGCACACCTCCTTCATGCACATTCCCTCCTGCAGCCTAATGCATGTCCTGCTGCAATGCACACCTCCTTCATGCACATTCCCTCCTGCAGGCAAATGCATGTCCTGCTGCAATGCACACCTCCTTCATGCACGTTCCCTCCTGTGACCCAATGCATGTCCTGCTGCAATGCACACCTCCTTCATGCACATTCCCTCCTGCAGCCTAATGCATGTCCTGCTGCAATGCACACCTCCTTCACGCACATTCCCTCCTGCAGCCTAATGCATGTCCTGCTGCAATGCACACCTCCTTCATGCACGTTCCCTCCTGTGACCCAATGCATGTCCTGCTGCAATGCACACCTCCTTCATGCACATTCCCTCCTGTGACCCAATACATACTTTCCTGTAGCTCAATACATGTTCCCCTGATTCATGTTTCTCCTGCAGCTCAATACATATCCCCTGGATACGTTCCCCCAGTGAACATCCCCCTGATGCACATCCTCCCAAGGCACATGCCCCCTATCCAAGTTCCTCTGATGCTTGTCCTCTCCTGCAGTCTGATGGATGTCCCCCTGATGGATGTCCCCCTGCTGCATGTCCCTCCTGGAGCCTGATGGATGTCCCACTGATGCATGTCCCCCTGCTGCATGTCCCTCCCACAGCTGCTGATCCATGTCCCCCTGCTGCACATCCCTCCTGCATCCTGATGGATGTCCCTGCTGCAGCCCAACAGCCTGATGGATGTCCCTGCTGCAGCCCAAATGGCCTGATGGATGTTCCCACTGCAGCCCAGTGACATCCCCGCTTAGGCAGCCCTCGGCAGGCCCCAGGGTGTGCCAGGCAGGCTGCCAGCTCAGCAGGGCTCCCAGCCCCACGCTCTGCCCCTTACACTGCGGAACCAATAAAAATGATTTCAGTGTGTGCCTGTGTGGTCTGCAGCCGTGCCCCAGCTCCAGATAACCCAAGCAGAGGAAGCCCCAGGCTGGGTTTTTAATCTTCCTGGCCTTTACCAGCACCTCCAAGTCCCTGTTCCACAGCCAGCACCTCCTCCCATAGCAGGGGGATGGCTGGGGGAGCACAGCAGGGTGAGCCCCACACCCCACAGCAGGGATGGGTTCTGGTCCTGCTCTAAATCAATGGCCGTGCCCTGGCAGCTCTGCTTGCACAGCTCTGCTGGGGCATGGGGAGTCTCCCTCTCCAGAGATATTCCAAACCAACCTGGATGTGTTCCTGTGTGATCTGCTCTAGGTGATCCTGCTCTGGCAGGGGGGTGGTTGGACTGGATGAACTTTCGAGGTCCCTTCCACCCCCTAACATCCTGTGGTTCTGGGTGATGGGGAGAGTGACTCTGCTTTCCTTCGGCAGCTTTCTTCCCCCCCTTCTCTTTCCCTCCTCCCTGCTGTCCCGGGGCGGAGGATGGGGTCGGGGCGAGCGCTCGTTTGAGGGTTCCAGCTCATTGAGAACAATGCCGGCAGTAAACAGAGGGCAGCATTGCTCAGGAATGTGAAGCATTTGCCTGCGGTTGGAAATGACTAATTTTTTTTCTTTTCTACAGCCCAGAATATATATATGTATACATTGTGAGAGATCTTTAAGGACAGCCCAAATTCTGCTCCCCCACATCATGCCCCCAGCACCCCTGAACCTTCTTCCCCCTGCCCCCTCCCCCCACCCCATCATGTTTGTTGCAAACCAGTGCTAAGAATGGATAATGATGAGAAGTCAGGGGTCCTGGGAAAGTCCTGCAGGGAGGAGAGACCTGAAGTCACCAGCTGAAGCTGCAGAAGTTGGACCTGGAGTCTGAAGGCTTGGGGAATGGGCACAAAGGTGCTGCTCATATGTGCCTCTCTCTAAGCTGAACAGAAAATGGAATGTGGCACAGGGTGACAGTGGGGAGGGGATGCTGCTGTGGGCATCACCGGTGGTGGTCCAGGCTGCAGGGCAGGAGGACCTGCCAGGAAATGCTGTGTGATGGGAAGACCTGCCAGGATATGCTGTGAGGACAGGGGACCTGCTGGGACACACTGTGTGGCAACAGAACCTGCTGGGACAGGCTGTGTGATGAGGGGACATGCCAGGACACACATGCCCTTCCCGAGGTGCTGCAGGCCAAAGCCAGGCTGTCCTCACACAGGGGTCACACGCTGCTCTCGGGCCTGCTGCTGCCCACCAGGAGTGGGGACAGGGACACCATGGACCCTGGAGGCAAGGGGGATAGCAGGGTTGTCCTTGGCTGCCCCCAGGACAGCCACAGTCAGCTGCTCCCCCCTGCCTGACCACTGAGGACCTTCCCACCTCTGGGAGCAGAGCAGGTACCATTGTCATGCCACAGTGCAGAGGTGCTGCCCATCCAGCTCCAGTACCATCCCATCCCCACATCCACGCTGGCTTAGAGCCCCTGGAGGTGTTCAAGGCCTTGAGCAGCATGGTCTAGTGGAAGATGTCCCTGCCCATGGCAGAGGGGTTGGAACTGGATGATCTCTAAGGTCCCTTCCGAGCCAACCCATCCTATGGTGTATGACTGTGATCCCCTTCCCCCTCAGTGCAAGCCCCATTCTTGCTTTTCCTGCAGCAGAAGCTGCTCTGGGCAGACTAAGTGATGTGAGAAGGTAGGGATGGATGTCTTCACTCCCTAACCTCAGAGGTTTGATTGCACCTGAAAATCCCTAGCTCTAGACTTGCTCAGCTGCCCAGCACCACAGCCAGCAACCAGCGCAGTGAGCTTGCCCTGGGGGCACCGGCGCTGGGCGATGCAAAAGCACGCAGGCTCCTGCCCCGATTCCAGCATCTCCATCAGTTCCTCCCTCTCGGAGGAGGCAGGAGGACCAGGAGAGTCAGCTGAGGACGCCCAGGCTCACAGCTTCACTTCCGAAGGCAGCGGAGGAGGGAAGCATTGTTTTATTGAGAGCAATTGCTCTGCCTGCCCTGCCCCAGCAGACGCACACGCATCCTGTCCCGGGGCTGATGAGCTCCAGATCCGNCCCCAGGGCTGCCCCCCGCCGACCTTCCACCCCACGTCCCCAAAGGCAGCCAGGCTCTGTTCGCAGGGAGCAGCTGCGGTTCCTCCCATCTGGATCCTCTTTGCAGATCCAGTTCCCAAACGTTTTGCTGCTCACCCGGAGGCTGAATGGAAACATTTGGGCTCTCTTTGCTCTCCTCTTCCTCTTCGTGGCTGTGAAACCCTCTCTGCACCTTCTGTGGCAGCACGGGGGATGCTCACCACAAGATGCTGTCCCCCGTGGGACACTGGGCAAAAGCCATTGTAGATGCCAAGGTGAGACCCTGCAGCAGGACCAGCCTGGGCTCAGGGATGAGCGTGGGGACTAAACAAGCCCCTAGCTGATGAAGTTTGCTTCCATGGGCCTTTTACAACAGCCAAACAGCTTGAAGAGTCACAAACCATGAAGGCATATAGAAAAACCCCCATAAATCAAGTGAGAAGGCAAAGACATAATGCTGGGAAGACATTTGTCTTTTATTGTCTCTTTGGACAGGCTGAGCATTGAAAGGCTTTTATCTCCTCTTTATGGCTTTTGGGGTGGGCTCCAAGCCAATAGGTACCTCGTGTCCTAGCTCTGCCTGCAGTGACATCAGGGAGGCAGGAGGCTGAGGAGCAGAGCACAAGGAGGATGCAGCCAATTCATACCTGCAGCTTTCCTACCCTGAAACCTCAGCCTGTGATCCACCTGGGGGGCACTGTCCTCTCTAGGACTTAAGGGTGCTTTGCAACAAGCTAAAGGGACAGCAACACCTCTGAGGTTTGGTCCAGATCAGAGCTGTGCCTGCACTATAAGCCTGGATCCAAGCACTCAGGGGATGGAGGTTTGGGTTGGATACTAGGAAAGATTTCTTTATAGAGGGAGTGGTCAGGGACTGGCACAGGCTGCTCAGGGAGGTGGTGGAGTCCCCATCCCTGGAGGTGTTCCAGAAGTGTGTGGCCATGGCACTTGGTGATATGGTTTAGTGGCCATGGTGGTGTTAGGTTGGTGGTTGGACTGGATGATCTTAGAGGCCTTTTCCAGCAAAAACAATTCCATGGTTCTATGGGGAGGAGTCCCAAAAGCTCAAGGGCTTCTGCAGGCAAGTTGGGGAAATGCCATCTTCCTTCTCACAGACCCTTAGTGCCTCTTTCCTGCTCCCACATGCCACAGAGACCCCAAACCTGCCTCCTCTGAGGCAACACCAGGGTGTAGTGAGTCAGAAGCACCCAGCTGATGGGACCAGAGGAGCTCCAGCAATCCCCAGGATCCCCTGGGCAAGGTGGGCTGCAGAGGAGGGATGCTGTGGAGTGGAGGATTGAACTTCTTGTATGTCCCTTCTCTGCACTGAGGGTGGGGAGACACTGGAACAGGTTACCCAGGGAGGCTGTGGATGTCCCCTCCCTGGGGATGATCAAGGCCGGGCTGGATGAGCCCTTGAGCAACTTGGGCTGGTGGGAGGTGTCCCTGCCCATGGCAGGGGGTTGGCACTGGATGATCTTTAATGCTCCTTCCAAGCCAAACCATTCTGTGAATCTATGACAAATGGGATCACCCCAGGGATGAGGCTGCCTTGGCTGAATCCCCCCCACAAGCCAGGCAGGAGCAGGAGGATGGCAGTGAGCTGGGGGTGAGCGTGAGGCAGAGGCCATGGCAGTGCTGGGGAGGGCACACAGCAGCCCTGGCACCGCAGGCAGAGCCCCTGGCGGGGTGGCAGTGCCAGCTGCAGTGACCCACGGATCAGGACAGGCTGTTCGTGCACAGAGCTGGGTTTGCTTAATATCAGGCATTGAATTGAATGTGCTTTTTGTGCAGCTCCCTGCTGACACCAGGCCTTGCCTGAGTGATGAAAGATCTCTGCTCCCCCAGCACAGCACCCTGTGGCATCCCAGATTTTCCCCTGGAAAGCTTCCTGTCCTCCCGCCCCGCAGAAGCACCTGGTGGGAGGTTCAGGGCACAGGGAAAGCAAAGGTGACCTTTGGGACTCATCTCATCATAGAATCACAGAATGGGCTGGGTTGGAAGGGACCTTAAGGATCATCTTTCCAACACCTTCCACTAGATCAGCATGGTCTGGGAGAAANCTTCCAAGCCAAACCATTCTGTGAATCTATGACAAATGGGATCACCCCAGGGATGAGGCTGCCTTGGCTGAATCCCCCCCACAAGCCAGGCAGGAGCAGGAGGATGGCAGTGAGCTGGGGGTGAGCGTGAGGCAGAGGCCATGGCAGTGCTGGGGAGGGCACACAGCAGCCCTGGCACCGCAGGCAGAGCCCCTGGCGGGGTGGCAGTGCCAGCTGCAGTGACCCACGGATCAGGACAGGCTGTTCGTGCACAGAGCTGGGTTTGCTTAATATCAGGCATTGAATTGAATGTGCTTTTTGTGCAGCTCCCTGCTGACACCAGGCCTTGCCTGAGTGATGAAAGATCTCTGCTCCCCCAGCACAGCACCCTGTGGCATCCCAGATTTTCCCCTGGAAAGCTTCCTGTCCTCCCGCCCCGCAGAAGCACCTGGTGGGAGGTTCAGGGCACAGGGAAAGCAAAGGTGACCTTTGGGACTCATCTCATCATAGAATCACAGAATGGGCTGGGTTGGAAGGGACCTTAAGGATCATCTTTCCAACACCTTCCACTAGATCAGCATGGTCTGGGAGAAAAGTAACCAGAGAGGTCCATGCTGTGTGGCAAGGAACAATGCTTCTTGAAGCACNCAGCCACAGCCTCCCTGGGCAACCTGTGCCAGTGTCTCCCCACCCTCATTCCAAATAATTTCTTCCTCTTCTCCACTCTCACTCTCCCCTCTCCCAGCTCAAAGCCATTGTCCCTCATCCTGCCACTCCCAGTCCTTGTCCAAAGTCCCTCCCCAGCTCTCCTGGAGCCTCTGGAAAGTTGCTCTAAGGTCTGTCTGGAGCCTTCTCTTCTCCAGGCTGAACAGCCCCAACTCTCCCAGCCTGTCCCCACAGGGGAGCTTCTCCAGCCCTCTGATCATCTTCATGGCCTCCTCTGGCCCCTCTCCATCAGTTCCAGGTCCTTGTGCTGGGGGCACCAGAGCTGGATGCAGTGCTCCAGGTGAGTTCTCAGCAGAGCAGAGCAGGGCAGAGGGACAGAATCACCTCCCTTGTCCTGCTGGTCACATCACCTTACTCATCCCTGCATCAGCTCTCCCCAGAGAGAGGTCACAGTCCCCAGAAGATCCTGACATTCAGGGTGGGGTCAGGAGTGGCACAGGACCATGCCCAGAATTGGGGCTGTGGGCACACTGTGGCTGTGTTCCATCAGCTCCCTGCTCTGCCCCTGGGACCAGGCTGGGTGGAAGGTGGACAGGGACCTCTACATCTTCAGGTGGCTGCTCCCTGAGGAGTCATCCACACTTGCATCCCAACACCCTTGATCCCCTAGATCTCTGTCTCCCATCCCAGCTGACAGCCCTGAGGATGGGCTGCTGGGGGCCAAGGCTCCTTCCTCTACAGGACTCCCACCCCCAAAACCTGTGGTGAGCATCTCTGCCCCTGCCTTGCTCAGCCTCCTCTCCCAGCCCCAGTTCTCAGCAGTAACTGGGTGTCCTGGTTTCTCCTGTGGAGCTGCAACCTCTGCTGACAGGAGAGGCTGCTGGGGCTGCAGGACACTTCCCAAAGTTGGCCTTGTGCTTGTAGCAGCAAGTAGATGTGCAGGCAGGGATGGAGGGGTCTAAACACAGCTGCAGGCAGTGGGTCCCAGCAGAGTTGTGCTCTCAGAGGCCCCAGAGCAAGGACCTTGTGGTCAAGTGGAAGAGCATTGTTCATGAAACAATCCCTTGCAGGGCTCCAGGCTTGGGGATGAGTGGCTGGAGAGCTGCTCATCAGAGAAGGACCTGGGGGTGCTGGTTGACAGCAGCTGAACATGAGCCAGTGTGTGACCAGGTGGCCAAAAAGGCCACCAGCACCCTGGCCTGGATGAGCAATAGTGTGGTCAGCAGGAGCAGGGCAGGGATTGTTTCCCTCTATCAGGTACTTGTGAGGCCACACCTTCAATACTGGGATCATTTTTGGGCCCCTAACTCCAAGAAGGACATTGAGGGGCAGGAGTGTGTCCACAGAAGAGGAAAGAAGCTGGTGAAGGGTCTGGGGAACAGGGCTGATGAGGAGCAGCTGAGGGACCTGGGGCTGTTCAGCCTCAAAAAGAGGAGGCTGAGAGGAGACCTCATTGTTCTCTATAGCTCCCTGGAAGGAGGTTAGGGTGAGGCAAGAGGACAAGAGGAAATGGCTTCAAGCTGCATGAGGGGAGATTTAGGTTGGAGGTGAGGAAAAATTTCTTCCCCAAAAGAGTGGTCAGGGATCAGAAGAGGCTGCCCAGGGAGGTGGTGGAGTCCTCATCCCCGGAGGGGTTCCAGAAATGTGTGGCCATGGCACCTGGGGCCATGATTTGATGGCCATGGAGATGCTGGGTGAAAGGTTGGACCTGATGATCTCAGAGGTCTTTTCCAACCTTCGTGAGCCTCTGACTCTGTGATTCGATGCCCTGTTCCAACCAAGCATCTTCAGGCATCTAAGCACGGAGCTGCAGAGGCAGCTGCGAGCTGGCAGAGAGACGCTGCAGGGGGCGGCCGCAGGGAGAGGCAGGCAGGCAGCGAGCGCAGGGTTAACAGCGTCCTTCCCACCCAGCCTCTGCTGTGTGCCAATCCTCCCAGCCATGTGTTTGAAATCCTTTCTGCTATCTCCTGAAAATATTTACAGTAGAGGCAGATAAATTAGCTGCAGCGCTTATTGAGTCTCCCTGGAAATATATACAGCAGCTCGAGATGTTTAAAAACACCAGCGGCCGCCGGCTCTTTACTATATCTGGAAGAGATTTCACAGCGAGCAGGGCCCGGTGCTGGGGAGCTCCCATTTATTTTCACTCAAGTAGAGAAAGTTAAAGGACCCTTCACTGGAGTTTATTTTCATCTCTGCTTGCACAAGACGAGGAGCCAAGGTTGGCTCGGAGCGAGCCCGAGCGCGCCGAGGAAAGGGCGCGAGGGCAGGTTGGGGTAGAGCAAGGGTGGAGAGCAGGAGTCTGGGAGCACTGTGAGCTTGCAGTGGTAGCTTGGGCAGAGGGATTGTGCCACTGCAGGGTATGATGCATGGTGGCCCCTCTGGCTGTGCTTCCAAGGAATCCACTCTCCCTCTGGCAGAGGGGTTGGACTGGATGATCTTTCAGGGTCTCTTCCAACCCCTAACATTCTGTGAGTCTGTGAAAACAGCTGATGTGGAGGTTGGGAACGCCATCAGCAGGACCTCTGGTACACCTCTGGTAGTCCAGGCTGTCTGCTCCAGGGTGGAGAGCTCTCCTCCTGCCAGGGGAATCTTGGCTGATCCACCTCCTCACAGAACTTCCTCTGCAAAAGAGGTGCCTGTTCCCTCACCCCTGAACACGCATTTCTGAAGATACTGAAAGCTGTTGGAAGTCCTCATGGTGCCATCAGAAGAGTAATGTCCTCCATGCTCTTATCCGCAGCCAAAGCACCCTCAGATGGTGCTCCTATTCCCAGTGCCAGGGCAGGAAGCTCTGCCAGGGTAAGGTGATGGATGTTGCCACACCTGATGGCTGCTTCCTTGGTCCCTGTCTGCCAGAGAAATGAGAAAGCTGCTTCCATCTCCACAGGCAGCTTCCTTAATAGCTTCTAGCTGAAAATCAAGATGATCTTTAAACCCACAGCACAGCTGGCAGGGACTCTCCCCATCTCCACACTTTGAGGCTGACCCTCCTCAGGTGTCCTCTTCAGAAGCCCCCAGATCTCCACTGGGGTCGTGGTGGAATACCTCCGACTCCTGCAGCCGACGTCGCCCTATCTGGTGGAAGCTCATGGATTAAATCATTCTCTTCCCATCTTTTCTGGCTTCTCCCTTGGCTGAGGTTTCCCATGGGGAAGACACCTGCCAGCCAGGAGTCAAGGACCAAGGCCTTCCAATGCACTCCTTGACTCTCAGTCACTGACCCAGTGTTAGATGACAAAGTCTTCTGGGCCACTGGCATCAAGGGCTGGATTCAAGCTGCTGGCCTTGACGTAAAAGGCTTTGGGAAGCCATTTGCTAATTCCCCTGAGTCACCCTCTGCCCCTGGCTGTTTTGAAATTCATATCTAATGAGTGGTTTGGGTGAAGGAATTCTGCAAAGATGCAAACAATTGCTTTGCCAAAACAAATGGAGCCAGAGCTGGGCTTATAAACATATAAATCATTTCTAGTTTTTAGCTTGCAAACAAGATCCTTGTTTCTCTGTATGGATTTGGGGGAGAGCAGGAGGCAGGAGGAGGAGAGGGGGGAGCCAACTGAAGCTCCTTTCCAAAGGCAGCCCATGCCTTCCTCAGAGCAGCACAAGGGGTACCAGGCACCCTCCAGAAAGCCTCCAGGAAGAAGAAGCTCCAGAAAGTCTCCAAGAGTCTCCAGCAGGGAGGAAAATATTGGGCATCCCACCAGCTTTTTCTTTTTTGGTTACTGGCTCCTCAAACAAGAATCTGCAGCAAATTAACTCAACCAATTCTTAATTTTCTCTCCAAGTGAGGCATGCCATGTGCTGGGCCAGAGAGAGAGAGAAACACCCTTGGGCCTGAAGGACACTGCACAGAGGAGAGCCTCCCCGCGCTGCACGGGGCCAGCCAGACGTGTGCTTGGCCCTGCTCTGCTTCCAGGGGGATTGCTGGAAGGTGCAAACCCCTCCCCAAAGCCACACTCTGGAGGATGGAGCTGACCTGGCTGCAGGCTGCTCACTGGTGTCACCCCTCTGAGCCTGGGACACAGGTGCCCCTTTTTCTTTGGGCAGCTCTTGGCCCAAGAGCTGGGAGGTGGCAAACCTGTGCCCTGCGCCGCCAGCTGCTCTGCACCAAGCTTGTGCTCACCACATTTTTTCCCAAATAAAGTGTCCTAGCCCGGTCGAATTTGGGCATATTCCAGGGACACAAGGCAAAGAAGCTCAGCCTCTCCACCCTCCCTACTTGCCAAATGGCTTCAAAAGGCAGAATTTTCAAACAAAAGAAGGACAAATGCTTTACTTGCCTTGATCCCCGTTCTTGGAAAGAGCCATTGCTCTCCAGCTGAAATTTCCTCCTTCCTCCCCCCTCCCCCCACCTCTCCCAAATTTAACTGGAGGCTGCAACCCACCCTGCAGACAATTGCCACCCAGCCTGCGACGCTTTGGCAGCGCTGGCAGCGGCAGCAGCTTGCAGGCAGGGCAGGCTTGTGGAGAAGGCAGCACCGAGCGTCCTTAAAGCAGAGGCCATCCCCCCAGCCCCAGCACATGGAGCCCGTCTGCAACACGCCGGCAGCGCAGGCACTTTATTTACAGGAGGCTGAGGATGTGCCTCTCGCTCTCGCCGGGGGCTCTGGTTCGGTTTTTTTTCTGTTGCGGTGGTTCCCCCCCTCGCTCCCCGCCCTGGCCTGCGGAAGCCAGGCAGATAACCAAAGCCGTTCCTCACTTTCACAGCAGATAAGCTAATTGTCGGATGTGCCCTTTGAGATAAGCAGAGCCGAGGGTTTACGAGGGAACATGTGTTGTGGGGAAGCGCCGGCACCCGCCGCGCCGCGCACCGCAGCCCAGCGCCCAGCACCATCCTGCCCCCACCGAACCCAGCTGGCCCCCGGGCTCCAAGGCAGCTCAAGGGCCACAGTCAGCCTCTTTTGACGGGGGGTCTGCTCCCTGGCTTCCCTGCTCCCTGGCTTCCCTGTTCCCTTCCTTCCCTGCTCCCTTGATTCCCTGCTCCCTGGCTTCCCTGCTCCCTTGCATCCCTGCTCCCCTGCTTCCCTGCTACCTTGCATCCCTGCTTCCCTGCTTCTCTGCTCCCTTGCATCCCTGCTCCCTGCTTCCCTGCTCCCCTGCCTCCCTATTCTCTTGCATCCCTACTCTCTTGCATCCCTGCTCCCCTGCTTCCCTGCTACCTTGCATCCCTGCTCCCTTGCATCCCTGCTCCCCTGCTTCCCTGCTACCTTGCATCCCTGCTCCCCTGCTTCCCTGCTCCCTTACATCCCTGCTCCCTGGCTTCCCTGCTCCCTTGCTGTTGAGCAAGGGTGACTAGCAGGAGGATGGAGACTGCCTTTGCACAAGGAGTCTCAGGATGAGTGAGGCTCTTCTCCACTGCACCCTGTGATAGGCCAAGGGGCAATGGATAGAAACTCCAGCACAGGAGGATCCACCCCAACATGAGGAGGAACTTCTGCACTGTGAGGCTCACAGAGCCCTGGAGCAGGCTGCCCAGAGAAGTTGTGGAGTCTCCTTCTCTGGAGACTTTCCAGCCTGTCTGGCTGTGTTCCTCTGTGACCTGTGCTGGATTCTGTGGTCCTGCTCTGGCAGGGGGGGTTGGACTCGATGATCTTCAAAGGTCCCTTTCAACCCCTAACATCCTCTGATCCTGTGATTCTGCCTCTCTGCTCTGCTGAGACTTCACCTGCTGTGCTGTGTTCAGCTCTGGGGCCCTCAGCACAGGAGAGACATAGAGCTGCTGGAGTGAGTCCAGAGGAGGCCACCAAGATGATCAGAGGGCTGAAGAACCTCTGCTGTGCAGACAGGCTAAAAGAACTGGAGCTGTTCAGCCTGGAGAAGAGAAGGCTCCAGGGAGACCTTAGAGCTCCATTTCAATATCTAAAGGGAACCTACAGGAAGGCTGGGGAGGGACTGGTCAGAAGGGTCTGTGGGGACAGGACAAGGAACAAAGGTTTGAAACTGGAGCAGGGCAGATTTAGGTTCAACATCAGGAGGAAGTTCTGCACCATGAGGGTCCTGAACTACTATAACATCTTGCCCAGGGATGTAGTTGAGGCCTCTTCCCTGGAGACATTCAAGATCAGACTTGCTGTGGCCCTGGGCAGCCTGCTCTGGTTGGAGGTGTCCCTGCTGCCTGCAAGGGGGTTGGACAAGATGCTCTTGGAGGGTCCCTTCCAACCCAATGCCATCAGTGAACTTGTGAAAAGGCAGGGGATAATGGGGACAGGTTACTCCTGGGGAGATAGATTCCCATCGGACTCCAGAAGAAAATGTTTCCCTATAGGAACAATCAGACACTGGAATCATCTCCCAAGGGAAGCAGTGGATTCTCCTCCAATGGACAGGTTTAAGACTCAGTTTGACAGGGTGCTGGGCCAGCTCATTTTGACTACACTACCACCTACAAAGGTTGGAGCAGAAGGCCCTTGGTGTCCCTTCCCAGCTGGCATTCTGTGAGTCTGTGAGAGGTTGCAGGGCAGGCCAAGCCAGGACTTCCCAGAGGCAGACCCAGCCCTTTGGCTGCTCTGCAGTTCAGCAGAGAGCTTCACACCTACTGAAACCCACAAAACCACTGCAGTGAGTTCAGGACAGCTCAGGCCAGGCTGCTGGTGGAGAGGAGATGCCCAAGCAGCACCGGTGGGTGCTGAGCCCCTGCCCAAATACTGAGGATGTTTCCCCATCACTGGTGTGGCCACAGCTGAGCACTGGTCTGGCAACAGCTGAGCACTGGTCTGTGCTGGTATAAGCCAGGACACCAAGGGCTGAGGCTCAGTCCAGGCAGAACTGAGCAGTGGGAAGCCTTGGGTAACCCCACAGATGGGTCACTGCTGGGCTCCTGTCCTCTAGAAAAACATCCTAGTGAGGGCCTGTTGCCCACACAGCCTCCAGAACAAGGCTGGGGCCAGATGTCCCCAGATGTTCACAGAAATATCACAGAATCCTAGAATGGGTTGGGTTGGAAGGAACACTAAAGATCATCCAGTGCCAACCCCCTGCCATGGGCAGGGACACCTCCCACCAGCACAGCTTGCTCAGGGCCTCATCCAGCCTGGATGCAAACACCTCCAGGGAGGAGGCAGCCACAGCCTCCCTGGGCAACCTGTGCCAGTGTCTCCCTACCCTCACTCCAAAGAATTTCTTCCTCCTCTCCACTCTCACTCTCCCCTCTCCCAGCTCAAAGCCATTGTCCCTCATCCTGCCACTCCCAGCCCTTGTCCAAAGTCCCTCCCCAGCTCTCCTGGAGCCCCTTCAGCTACTGGAAGGCTGCTCTGAGATCTCCCTGGAGCCTTCTCTTCTCCATGATGAACAGCCCCAACTCTCCCAGCCTGGGGATATCCTATGAGGATAGGGGAGGTTCTCCAGCCCTCTGATCATCTTTGTGGCCTCCTCTGGACCCACTCTAACAGTTAGGGGACCCCTTGGAGGCTTTTCACTTGCCCCATAACCATGCCTGACTAGGAGCAATGAAGTCCTTGACTCTGCTGCTGGGGGCACCAGAGGCTCCCATAGCATGGTGAGGTTCACCTCAATGTGCTGACAGGAGCCTGCACTGTACCCAAAACCCTCCCACAATGTCCCCAGTCTCCCTGGATACAGGGAGGGAGCAGAGTGGGCATGGGAGGGCTGTAGGGGTATATCTGCTTCTCTGCCTTTGGGCACCCTTGTCCTCCTCCCTGGCCCCTGCTCAGACACCAGACCTCATGTCCCAGCCAGGACTTTCCAGCCTAACCATGGGGAAGTCACCCACATGTCACTGGGGGTGCTCAATCCAGTGTGGCTGCCAGCACTTGGGATGCTCAGCTCCATCTGGCTCCCAGCACTGGGGATGATCTCTCCAGTCAAGCTCTCTGTGATGGGGAGTTCAGCTCCTAGTGCTGGAAATGTTCCATCAGCTCCAGCTCCCAGCGCTGGGGAAGTCACATCCAGGCCAGCTCTCAGCATTGGGATGCTCCTCCCAGTGCTGGGAGTGCTTGGCCTGGTGCAGCTCCCACTGCTGTACAAGTTCAATCCAGTCCAGTTCTCAGCACTAGGAACGGCCTGGGCCAGCTCCCAGCAGTGGGGATGCCCTATCCAGCTCCATCCAGACCAGCTCCCAGCACTGGGGATGCTCCATCCAGCTCATCTCCCAGCACTGGGGATGCTCCATCCAGCTCATCCCCCAGCACTGGGGATGCTCCATCCAGCTCATCTCCCAGCACTGGGGATGCTCCATCCAGCTCAGCTCAGTTCCCAGCACTGGGGATGCTCCATCCAGACCAGCTCCCAGCACTGGGGATGCTCCATCCAGACCAGCTCCCAGCACTGGGGATGATCTGCTCAGTCCATCCCCCAGTGCTTGGGGTGCTCAGTCCAGTCCAGCCCTGAGCACTGGGGAAGCTCAGCCCAGTCTGGCTTTCCAGAACTGGAGATGCTCCATCCAGACCAGTCCATGGTGCCACCGGCCCCAGCTGCAGGAGCTGCCCAGCCAAGCCACCCATCCCTGGTGATGCCACCATGCCCCCCCAGCAGCTCTCCGGGGCTGTGCTCCCTGCCCCCCCAGCGGCCGAACCACCCTCTCTGGGCTGCCCCTTCCCTCCCTGCCTGAGCAGCCATCACTCACCAGGCTTTGATTAGGGCCACAAAGGAACCTTGGAGGAACCACGGGGAGGCTGGAGGGAGGCAGGCAGATGATGAAAGAGCTGTCAAACGGGATTAAACAGGAACCGTCTCCCCTACTGCTGGGCAGCAGGAAGGGGGACAGATTGTCCTGGATTGTCATGCAGGAGCCCTCCTGCTGCTGGAGCCTGCCAGGCCCAGCCCCCCGTGGCCACTGGCCAGCCCTGCCCCAGCAGCGGCGCAGCCGGGCAGCGGTGCCCGCGTGGGAGGTGGGCGATGCAGGATGGCTCTCCACCCCTGCACCCACCCCTCAGCCCTGAGTGAGACCCTCCCCCATCTGCTCCTGGGCTGGGGAAGCCATGCCCCAGGTTCCCAGGCACCGAGAGCCCCAAGTGGCCTCGATGAAGGCTGCGCCCATCCCCGGGCTGCAGCTGGTGATGTCTCCTTGTCCCCACTGGCACCTGCTGCTGCCAGCGTGGCCCTTTCCTCCCCTGCCAGCCATTCCCCAAGGGCAGATGGTCTGGCAGGGAACACCTTTCTCACATTGTTCTTCTTGCCAGCCCCTGGGTGAAACTCCTTGTTTCCCCTGCCTGACTTCCAGGCAGAGGATCACAGAGCTGGGCAGAGGGTGGAGATGCTTTTCATAGCTCAGGGGACTTTCTGCAGCTCCCCAGGGGTGTGGGTGCTGATCATCCCTCCAGGCCTCTGGGGGTAGGACTTTGCATCTATACAACCTCCTGCCAGCCCCTGAGCAGCAGCACAGTGAGCAGGGCAGAGGGTGCCACAACCTGTGAAGCCATCCCATGCATGGCATGGGCATATTCGGACTTTCCCAGGGGTGCATGGCTTCAAGGACCTCAGCACATGGGTGCCAGCAGGTGGGAGTGCTGGGATGGGCATCAGCAGGGCTGGCTGCCTGCAGCAAGGGACAGGCAGAGGGACAGGACAAGAGGACAGGCAGGAGAACAGGCAGTGGGACAGGCAGGGGGACAGGACAGGGAGGAGGAGAAGGCAAGGACCCAATCCTTAGCTTTCTAAGCATCCAAGAAGCAAGGTCCTCGGGGAGCCTGTATGACCCCACCACCACCCTGTCCCAGCTCCCAGCCAGGAGCTGGCAGGCAGGACCCCACCCTTCCCACCCCCCTCCCCGGCCCGCTGAGCACCGAGTCCTCACCACCCACTCTGCCAGCAGCAGCTCCAGTTTCTCACAGCACCCTCTTTTCTGAGCCATTCGTCACGGCCCCAGGCACAAAAGCCACGGAGAGAAAGAAACAAGGAGTAGGAAAAGGAAGGAAGATAAAAAAAATTCGGGGGAGGGGGGGAAAGAAAAGTAGAGAGAGAAAGGGAGCAAGAAGGAAAGAAAGAGGGAGGACAAGGCGTGAAAAAGGGCCAGGTCTGTCGCCGGGAGGGGAGGAGGGGAAATGATGAAATAAATGAAGCACCTCAGCGGTTCGGGGGGCACTGGAAGGCAGCCCGACCAGGGCTGAATTTTAAACGCCTGCGGCACAATCGCTCCCATTTTGCGCAGAGAGGAAGCTGTGTCCAAAGCCCCTCATGTTTATTCATGAGCGGCCTCGCTGGCCCCGCCCACCCCATTGTCTGGGGGTATTTATTTGGGGGGCATCTGTCTGGCCCGATGAATGGCGGAGGGGTAATAAATGGGATGCTGGGGCCAGGGAGGGGAGCTGGCGCGGCAGAGCTGGGCTGGGGGCTGCCCTGCCTCCCAACCCCCTTCCCACCCCTCCTCTTCACCCCGTGCAGCCTGGGAGGGTTGTTTCTGCCCCCCACACCGTCCCCAAGGGACCGCAGGCAGGGCTCCTGCGGACCCAAGGCAGCCCTGGTGGAGCAGTGGAGGGAAGGGAGTAGGAACCGAGTGCGGAGGAGCAAGGAGAGATGAGGCTGGGGCTGTGGGCAGCTGGGGGCCAGGGAGCTGAGGAGTGGGCATCCCCAGGATGCCTGCAGCAGCAAAGGTGGGAGAGGACGTGGAGCATGGCCTACCACTGAGAGCAGCTGCGTGGGATGGAGCTCATGGGGGCCTTGTCATGCCTGGCTGGGAGCAGCAAGCAGCCCCTTCAAGGGCAGGCAGCCCAGGGGCAGGCAGGGCCATCTCAGGAGAAGGAGGATCTGATTCATCCATACAGAGGGACAGGACAAGCAGCCTGTGGTGCAGACAGCTGTGTCCCATGTCTGTTGGGCCAGACCACCGCTCTCCCACCTCTCCTGCTCAGCAGCTTCCTCCTCATCCTCCCTCAGTGGGACACAGTCCTCATGGGGAGCAAGAAAGCCTACATCAAAACCAGCCCTGGCCATGTCAAGAGGCTTAGGCACTTCACAGCTCAGAAGCAAGACACTGTGGTGTCCTGGAGACATGGAGACCCATGGAGCAGAGCAGATGCTGGCCAAGCTGGCTCAGTGGGAAGAACATCACACCAGAGAAACCCAGCAGCTCTCCTGCCAGTAGGGCTGGTGGAGGCATGGGGACAGAAGGGCTGAGCTGATGCAGGCAGATTGGCTTTCTCCATCCCAGCCCTTCCTTCACCTTGAGCTCAGGGGAGTTGGTGTCCAGCCTGCCCCTTGGCTAGGGAATGCCTGCAGAACGCAGGAGCCATGCTCCTCTGCAAAGTCATTGCAAGATCACCCAGCTGGAAGCTGGAGCTCATCAAATTCAACCTTGGAACAGAAGCTACAGCCTCAGAGCTGCCAAGAAGAGGAGTAAAGAAAGGAAATGGCTCTCCACAGCACAGCCACCAGAGCCACTTCTCCAAGCACACACTGGCACCCAGCTGCTGGCAGAGGTGGGGAGGGAACCAGGGCTGCTTGGTGGTCACCTCCACCATGTTGACAGAGCCCAGCCAGATGCTCCTGCCCAGGCACTGAATCTTTGAGGAGGGCTGGGAGGCTCTGGGCAGGGAGAGCAGCCAAGCAGAGCCAGCCTGGCCAGCAGCTCAGGGAGCAGATGGTGCAGTCAACAGGGGAGCACAGCCACCTCCTCGTGTGGGACAGGAGCCAGGGCCGTGGCACAGCTCCCTGCTGGTGCCCATGGGCTGTGCTGGGGTGGGGAGGCAGCTGGGCAAGTGGGGTCCCCACTCCCCAGCTCCCCCCTTGAAACGTCCTCAGGGGCAGGCAGGCCCTGAGCCTGGCAGGCAGGAAGATGTCAGAGCCGTGGCTCCATCTCAGCTGCTGGCAGGAGCTGGCTCAGCAGCTTGCTTGCAGGCTCTCTCCAGGAAAGCCTTTCTGGAAGGGCGTCTGGTTATTGGCAGAGAAGTCACCTCTCAGCCATGCAATCCCAAACACAGCTGCCAGTTGCGCTTCCCTCGTCCCTCCCGTTCCCAAACCTCAGCAGAAAACCCCTCTGTAGTCACAGCCAGCGCTCCCCAGCTCCCTTCTCCTGCTGCCCCTGTGCAGGATGACTCCTGCCTTGCCCCTTCCCCACATCCCAACCCCTGTGGCAGTTTGAATCGCACCCCAGACCGGGTCTCCAGCAAGTTTTGAGACCGTGCAGGCTCCACACAGGTCCCTCTGGGATAAGTCCCTCCAGGAGAGCCAGATGAGGGAGCAGATCTCTTGGAAGGCCTGGTGAGGGATGTCCCTTGGTCACCAGCCTCTTGGGACAACAGTGGTAAGCTGGAGCAGCCCAGCAGTGCTGCTGAGGATGCTGCTTTCAGCAAGGTCATTACATGCTTGTCACCACCATCCTCGGGACTCTGCCACTAGACCTACACCTTCTCCTGGCCTGGGTGACACCACACACCCTGGGAGGAAGAGCAGGAGAAGGTGGCAGGGAAGGAAAGTGTTGGTTAAACCAGCCTACCCTCCAGTCCAGCAAAATCCAACACCTCCTGAGCCAAAGCAGGAGCAGGAATGTGATGTGAGGAGCTGGCAGCCTCCAGAATGCCATCTCCTCTCTGCTCAGGTGCCACAGGAGAGGCTGTGCACAGGGAAGATTGGCAGGGCCATGAGAAGATGATGAGCAGATAAGCTCCTCACCCTCTCACATGCCAGCCAGGCCACTTCCCAGCACTGCTGGCAGAATGTTTTCTGCCCCCTGTGTGTTTTGCAGACCTCACTTCCCACTAATGAGATGCTTCCTAGGTTGTAATTCAGACAAGTTGGCTTCAGTTGAGAGAAAACCAGAGGGAAAATCCTGCCAGTCCTTCCAGCTTCTGGAACTGGATTCCAGCTGCTGGGCAGATCCCTGCAGCCACCAGGGCACACCATGCTCCTGCAGGGATGGTTTCTACCACCAAGGGCTGGTCTGTCAGGCATGCACACTTGGCTCCTCCTGACGAAGGGAGAGAGCTGGAGGGCACATCCCTGCCCAGCTTCAGCTTTGAGTCACGGAGGTGACAGCAGGGTGGGCAGCACATGTGTGAGAGGCTCTGATCCCACCCTGCCACCCTGCCAGCCCTCCCTGCCTGCCAGCCACATGCCCTGGGGGGGCCTGCAGGGAGGGTGAGGTGGTGATGGAGGGATGGTTCTTGGGATGGGAAACGATCTGGGTGGAGGCAGAGAGGGCAAGAGGGAAGAGGCTGGGACCAGAGCTCACCAGACAGATCCTTCCTTCTCTGTCATGAGCCATTTGGGCAAGGGGGAAGCCTGTTGAGCCCTGGAGTCACTTGGCATAAAGGAGCCATAGCCAGGCTTAGGGACCTGCCCTGTCCAGGCCACAGCAGCTGCCAGCAGCCCCCTTGCAAGGCCACCTCACTGCAAGCAGGGAGGGCTGTCAGGCATTGGAACAGGCTGCCCAGGGAGGTGCTGGAGACACTGCCCCTGGAGGTGTGCAAGAAATGTGTGGCTGTGGCACTTGGGGACATGGTTTGATGACCATGGTGCTCTTCAGATTGATGGCTGGACTCAGTGACCCTAGAAGTCTTTGCAGCTGAACAATTCTATGATCCTACGATGCTTCAATTCCAAGCCTCAGGAATGCCTTGTCCCCAAAGACAAGGTGAAGGACAGTGTCTGAGCTGGGCTCCACCTGCCATCAGGGAGAGAAAAAGGCCTCAGAGCAGTGCTGGTCCCTACCCTCTCCCACCACCCATGGAGGATCTGCACTGCTTCATCCAGCCCTTGGCCTCAGGCTGGCCACCCACCCATCCCCCCATCCCCCAACACATCCCAACAGTGCAAGAAGCATCTTCAACAGCCTGGCATGACCCAGTGGCTCTGAGCAAACCCTGCAGGCATGGAAAGCTGTGAGCAGCTCTGTGTGCAGACACAGACACCTGTGATAAGATCCTCAGCTACACAAACACGCTCCTGGGGGGATGCTTAAGCAGGCAAGGGGAAGGCCCCCATGTGTCCAAGCTTGCTAACAGACAGAGCAAACCCTGAGCAGGACACTCCATGCCCATGACATCTGCACACACAGAGCCAGGCACAGCCTGCACAGGACCTCATCAGACATGGCCTTCTACAGGGCCAGGTTAGGCCTGGCTGGGCTGTGGGCACCCAGCCAGCCTGGGATCAAGGGTCAGCTTCAGCCTTGGCAAGTCCTGAAGTCTCACAAGCTGTTCTTGTAGGATTCCTATCACCATGGACTGTCAGAGGGCACAGAGGGACAGTCCTGAACGGGAATCAAAAATGCTTAAGCTCATCCAGTCCCAAAAGCAGGTTCAGAAGCCCTGAACCAGTTGTGGTTGCCCTTGTAGGTGCCCCCATCATTGGAAGTGCTCAAGATCAGGTTGGACAAGGCTTTGAGAAACCTCATTAGTGAAAGATGGACAGGATGGACTAGATTCACAGAGTGCACTGAGTTGGAAGGGACCCTCCAAGGTCATCTTGTCCAACCCCCTGCAGTCAGCAGGGACACCTCCTGATCAGGCTGCCCATGACCACATCAAGTCTCACCTTTAACGCCTCCAGGAATGGTGCTTCAACCACATTCCTGGGCAACCTGTTCCAGTGCCTCCCCACTCTCATTGTGCAGAACTTCCTCCTTCAAACCTGAATCTCCCCTGCTCCTCTCTTGTCCTGGCACTCCCAGCCCTTCTCCAAAGTCCCTCCCTAGCTCTTCTGGAGCCCCCTCAGGTACTGCAAGGCTGCTCTAAGGTCTGCCTGGAGCCTTCTCTTCTTCAGGCTGAACAGCCCCAACTCTCCCAGCCTGTCCCCACAGGGGAGTTTCTCCAGCTCTCTGAGCACCTTGGTGGCCTCCTCTGGACCCTCTCCAGCAGCTCCATGTCTCTCTTGTGCTGGATGTCCCATAGCCCAGATGCTCTTTGAAGGTCTCTTCCCACCCAAACCACTCTGGAGTTCGTGGGCAGGGATGGAGCCGGCGCCAGCCGCTGGTGGGACCTGCCGGGTCCCCGCGACCCCCGGCCCGGCCGTCCCAGGGCCTTTGCTGCCACCTCCCCGCGCTGCGGGGAA
>VXBD01003874.1:5330-17318 GCA_013399975.1 Indicator maculatus | reverse complement strand
GGGCAGCCCTGCCGAGATCCTGGGCTGGGAAGGCAGCTGAGGGCGGCTGAGGGCGGCTGGGGGCGGCTGGGGGCGGCCGATGCGGGTCCGCCGCCGTTTGCCCGGCTCCTCATAACCGCCTCCTGCCCGGAACTGACGATCGCTCTGCTCCGTCCTTGCTCCGAGGAGGCGCCTGGGGCACGCAGCGGTGCTGAGCCCCGCGGCTCCTCCCGCCGCCGCTCCCATCGGCAGCGCAAAAGCAGCGCCCCCCGCTTCCTAAGGTGTCTCGTCTCCCTCACACTCACATCACCAGGGACGGTGCCTTGTGGGTTCCAGAAGGTGCCCCCCGTGAGATCAGCAAGGTGCCCCCCGCCATGCAAGCACTGCCCACGTGTCCCTCTCTCCCCACACCAGCAGCTCTCCTTGTCCCACTCCCAGCCCTGCTACAGCAGCACACCTGAGACCCCTCTGCCCAGCCCTTCTTCCCCCGACGTGTCCCAGCTCAGACTGGGAGAGCTTCTGTGCAGCCTGGAGCTGTGCTCCCCACCTCAGGTCGATGGAACCCCACAGAGGGCAGGGCAGGGGAGGTCAGGCATGGGGCAATGCACTGCAGCAGCTTCTGCCCACAGTGCAGCTCCCTGCAGTCCTGAAGGTGACACCACGACTGTCTGAGCCAGCAGCTGGTGGGATGGGGCTTGGGAAGACTTATCAAAAGGTGGGGTGGGGTCTGGAGGCCAAGAGGCCCAGCACAGGTGTTAGGCATCCTCGTGGGCAGAGATGGGCCATCCTCCATGAACATGGCACAGAATTTCAGAATGCCAGCTTGGAAGGGACCCCAAGGGTCATCCTGTCCAACCTTTCCAGGTAGCAGTCTAGTTGAAATGAGCTGGCCCAGCACCCTGTCAAGCTGAGTCCTGAAACTGTTCAGTGTAGGAGAATCCACTGCTTCCCTTGGGAGATGATTCTAATGTCTGACTGTGCTCATGGAAACATTTTCTTCTGGACACTACTGTCCACACTTTCCTGTTTGGACAGGCGATGGTCTTGAGCAAGAGATCCCCAGATGTACTGCAGGCACGGAGCAGTGGTTCCTTCTCCATGACACTTCTGAGCCCAACCATCAGCTCTAATCAAACATAAACCCATCAGTTCTGAGCAACATCTCTCCCTTCAAATGCCAGATGGTCCTCAAACTCCCTCGGGGCATCCTTGGAGAGAGGGAATGGCAGAGCATGCCCTGAAAGCAAACCTCCAGAGCCAGGCCTGGGAAAGAGGAACACTTCACATCTTCATTGTGTCACCAAGTCCCCAGTTGTACATAGCAACAGGGAAACACAACTATTGAGAAAAGGCAGCTGCCTCCCACATGAAGGAAGCAGAACTGGTCAAAGCTGGGCAGCTCAGGAGGGGGGGAGGAGAAGATTTCCATCAGATGCTGTGGGCAGTGACAGCAGCGCTGGCCGCGCGGCGCACACGGGCACCCACACAAAACAAACAGACAAAAGCCCTGACACACACTGAGGTCCTCCAGTCGTGCCTTGAACCGGTTGGTGGGAGGGCCTCCCTACAATGCCACCATCTCCAGGGCCACCCCTCTCCTGAGCTGACAAAAGGCAGCGTCACAGATGCCTGCAGAAGCCGGTCCCAGAGCCTCTTTGCTGTTCTTTCCATTGTTTCACTGTAATGAGTTGCTAGCCAGGGCTGACCTTTTCCTCTCCCTCCCCAACAAAGCAGCAAAAGAGCTTCTCCAAATCCTGGGGCAAAGCAAGCATGTCAGAAAGCACCACAGCTGCCCAGCCACCAAACGTGCCAGCCACACAGACCGAGATGACTTCGGCAAGCCAGCATGGCAGAGGATCTGTGGAGATCAGGAGGGCTTCAGGTGGAGGGGATGCTCCTGAGAGTCTGAGGCTGCAGATGCAAAGTGCTCCAGGAAGATCAGGCTTTCATCAGGACCTGCACAAAGCAGATTGCAAAGCTCTCCTCTGGGGTGCAGCTCAATCTCTTAGCCAGAGAGTGTCTCATGTCCCTCCTGAAGAGCTGACACCCGAGGAAGGAGCCAGACCTGCTCATGCTCACACAGCAGAGCTGAAGCTCATGGGCTCCACAGAGACTCCTCAGTCCCTGTGACCTCATCACCCAACACCCTTGGGTGCAGCAGCAAAGGGCTGGGACCTTGTTTTCCCCAGCAGAGGGAAGCTCCAGCAGCATAGCCAGGTAGGTCCCTGCCCATCCCTGTGCTAGGGAAAAGGCAAAATCACTGCATGCTGAGGTCAGTGCAACCCTGACTATGAGCTTCAGCCTGGACTTACCCTGCTTAATTTAACATCTCCACAGTTAATGGAGGGAGGCAGGCAGCTCCTGGGCAGTGCCTTGGCTCGAGACTGACCACACAGACCTCTGCCTTCTTCCCTACAGAGGGGGTGCTGCCCCTCATTTTGGCACAGCACACACCACTACTTCAGCTCTGGGAGCAGAGAGACTTTTGCCTACCCAGTGAGGCCAGCACAGGCCTGTGACCCCTCCCAGCCTCAGGCAGGGAAGCCATCACATCCCCAAGCCATTGCCTTGACAGATCAGCTGCCCCAGACCTGCCCAGATGGCTGCTCCTGGGGCTCTGATGGAGAGGGCCACAGGAGCAGTCAGACCTAGCAGCTGGTTTATTTGTAAGGATCCCACCACCCCTTTTCCATGGCATCCCCAAGCTCCAGGAGGAGACAATCCCAGGCATGCACTCACCCGAGACACCTGCACCAGGGAGGGCTCTGAAGCACTGACAGGCTTCAGGGAAGGGACAGGTTCTCCCTGTGCTTCCCACCCCTCAGCCTGCTGTAGACCATCAGCAGCTCCACCCAAATCCCTGCCAGCATCCAAACATCTGCAATTCCTTAGCATGAGGCATTCCCTCTCTTGATTTCATTGGTGTTGCTGGAGTTAACCTTCCCCTTCCCTGGCTGTGGCCTCGAATCCACCACCCAGAGTCTGGTCTGGAAGCAGTGACTGCTGCTGGGTGGCTCTGTGGCCTCCCAGGCATTAAAGTTGCTGAGCTGTGGCTGTGGGAGCAACAGTTGGACCCTTTCCTCACGTGGTCTTTTCAGTCCTTCTTGCTCCTGAGATGTTTTTCTGTGAATTTTGGAGCTCTTGCAGGATGTTTAAGCTGCCCACTGCTCAGTGTGGAGAAGCTCAACCTCTGCCAACAGCCAGTGGGAACAATGGGAGGACTTCTCTCTGTCTTCTGTGCTTCTGGTGGCAACTATCAGCTCCTTCTCCTCATCCTCTGTGCAGCTGGTGGCAGCAGCTAGTTCTTCCTCTCCTTCCCATCTTGTTGAAGTCCACCCATCTCATGGGGGCTGGGCATCCTCCCACAGAATTAAATATACAATAAATAAGTCATAAATGACTAAGTAATAAATAAAACCTCACTGACCTTGCCATGCATGCACAAAGGCACTCCCCTTGTCCTTCTGCACCAGGCCATGTCTTGCCATGCCCATAGCTGACCCTCTGCTCTCTGCTCTCTCACTTCCACTGAGTAAATGCTCCTCAAAAATACCTCTTGCCCTGTTTTCACCTGTGCTGGCTCCAGGAAGGGCAAGGGGCATAGAATCACAGATTGCATCAGGATGGAAGGGACCTTCCAAGGTCATCTCCTCCAACCCTTCTGTGGTCAGCAGGGACATCTCCAACTAGATCAGGTTGCCCAGGGTCACATCCAATCTGATCTTGGATGTCTCCAGGGATGTGACCTCCAGCACCACCACTCTGGGCAACCTGTTCCAGTGTTTCACCACCTCATTGTGCAGAGCTTCCTCCTGATGTCCAACCTAAATCTGCCCTGCTCCAGTTTCAATCCATTTCCCCTCATCCTATCACCACAGGCCCTTCTAAAGAGCCCCTCCCCAGTCTTTCTGTAGGTCCTCCTTGTCCAAAGTCCCTCCCCAGTTCTCCTGGAGCCCCTTCAGGTATTGGAAGGCTGCTCTAAGGTTTCCCTGGAGCCTTCTCTTCTCCAGGCTGAACAGCCCCAACTCTCCCAGCCTGTCCCCATAGCAGAGGTGCTCCAGCCCTCTGAGCATCTCAGTGGCCTCCTCTGGACCAGCTCCAGAGGATGTGCTGTTCCAGTCACTCAGATTGCCCCAGCTGGAGCTGTGGCCAAGCACAAGGACCTGGAGCTGTGGCCAAGCACAAGGACCAGAACCTGCCCTCCCCAGCTGCACAGTGAGAGCAGGGAGTCGGAAAAACTGACGTGGGAGGCTTTGGGTTGGAGAACAACCCCTTCCCTGCGCGGCAGCGGGGCTGGAAAGCTCTCAGAAAGTGAAAGGGGCTGACACTTGTGCTGGCAGCCGGGTTCAGCAGGGGTCAGGGCTAATCCAAGCAGAGCCGACGGGAGGGGAGGGAGGTGGCCGGGGGAGAAGCCGAGCGTTGACGCGCTGAGAGGTAAAAGCTGTGTCAGACACTCCCAGGAGGAGGAAGCAAACCTCTAACCAAAACAAAACCGGCTGGGGCTCCCCTGCTGCACGCCGGCTCTCGGCGGGGCTCAGATGTTAACCTTCAGCTGATGCTGAGCAGCCTTGGGGATGCTGCTGCCAGGGAATACGGGCAGCTCACACACCTTGCAGGCAGCCAGGTAGGTATCCCCCTGGCCTGACCATGTCAGGATGCTTCCTAGCCCTCAGGTCAGCCTGTGGATGCTCGTGGCTCGTCCTAGGGCCACTCTCCAAGGGATAGTTTGGTGTGAGGGTAGATTGGCAGGTGTCCAGACAGCACTGCTGTGACAGCCCAGAAGCACTCCTTCTCCCCTGGCCTGTGTTTGCACAAAGCTCCAGGCCCTGGAAATGCACCCACCAAGCAAACCTCCCCACCCCAGCCTGAGCAGAGACCAGGAGCAACTCAGCAAAACCCAAGCTGTCAAACTCTGGACAGCTCTCCCCCTGCCAGCCATGCAACATCGCTTCCATCCTGGCTGGGATAGAGCTTTGGACCAGGTCCTGCTGGGGTTCTGGAGGTCCCAGGAGACCCAAACTGCTCCCTGCTGGGGACAGCCCAGGATCCAAGGCACCAGAGCCATGTGGAGCACCAGCATGTATCTGGAGCAAAGGGGAGATCTTCTCCTGCCAGTAGATGATTGACTCAACGTTGGGTCTTAGGCACGAGTCCAAGCCATGTGATGAGCCTAAGCAGTGTCTGATAATAAAATCAGCAGCAGACAGCAGAGCCCATTTGTTTCAGATCAAGGGGGCTGCCAAGATTTTTACAGGTTTGCTAACAAACTGTGGGGTATTTGTGTGGAGTTGTCCAGGCCAAATCCATCTTTCATCCAGCAGTCTCCCCTCAGCTCTGACACGGGGAGCTGGGGGAGCTGAGCACCTCTTTTTTTTTTTTTTTTTTTTTTCCCAGGCATGCCTTTTGTTCATCTAAACAGGATGCAGGCCTGAAAACCATGGAATTCTCCCTCAGCATCTAGCAGGCATGCAGTGGGGTCTAGAGTTTTGGAATGGTTTGGCTGGGGGTTTAACTCAGGGGATTGAAATCACTGATTTCCAAAGCAGAGAGGAATGCATTGGCCAGGGGCTGATAGGGGAATGCAGGGGCTGAAGGGCACATGGGGCCCTGTTCCTCCAACCATAGCATCATAGAATCATAGAATCATAGAATCATAGAATGGTCTGGGTTGGAAAGGACCTCCAAAGCTCCTCCAGTCCAACCCCTCTGCACTAAGGGACATCCTCCACCAGATCAGGTTGCCCAGAGCCCTGTCCAGCCTCACCTTGAATATCTCCAGGGATGGAGCCTCAACCACCTCCATGGGCAACTTGTTGCAGTGTTCCAGCAGCCTCCTGGTGCAGGACTTATTCCTAACATCCAATCTCAATCTGCTCTGCTCTGGTTTGAAGCCGTTGCCCCCTGCCCTAGCAGACCAGGCAGGTCACAGCCCTGGGCAGTCCCCCAGGATGGGTTCTGCATCTGTGGTGTTGGAATTTATGTTCCTCACTGAGCTCCCAGCCCTGAGCCCTCCCTCACACTGGTTCCAGGCCTTGAGCTGGGACTGGGAACCCCAGGAACTGAAACCTCCAAGGCAGGCTTGCCTTCAGCAGCCCCTGACCATGGAGAATTGGTGGTCTGTGAGAAGAGAAGACTGAGAGGGGATTTAATAAAGGTTTATAAATAGCTGAGGGCTGGGGGTCAAGAGGGAGGGGACAGGCTCTGCTCTGTTGTGATAGGCCAAGGGGCAATGGATAGAAACTCCAGCACAGGAGGCTCCATCTCAGCATGAGGAGAAACTTCTGCACTGGGAGGGTCACAAAGCACTGGGACAGGCTGCCCAGAGAGGTTGTGGAGTCTCCTTCTCTGGAGACTTTCAAGACCCATCTGGCTGTGTTCCTGTGTGACCTGTGCTGGATTCTATGCTCCTGCTCTGGCAGGGGGGGTTGGACTCAATGTTCTCCAGAGGTCTCTTCCAACCCCTAACATCCTGTGATCCTGTTCGGGGAAGGAGCCTGCACAAGCCCTCAGTCTGGGGTATTTCAGTTTCTTTTAATGGGTCTTAAATGTTCTGAGTCTCCAAGTCATGCTAGTATCTTGTTTCCAGGTTTTCTCCATGGTGGTGGCAGCCCAAGCCTTCCTTTTTCCTTGCCAACCCTCCCAAATCCAGCAAAGTGGAAGCCACCCAGGCACTCTGACACTTAAGAGCTTGGCCCTCTGGAGGAACATCTGAGACTGAGAGAGGACAGTCTGGCAGAGCAGCAGTGCAAAGCTGTGGCATCCATCTCTCTGATGGATCAGTTGGAGGAGATGCAGGCTGCACCAAGGGCAAGCTGAGTCACACTACCACCATTTCAATCACTCCCTCTCCAGCATGCCCAGCACCACTGATAAATCCAAGAGGAGATGTGCTGCTGATGGATACACTGCCTGAAAGCAGCCCTGAGCAGCTGCCTGGGGCCAGCACAATGCTGCAGCCTGGTGAAGAATTACAGCTGCAATTTCTCCAGCCAGAGAACACTCTGGGTTTGAATCACCCTGAGCCTCTCCTCCCAGTGCCCACCAGCAGCAGTGGGGGGGTGGTGTCCATTTTTCAGGCAGGGTCTGAGGGCACCAGTGTGTCCCAAGCCTGGCAAGGACATTTGCCTGCTTGTTGGCAGGACACAGTGGGACCATGAGTGCCTTAGCAGAGAGGGCTCTGGCTAGGGACCAAATGCAGGAGCAGCCAACCCCCAGCTGGGCTCTGAGATGGGGGTAGAGGAGCTTTGAAGCAGAGGAGGATGGAATGGGGGCTGCTTGTGCACCAACCTGCCAACAAGCTGCCTCTCCAGGGCTCAACATCCCTCCAGGGTCTCTTCCTGCAGGGAGCAGCGCTTGCCCCATGAGTTGACTGTTGGTGTGAGAAGAGGAGGCTGAGGGAGACCTCATTGCTCTCTACAGCTCCCTGAAAGGAGGTTGGAGCCAGCTGGGGCTTGGGCTCTGCTCCCTAGGCTCAGGGGATAGAAGGAGAGGCAATGGCCTGAAACTGTGCCAGGGGAGGGTTAGGCTGGAGAGGAGGCAAAATGTCTTTGCTGCAGGAGTGGTCAGGGACTGGCAGAGGCTGCCCAGGGAGGTGGTGGAGTCCCCATCCCTGGAGGTGTTCCAGAATTGTGTGGCCATGGCACTTGGGGCCAGGGTTTGGTGTCCATGGTGGGGTTGAGTTGCTGGTTGGACTCAATGATCTTGGAGGGCTTTTCCAACCCAAAACAATTCCTGATTCCATGCCCATGTCCCCTCATGCCCAGTCAGCAGAGCCCTCTCCCAGCACACCCCCTGTGTTGCCCCCTCCCCTCCCTCCCTGCCAGCCAAGAGCATGGCAGAGCCAAGGCTGCCAACTGTGCAGCATCTGAGGAGTTAAGAAAACTGAACCTGCCACAAGAGATTTGAGGAGAAACTCCACCAGAGAGACCTTGAAATGCTGTTAATTGATGCCACACATGTTCTGCATTTAACCTCTGCCCTCTGCTGTAATCGTTCACACAAGTGGCACGAAGACTGCAGCCTGCCGGTGCGAGGGGTGGGCAGAGCCAGCCCCAACCACTGCACCCACACCGGGCACCCTTCCAGCCAGGCTCACCTCCCCAGCACCCAGCTCCTCCCCCTCAGAGATGCTCAGCAGCTCCTGGCTGGGAGATGTGAGGGGAGAAGGCTGAGAGGGGATCTTATCAGTGTCTGTATGTATCTGAGGGGTGGCTGCCAGGAGGAAGGTGCCAGGATCTTTTCTGTGGTGCCCAGTGATAGGGCAAGGAGCAATGGATACAAACTGGGAGGTTCTACCTCAACGTGAGGAGAAACTTCTTTGGTGTGAGTGTGCTGTAAGCCTGAAGCAGGCTGCCCAGAGAGGTTGTGGAGTCTCCTTCTCTGGAGGCTTTCAAGCCCCACCTGGATGTGTTCCTGTGTGACCTGCCCTACAGGGGTTGGACCTGATGACCTCTGGAGCTCCCTTCCAACCTGCACCATTCTGTGACTCCATGCAGGCTCTGAGCTGCTCAGGGACAGTGGTGAGGGAGGGTGTCACAGACCTGTGCTCACAGCTGGGCACCCACAATGTCTGCAGACCGATCCTCCTGAGCTCTGTGGACCTGGCTGGGGCTGCTTGTGCCCAGTCATAGGACAAGGAGCAATGGATACAAGCTGGAACTCAAGAGGCTCCACCTCAACACAAGGAGAAACTTCTTTGGTGTGAGGATGCTGGACCCCTGGAGCAGGCTGCCCAGAGAGTTTGTGGAGTCTCCTTCTCTGGAGACTTCCAAGCCCCACCTGGAAGTGTTCCTGTGTGAGCTGTCCTAGGTGACCCTGCTCTGGCAGCAGGGTTGGACTCAATGATCTCTGGAGGTCCCTTCCAACCCCTACCATTCCATGATTCTGTGATTTCAGCTCAGGAGCCCTCATGCAGCAATCAGCTGCTGTCTGCAGCCAGGTGCCAGGCAAAGGAGGAGTTTGGGTGTCATTGAAGAGGGGTTTGCAGCAGAGCTGCTCTGAGGTCACCATGGTCCTTCCAGCTGCTGCCCAGGTAGGCAGAGGCCCTGCCCTGCTGAGTCTCACCCAGGAGTGCTGAGAGGAGCTGCTGCTGCTTGTGGTTAACACTACAGGGTGGGACCAGCTCTGGCCATGTGAGGTTTGTTCTTTATTGCTTAGGAAAGAACCTGCAGAGTCAAGACTGAAAAATAAAGATCAGAAGAGATGTGGCCATTGCTATCTCCTGTTAAAGCCAGGCAAAGGACAGAGGGAAGGAGTCCTCCTAGGCTTATCTACCTTGAAAACACCTGAGAAGGTGAAAAGTTCAACAAGAAGAGCCTCAGGGCTCTTACCAAACATGGCTCTTGCCTCTTGTTTCTTCAGTGCCCAGACTTCAGGGTTGGACAGAGATGCTCTGGGATCAGGACAGCAGGGGGAATGAAAACAGAGTCTCCAAGACAAGGCAAGAGACACCAGGACTTGCCACTGCTGGGAAAGGCCCCAAGGCCATGGGGACTTGCAGATTGCCAGCTATGATGCTCTGCATCCTTGCTCCTCAGCCTCAGGAGCCAATACCTCACCCAGGAGGACAGTTCCCAGCTACCACATGAGCCATGGCAGTGGGAGCCAAACCCCAGCTGATGCTGGTTGGAGTCCACCAGACTCCCCAGGCTGGGTCAGTCAGGCTGCAGCACTCTTGGATCACCATGGCCACACCAGCACCAGAACAGCTCAGCAGCTTTCCACTCATGAAGTAGATACAGACTGGGCCTGCAGTACAGTTAGCCATGAAATAGGTCATCTGCTCTTGGACAGCCCAGAGGTGGATTTATGGAACCATGGAACTGTTTGGGCTAGAAAAGCCCTCCCAGAGCATCCAGTCCAACCAGCAACCCAACCCCACCATGGACACCAAACCCTGCCCCAAGTGCCATGGCCACACAATTCTGGAACACCTCCAGGGATGGGGACTCCACCACCTCCCTGGGCAGCCTCTTCCAATCCCTGACCACACTTGCAGCAAAGACATTTTTCTTCATCTCCAACCTAACCCTCCCCTGGCACAATTTCAGGTCATTGCCTCTCCTTCTATCCCCTGAGCCTAGGGAGCAGAGCCCAAGCCCCAGCTGGCTCCAGCCTCCTCTCAGGGAGCTGCAGAGAGCAATGAGGTCTCCCTCAGCCTCCTCTTCTCCAGGCTCAACACCCCCAGCTCCCTCAGCTGCTCCTCCCCAGCCCTCTTCTCCAGACCCTTCCCCAGCTCTCTTGCCCTTCTCTGGACCTGCTCCAGCCCTCAATGTCCTTCTTGGAATGAGGAGCCCAGACCTGACCCCAGCACTCAAGCTGTGGCCTCCCCAGTGCCCAGTCCAGGGGCACAATCCCTGCCCTGCTCCTGCTGCCACCCCATTGCTGCTCCAGGCCAGGCTGCTGCTGCCCTTCTTGCCCACCTGGGCACTCCCTGGCTCCTCTTCAGCTGCTGCCACCCAGCACCCCCAGGCCCTTCTCTGCTGGGCACTTTGCAGCCACTCTGCCCCCAGCCTGGAGCCTTCCTGGGGTTGTTGTGAGCCCAGGGCAGGACCCAGCCCTTGGCCTTGTTGAACCTCATCCCATTGGCCTCAGCCATGGAGCCAGCCTGGCCAGGGCCCTCTGCAGAGCCTCCTGCCCTGCAGCAGATCAACTCTGCCACCCAATTTAGTGCCATCTGCAACCTGCCTGAGGCTGCCTCCATGCCCTCACCCAGAGCATTGATGAAGACATCAGAGAGACCTGGGCCCAGTGCTGAGCCCTGGGGAGCACCACTGCTGAGTGGCCACCAACAGGAGTTAACTCCATCCCCCACCACCCTCTGGGCCCAGCCTTCAGCCAGTTCTTAGCCCAGGGAAGTCTCCACCACTCCAAGCCATGAACACATCTCTCATACCACATCTTTTTACTTGCCATTTCATCTTCACCAACCAAGTGATCCAGGACCAAGACAACTCTTAATGGTTTCCCTTCAGATTGGCACCAAAAGACACAACCTACGCCCCCAACTCCAAAGGGTTCATATTTCTTCCTCTTGGAATGATTAAAGTGAGATGTCAGATCTCCTTTCACTGTCCCTGGACTGTGAGGGCTGGCATAGAGTGGAGATGTGCTCTGGCAGAGAAGCAATTCCTCCATATTCTTCCAACCAGCTGCTACTTTAAACCCAGGAATGCTGGAGGTCCTCTTGTGTTTCAGAATGCTTGTGACCAACCAACCACCTGCCCCCCAGAACTTGAGTGGGGACAGGGAGGACTGTCCTGAGTGAAGCTGTGGGTGTGAGGCAGGATGTGATAGTGGAGTTCTCAGAGGTGCTTTGGCCCAGGTTTTCTCCAGCGCATCCCCTCTGACAAAGCCAGATCTCCTAAGGGACCAGTGCCCACCAAAATAGAGTCTCTGTCTCCAGTAGCTCCCTCTTGGAAGCCTGTGGCCAAAGTCACACAAGATGCTGAAGGAGCTGGGGCTGGGCAGCCTAGAGTAGAGGAGGCTGAGGGGGATGTGGTCAATGCTTACAAACACCTAAGGGGTGTCAGGAGGCTGGGGCCAGACTCTTCTCAGTGCTCCCCAGTGACAGCACAAGATGCAATGAGCACAAACCTGACCATAGGAAGTTCCATCTAAACATGAGGAGGAACTTCTGTACTGTGAGGCTAGCAGAGCACTGGAACAGGCTGCCCAGGGAGGTGGTGGAGTCTTCTTCTCACAGTCTCACAGTCTCACAGTACATCAGAGGTTGGAAGGGACCTCAAGAGACTACCAAGTCCAACCCCCCTGTCAGAGCAGGATCACTTAGGGTAGCCCACACAGGAATGCATCCAGGTGGGTTTTGAATGTGTCCAGAGCAGGAGACTCCACAACCTCTCTGGGCAGCCTGCTCCAGGGCTCCATCACTCACACTGGAAAGAAGTTTCTCCTTATGTTGAGCTGAAACCTTCTATGTTCAAGCTTGTCCCTGTTGTTCCTTGTCTTATTGCTGTGCACCACCCAAAAGAGCCTGGCCCCCTCCCCTTG
>VXBD01003871.1:4042-21401 GCA_013399975.1 Indicator maculatus | reverse complement strand
AGGAGGGGAGCCACGGGGGCAAGAGGAGAGGAGCCACGGGGGCAAGAGGAGAGGAGCCACGGGGACAAGAGGAGGGCAGCCACGGGGACAAGAGGAGGGCAGCCACGGGGACAAGAGGAGGGAGCCACGGGGACAAGAGGAGGGAGCTACGGGGGCAAGCAGAAGGGAGCCATGGGGGCAAGAGGAAATGGCTTCAAGATGCAACAGGGGAGGTTTAGGTCAGACACTGGCACAAAGCCTGTCCAAAAGAGTCATCAAGCCCTGGATCAGGCTGCTCAGTGTAGCAGTGGAGTCCCCACCCTTGAAGGGATTTCGGAGCTGTGCAGATGTGGTGCTTAGGAACATGGTTGAGTGGTGACCTGGCAGTGCTGGGTTAATGCTTGGATTGGATGATCTTAAAGGTCTTTTGCCACCAAAATGATTCTGTTCCTCTATGACTTCTGCTCTGTAGAAAGCAGAGCCAGCTCCTGCCTGCCCAGAATAAGGAGCACAGGGGGCACATATTTCATGAGACATGGAAAAGGAAAAGAGAGGGGGACCTGAGCCAGGATACATCAGCCAGCAAAGGGGATGAACATCCCAGCACTGAAAATGAGTCCCTTGCACAGATTGATATGCTTGGATAGAAGAACAGGGTCCATGGTCCTGGAGCTGGAGTTGATGAGTGCTTAGGAAGACCTGGGGGGCAGTAAAGATGCAACTTCAGCCAAAGAAAGAGGCTTCTGGAAGGTGGGCTTGTCAACTCAGTTACCTGTGCCAAAAATGAGCAGAGGTAGCTTCTGGGAAGGGGTGGAAGATCTTTGCAGCCCCTCTGGCTGCTCCTCATCACCACTGCTTTTCCCTCAGCAGTGACTTGCTGCAAGAGCATTTGTTGAGCAGAGGCAGCAGGTGCTGAGGCTGTGCTGTGCCTCTGCAGGTCTGGGTGTTGCCCAGACGCCTGCCCACCTGCATTCATTGCCATGCATGGAGAGCAGAGGATGGTCCATGGCCTTTGGGCTGCACAGGAAGAGCTGGAGCTGATGGGTGCCCACCTGGTGGGCAGCTAAGGTACAGCTTGAGCCAAAGAAAGAGGCTTCTGGAAGGGGGCTTGCTCAACTCAGTTACCTGTGCCAAACATGAGCAGAGGCAGCTTCTGGGAAGGGGTGGAAGACTTTGCAGCCCCTCTGTCTGCTCCTCATCACCACTGCTTTTCCCTCAGCAGTGACTTGCTGCAAGAGCATTTGTTGAGCAGAGGCAGCAGGTGCTGAGGCTGTGCTGTGTCTCTGCAGGACTGGGTGTTGCCCAGATGCCTACCCATCCAGACACTCATCCATCTAACCTGCTTTGGCTGCCTTGCCAGAGCTCAGCCACTCGCACGCCCTTGCTCTCTCCCCACCCCCTCTCCTAGTTTCAGGCAGGCAGTTTTTCTCCCGGCGCTGACAGCCCCACCCAAGGGACAGCAGAAGTTTAGCAGGCTTCAGAGCTCCCCTTCAAGCCTCCTCCCTCCACCCCAGAGCCGGTTTCAGCTCGGCACCAGGGAGAGAAAAATGTGCCTCGTATAATCCGTGACGGCTGATGACTTACGACATTTATCTTCCCTGCCGAGGAGGACAGAAGAAGTCACTTGTGGCTGCTTTCCCCTCTGCTGACAGGTTTCTCAGCACTGCCTTTAGCCTGGGGAGGGAGGGGGGGGGATGTGACACCCTTTTTACTTTTTTTTTTTCCCTCCCAGGCTGGTGTAGTGATGTGCTGCAAACGCTTCAACCAGGGAAGTTCAGCCCCATGTCTGGAAAGGCAAAGCCACCACAAGTAAGTGCTTGGAGGCTGGTGAAGGAGACAGGCTGCTCTTGGTCCCACCAGAACCAATTTCCCCTTCCCAAACCAATCTGTCAGTTTGCTCCTTCCCAGAGAAGGCAGCACCTGAAATCAAATCTTTGTTGCCTGTGTCTAGAGAACATGAGGCTTATGAGGAGGGAGCTGGCATGGAGCAGTCTGGAGAAGAGAAACCTGAGGGGAAGCTTCATTGCTCTCTACAGCTCCCTGAAAGGAGGTTGGGGTGGAGTGGGGGTCAGCCTCTTCTCCCTTCTCCCTAGTATCTGGTGATAGGACAAGAGGAAATGGCCTCAAGCTGCACCAGGGGAGGTTTAAGTTGGATGTTGGGGAAAATTTCATCTCCAAAAAGGTTGTCAAGCCCTGGNAGCCTCTCCACAACCTCCTTTCAGGTAGTTGTAGAGAGCCAGGAGGTCTCCCCTCAGCCTCCTCTTTTCCAAACTAACCATCCCCAGCTCCTTCAGGTAATTGTAGTGAGCCAGACTGCCCAGGGAAGTGGTGGAGTCCTCATCCCTGGAGGCTGGAGCAAGAAGGGAGGAAAGTCAGACTCATGGAGAAAGCCTTGGGAGATGCCTGCTGGGTGTTAAGAAGCTGCTGCTCCTCCCTTCAGCTGCCCACTTCAGACACAGAAGCCCTGGGGGGTCATTTATTTCACAAATGCCTTCAGCAGTGCAAGGTCAGGATGCTCTGCTGGAGCAGAAAGTCCCTGGGGAGGATTTTGACCGCAGAGCATCCTCTGAACAGAGCATCAAAGGCTCTGAAGCCTGGTGGGACCTGCTTCAGTCCCAGGGGGAAAGCAGCAGTCCCAGGGTCCTATGGGTCTGGTGCCCACCTTAGGCAACAGGAGCACTCCCTCCAAAAGTTGGGAGGGACCTGTGGGGATCATGCTAATGCAGGTACACTCAGACCAGGTTGCACAGAAATGCATCCAGGTGGCTTTGGGAATCTCTCCAGAGAAGGAGACTCCACAACCTCTCTGGGCAGCCTGCTCCAGGGCTCAGACATCCTCCCACCAAAGTTTTTGGGGATCATGCTAATGCAGGTACACTCAGACCAGGTTGCACAGAAATGCATCCAGGTGGCTTTGGGAACCTCTGCAGAGAAGGAGACTCCACAGCCTCTCTGGGCAGCCTGCTCCAAGGCTCAGGCATCCTCCCACCAAAGTTTTTCCTTATTCAAGTGGGTTCCTGGGTTCTATTTTGTGCCCATTGCCCCTTGGCCTACCACTGAGGAGATCCCAGTGCCATCCTCATGACCTCCCCCCTTGAGCTCTTGCAGAGCATCAGGAATAAACTTCATTCCAAAAGACAAGAGGGAGAAACCTCCTGCTCCCTTCCAAACTGTGCTGGAGAAGACAAGAGCAGCACACACTCCAAAGTAAAAGGCCACAAGGAAATTTGACCCTTTAAAAGAGGGGGTTTTTTTTGCCTCCCCAACCCTACCCCTGTGTGCCAACCTCACCACCATTGCTCTGCACCTTTAGCATCCTGGGGGAGAAGCTGCTTCCATGGACTCACAGGGGAATGGAGTGAAGGCAGGGTGGAAAAATCTTCTGGGTGTTACTAGGCAGAGAAATCACATCAGGCTGGCATCCCCTGGAGAGGAAAAGCAGTTGGAGGTCAGGAGAGCCTCAGTGGTAAGCACAGTTGTGCTCTTCCCTTGAACCAGAAAGGTCTTCTCTGATGTCCTTCCAGGCTTTCCCCTCCTGCAAAGTGCAATGCTGTGGGGAATGCTTTATTTTGGTCTGTGTGGCACTGGGGATGTGTTTTTGCTGCTGCTCTCAACCCTCACTTCCCTCTTTTGAGCAGTCAACCACTTAAACCTGGTTGTCTCTGCTTCCCCCCACCTCAAGTTGTGAAGACAACAAAGATTTAAACCAAGCAAGCCTCACTGACCCTCCCCTGACTGATAATTATTATCTTTATTTGGTGGGTTTGGTTTTTTTTTTTTTTTCCCACTTCTCAGAGGCTTTCACCTGAAATAATTCTCTGCTGGCTTCCCATCAGTGACTGTACCAAGAGCCACCAGAGGTATTGATCAAGCACTGAGTCACTTCTGAGCCAGCACAGATGCTTGGATGGAGTTTGGAAAATAAATAAATAGTGAAAGTCCTCTAAAGGAGGGAAAAAAAAAAAAGTAAGTACAAGAAAATAAGAGGGTTAAAAAGCAGAGATCTGAACTGCAACACAATCTGGCTTGATAGAGAGTCCTTGGTAGGTAATTCCAAGTTATCTTACAGGAGTTTCAGGTGATTAAAGGTAATAACCCCCCCCTGGAAAGAGCTCTTTCCACTGAGAGCTGCTGATTCTTTCTTGGATTTCTGCTCTCAATGCACTGCCTGAAAGGGCTGTTCACAGCTCCCATTGTGCTGGGAGAAGGGGAGAAGATATTAGTGCAGAACAAGAGGGTTCCATGATGGAAGTGTGGAGGGAAAAAAAATAAATAAATTAAAAAAGAGCTACCAGATACTGATGGGTAGGAGGGAAATCATAGAATCATGGAGCTGTTGAGGGTGGTGGAATAGATCTTGGAGATCATGGAGCCCAACTGCTGGCCTAGAGCTCACACTCCCATCACTGCTGCAAGGGTTCCACCACTAAAGCACATCCACCCAGCTTTGAAAGCCCTCCAGGGATGAGGACTCCAACACTTCCCTGGGCAGCCTGGGACAAGCATTTTGGAAAAGAAGTTTTCCCTCATTGCCCAAGATAAACCTCCCCCCTGGTGTAGCTTGAGGCTGTTTCCTCTCATCCTATCACCAGATACTAGGGAGAAGAGACCAACCCCCACCACACTCCAACCTCCTTTCAGGTGGTTGTAGAGGGTGATGAAGGCTCAACCTCAGCCTCCTCTTCTCCAGGCTAAACCACTTGAGTTCCCTCAGCCATTCCTCATAAGACTTGTGCTTAAGACCCTTCACCAGCTTGGTTGCCCTTCTCTGGACACACTCCAGCAACCCAATGTCCTCCTTGTGGTGAAGGGCACAAAAGTGGACTCAGTCCTGAAGGAAGGGGTGGACTCCTCAGTCCTGAAGGGGTGGACTCCTCAGTCCTGAAGGAAGGGGTGGACTCCTCAGTCCTGAAGGAAGGGGTGGACTCTTCAGTCCTGAAGGAAGGGGTGGACTCAATAGTGCCAAGCAGAGAGGGACAATCACTTCCCTAGACCTGCTAAATGAGACCCACAGTCCTGTTGCTCCTTAGCACATCCACACCAGCCTCACAGGGAGTTGAGGAACTCCCCCCCCTTGCCTCATCCACAAGGGGAATAACCTTCAGTGCTGAAGGAGATGACAAGTGACAGCACAGGAACATGTAGATGAGGAGATTAAGACTGGTCACATTAGCTTGCTTGGGTTTATTTTGCCCCCAAAATATGCCTAAAGCAACTGCAGAAGGAAAGATCCTTGACTAACTGACCTTGATTTCACCCTGCTACATCCTTTAAAGGCAAAGCTGGGGCAAAAATATCCCTGGGGTGGATATGAGGAACAATTTCTTCCCCAAAAGGGTTGGCAATGGAATGGAGCAAAAATGGAAATGGGGAGATTCAGATTAGATGTTAAGAAATTCTTCCCCATGAGGGTGGTGAGACACTGGCACAGGTTGCCCAAGGATGTGAAGGGAGCAGTCAGGATCAGACAGCTCCAACCCCCCTGCCATGGGCAGGGACTCCTCACACTACAGCAGGTTGCTCACAGCCACATCCAGCCTGGCTGCAAAAACCTCCAGGGATGAGGCTTCCACCACCTCCCTGGGCAACCTCTGCCAGTGTCTCACCACCCTCATGGTGTAAAACTTCCTCCTAACATCCAATCTGAATCTCCCCACTTCCAGTTTTGCTCCATTCCCCCCAGTCCTATCTCTCCCTGACACCCTCAAAAGTCCCTCCCCAGCTTTCTTGGAGCCCCTGAGATACTGGAAGGTCACAAGGAGGTCTCCTTGGAGCCTCCTCTTCTCCAGACTGAACAGCCCCAACTCTCAGTCTGTCTCCATAGCAGAGGGGATCTGATCAATAAGGCTGCTCAAGGGTGGGGGGAAAAGGATGGGGCCAGACTCCTGCCAGTAACCCAAGTGGGGAAAGGGACACTGACCTCCTGCTGTCCCAAGAGGTGGAGGTGAATACCACCAATGTGGAGGTGAATACCACGCTTGGAGTAAGGCACAAGAAGCAAGCCAGACCAAATCCTCTGGAGGTGCTTTTTCCCCTCATCATTAATTTCTGTGACTATTAAAGGGCATGATTACCTGATTGCCTGTGTCTGCCTGCCTTCCTCTTCCTCCTCACCCACTGCCATACCACAGATTGGTGTTTCCTGTGCAAGAACAAGTGGGTCACTACCCATGGGCAAAAAAAGATTGGATGTGGCACTTGGTGGCATGGTGTTAGGTCATAGGCTGAGACTTGAGGATCTCAAAAGTCTTTGCCAGCCTCTGTAAGCCACCTCCAGTGCACAGAGGGAGCTGCAGCTTCTCTGGTGCTGCTGGAAGAATAACCTCCCCCAAACATCAAGGATTTACCCAGCACTTCCAAATTCCACTGCAAACCATCAGCAAGTGAACACCAAACTTGCCTTTTCCTTGAGGTGGCAAGCAAGCAGCAGCCCAACACTTCTGCATGGCAGCTGGTGGAGAACTGACCCACAGGGTGAAGCCTTTTCCATTCCACAAGTGCCCAAAGCAGCAGCAGGAGGAAACTGGTGGCCATTCCTCTCTACAAGGCTCTTCATTTAGCCATTTATTTACAAGAGGCAGACTTGGCCCAAGGGACTCACAGCCCAAACTCAAAGCCCAGGAAAGCTTCCAACACCATGCTTGCTGTTTCTGAAGACCAAACCTCTGCCAGGTGCCAGGAGAGGAGCAAAATGCAGCCCCCTGCACACCACCCCTGCAGCCCCAGCAGCTCACAGCTGGGTGCAGAGGATTTGGCCCTGCCTTCATGTGGGCAGCTTTATGGTCATCTCCACCAACCTCTTCAAGCTCACATTGATTCAGCTCCACCAGCAGTAGGATCAGCACTTCTTTAGGTAGATTCATAGAGTGGTAGGGTTTGGAAGGGACACCCAGAGATCTAGTCCAACCCCCCTGCCAAAAGCAGGATCACCCAGGGCAGGCCACACAGGAATGCATTCAGGTGGCTTTGGAAAGTCTCCAGGAAAGGAGACTCCACAAGTTCTCTGGGCAGCCTGCTCCAGAGCTCCAGCCCTCTTTCTGTTCAGGCAGAACTTCCTATGTTCCCATTGTCCCTTGTCACACCCCTGAAAAGATCCTGTCCCCTTCTTCCTGACACCCACTCTTCAGCTATCAGCAAACATGAATAAGATCTCCTCTCAGCCTTCTCCAGGCTAAACAGCCCCAGGTCTCTCAGCTTTCCACTGGGAGGATGCTGAGCATGGATTCAAATGGAGTCTCCTTCTCTGGAGCCTTTCCAACCCCACCTGGATGCATTCCTGTGTGACCTGCCCTGGGTGATCCTGCTTTTGGCAGGGGGGTTGCACTCAATCTCTGGAGCTCCCTTCCAACCCCTACCGTCCTGTGACCTTGCTGTGCCAGGGGAACATCCCAAAGCAAGGCCCACCAACCCTCTCAGGTGGCAGAAACATCAAGAAGCCTCAATGCCTTCTCCAGCCAGAGCTCCACTGCGGATCCTGGAGCCACATCAGTCACCAGGCTGCGTGCAGGCAGCGATCAGCAGGTCTGCTCTCCTCACTCTTCACTTCTCCCCCTGTCTCAGAGGAGGAAGCACCATTTATTATACCTTTCTGCTGCTTCTAAACACAATCAACCATTTCTTGGCAATTCATCAAAGATAAATAGCCTGATCCCACTTCCACCAACGTGGAACGAAAAGATTCCCCTTGGCTGCTGCTGCTGCAGGAAAGCTCCCAGAATATCAGCACAGGCTGATGGGTTTCAATTTCTTTCATCTTTCTCCCTCCCCCCCCCCAACAAATTCTCTACCAGGGGCCACAATCAGGCTCCCTTCTGGGGTGAATGCTCCCTTCCCAACATCTCCAGAGGATCATCTCTTTCCAGCTGGTTGCACAACGCTGCCTTGGCTGCAGAGGAGGACAGAGCTGCTGTGTCTAACAGTGTGGACCTGAAATATTTAGAGCTTCATGTGCTAAATCCAGAGCCACAGAGCAAGAGGAGATGCTAATGGCACGGATGATGCCTTCTGAGTGGCATTACCTGGGTGGAAAGTCATGGAAGGAAGTTTTTTTTTTTTTCTTCTGGCCACTGTGTGCAAAGGGAGGGAGCTTCTTCCAGAGAGGTTCCTGAGCCTTGTGGAGAGTGCTGCTGGTCCCCAAGATGCCATCAGGAGCTTTGCCATCAAGGCTGGGATGTCTAAATTCATGGGGAGGAATTTCTTTACTTGGAGAGTGGTGGAACACTGGCCTAGGCTGCCCAGAGAGGTTGTGGAGCCTCCTTCTCTGGAGAGATCCCAAACCTGCCTGGATATTGTGATCCTGGTCCAGCTGCTGTGGGTGCCCCTGCTTTAACAGGGGGGGGTGGACTGGATGATAAGGCCAGGCTGGATGTGGCTCTGAGCAACCTCCTCTAGTGTGAGGTGTCCCTGCCCCTGGCAGGGGGGTTGGAAGTGGCTGATCCTTGAGGTCCCTTCCAACCTTGACAATTCTCTGCTCTCTAGAGGTCCCTTCCAACCTTTGCCACTCTATGGATCCTGAAGCCACTGTCCTCCATCAGCCCTTCAGTGCAGCCATTAAGCTTCCAACAGCCTTTTTCTCTTCTGGGTCCAGCAGAAGCCTTTCTCAGCCCCATTTGCAGCAACCTCCTCGGTTGGCTGTACCCCATGGGACCTCCACATCTCTCCCTGACCCTTTCCCCTTCTCCCAGTTGGCCTTTTCTCAGCACTTGCAGGTGCTCAGGGGAGCAGGAGCTGATATCTTTAGCACTCAGTGCTGTGAAGTGCTAAGCAAATTCCCTGTGACATGTTATCAATAGTCAGTGCTATTAAAAATTTCCCCAAACTCCAGAGAGCCAAGAAAAGAAAAGGAAGGGGATGTTGAATCACTCCAGTCCACACTCCTCCAGCCTTTTAAAGAGATGGTTAGGTGGAGAGGCAGAGAGTGGTCAGTGATGGGTGTCTGGCTGAGTTTCCTGGAAGGTTTTTGCCCTGGTAGTGAGGTAAGGGTCTGGGTTGGGTCTGGCTGGAGGAGCAGCAAGCCTTCTGGTCAGCAGCATCTTGGCAAGGCTTGCTGTACCTGGAGGGGTGGGCTCACAGCTGGGGTCCCCAGGCCAAGAGAGACAGGGAACTACTGGAGAGAGACCAGCAGAAGCTACAAAGATGCTGAAGGGCCTGGAGCATCTGTGAGGAGGAAAGGCTGAGAGCCCTGGGGCTGTTGAGCCTGGAGAAGAGCAGCCCTAGAGGGGAGCTGATCAATAGCTGCTCAATGGGGGTCAAGAAAGTGTGACCAGACTCTTTCAGTGACAGGACAAGGGGCAACAGGCACAAACTGGAACCCAGGAGGTTCTACCTGAACAAGAACAACTTCTTTGCTGTGAGGGTGGTGGAGCCCTGGAGCAGGCTGCCCAGAGAGGTTGTGGAGTCTCCTTCTCTGCAGAGATTCCAACCCCACCTGGAAATGGTGATCCTGGCCAAGCTGCTGTGGGGGCCCTGCTTTAGCAACAGGGTTGGACTGGATGATCTCCAGAGGTCCCTTCCCACCTGTACCATGCTGGGATTCTGTGAAGGTGGCAGACTGGGGAAACAACCAACTCGACCTGCCTGTGTCCCTTATCACCCCTCATAATTTTCTCCTTAAGTTCACCTCATGCCACACTCAGCCAGCTCAGAATCAGAGAACCATTCAGGTTGGAAAAGAGTCTCAGGATCACCAAGTCCAACCCAGAACCCTACTCTGCAGGGGTCACCCCTAAACCACAGCCCCAAGCACCACATCCAAACCACCTTGAAATGCAGCCAGGGCTGGGGACTCCACCACCTCCCTGGGCAGCACATTCCAATCCCTGACCACTCTTGCTGGAAAAAAATTGTTCCTAATGTCCAGTCTGAACCTACCCAGTCCCAGCTTGAGGCCATTCCCTCTTGTTCTATCACTAATGACCTGGAAGAAGAAACCAGCAGCAGCCTCTCCACAACCTCCTTTCAGGTAGTTGTAGAGAGCCAGGAGGTCTCCCTTCAGCTTCCTTCTTTTCCAAACTAACCATCCCCAGCTCCTTCAGTTGCTCTCCATCAGATTCCTTCTCCAGGCTCACTACTTCTTCCTTCTCTGCACCCCTACCACAACTTAGCTGCACCACCACAACAGGCCAGCTTTGCCTTCACCTGATCAAAGATCTCATGAGCCTTGGTGACACCACCACCACCAGCAGCAGCACAGTCCACAAAGTCTGAAGCCTGCTGGCAAACAGCCCAACCTCACCTCCCTTTCTCAGCCACCCTGTCCCACAGCAGCTGTCGTGCATTGCTAGAAAGGACTCTTTCCAACACTTTCCATGCTGAGTTTCAGTGATCAAGCCAAGAACCTTTACTCCAGAGGGATGGACAACCAGCAAACCAGTAAAAGAACAAGAGGACACAGTCTCAAGCTGCCCAGGGGGTGAGTTTAGGCTTGATCTTAGAAAAAAAATTCTTCCCAGAGAGATTGGCCACTGCAACGGGCTGCCCAGGGAGGGAGTGGGGTCAGCACCCCTGGAGGTGTTGAAGACCAGCCTGGATGAGGCACTTAGTGCCATGGTTTGGTTGATTAGATAGAGTTGGGTGATTGGTTGGACTTGATGAGCTTGGAGGTCTCTTCCAACCTGGCTGATTGTGTGAAATCTCCTGCAATTACAAGCAGGTACCCTCAGGGCCACCCCCAGCAGGTTGCTACAAGCAAGGGAAGGGGCAAGCTGGCTGGGAGAAGCTGGCTCTGCCCTGCCAGCACCACCACTCCCAGTCCAGCCTCCAGGGGGTCTGGCCTGGCCATGTAAGGGTGAAGGGCTGTGTGCTGCTGGCTCAGGGCTGCCCTTCAGAAAGAATTAAGCAGTGTAATGGTATCTTCTGAGGCAGGGAATGCTGCTTGATTGTGAGGAGGAGAGGGGGAATCAGAAGCCCAGGCAAAGACAGGGCTGGTTAATGGACCCATTAGAGGGCATTAGCTGCTAATGGCAGGACATGGCTGGCATTTTAAAGAGAGGCTGAGGAGCCTGAGCTCTAGAGGCTTGGGGTGTGCCTCTGCCTCTCCATCTGTCATGCTGTCTCTGGCCAGCTGTAGTGCTTCCCCAGGCTCCCAAGGGTTGAATCCTGCATGGCCTCTCAAGCTTGCTGGGGGCTGGAGGCAGCTGGAAGGGGTAGAAGAGGCTGAAGGGTAGCAAGGTGACCATTCCCAGGGTGCATTCCTGGCTCTTGGAGCCATGGGGGAATAGCTACATGGAATGGATTGGGATGGAAGGGACCTGAAAGNTGTCCAGAGAAGGACCACAAGGATGAGCAGAGGGCTGGAGCTCCTCTCCTATGGGAGATAGAATGAGAGAGTTGGGGTTGTTCAGTCTGGAGAAGAGAAGGCTCTGAGGAGACCTTCTTGTGGCCTTCCAGTGTCTCCAGTGCCTGAAGGGGGCTACAAGAAAGCTGGGGAGGGACTTTGGAGGGTGTCAGGGAGTGACAGGATTGGGGGAATGGAGCAAAACTAGAAGTGGGGAGATTCAGAGTGGAGGTTAGGAAGAAATTCTTCCCCATGAGGGTGGTGAGACACTGGCAGAGGTTGCCCAGGGAGGTGGTGGAAGCCTCATCCCTGGAGGTTTTTGCAGCCAGGCTGGATGTGGCTGTGAGCAACCTGCTGTAGTGTGAGGTGTGCCTGGCCATGGCAGGGAGGTTGGAACTGGCTGAGCCTTGAGGTCCCTTCCAGCCCTGACAATTCTATGACTCTCTGATGTCCAATCTAAACCTACCCTACTCTAGCTTCAATCCATCCCCCCTTGTCCTATCACCACAAGCCCTTGGAAAAAGACCCTCCACAGCCCCCTTCAGGTACTGAAAGGCCACAAGAAGGTCTCCCTGGAGCTTCTCAAGGCTGAACAAACCCAACTGCCTCTGCCTCTCGGGACCCACCTTGTAGCAACCCCAAGACTTCCCTTCCACTGCCCATCACTCCCTTCTCCTTGAGTGACCCATGGAGCTTCATCCTAGCCTCTAATCGTCTTGCTGCAGGGACTCTGGGAACATCACCTGAACTTCTTTCTGCTTCCCCTTCTGACACCCAGGAGCCAGCTGGTGTTGGGCTGCCCTCCCATTCAGTCCAGTCAGAGAGCCTCAGCTTCTCCAGTCAGTGAGGCAGGCACGCTGGAAAACAAAGAAATCAGCATCAGCCAAACCACAGCTCTACAAATAGGACCCAGTAAGGAGGGAGAATGATATTTAAAGCCTCCAGAGCAAATGGAGACAGGAGAAAACTGGATGCATATGGGGTGGGGAGGGTGGCAAAAGCAGCCCAGACAAAGTTCCTGGTGGATCTGGAGTTCCTCTCTCTTTTAGCCTCAGTTCCTGACAAGAGGAAATTCCCCTCTCTGCATGTGGGCACAGGCCAGGGCTGATCAAAGCCCAGCCCAAGCACACCACACAGTTGGATGCTGCCTGACTGAGAGACTGGCTTGGCCCTGGGGCAGGGATAGGCAAACCCCAGCCAGCCCTGCTCCCTGAGGAAGGGAAGGAACTGGGGGGTGAATGGAACCTTCCCCCTTGCACCCTGGAGAGAGAATCTGCAGCTTATCCCTCCTGGGGAACCACAGAGGGACCTGGCACAAGCTGGGTGGTTGTTAGAACCCATTCAAGGATCTGTTGTTGTCTTTTTTTTTTTTTTCCCTTGCTTTCTCCCTTTTCCTTCACTGTTCTGCCTTCCACTTCTCCCCCTGCCCCACCCCCTTCCTTCTTCTTTTCCCCACTGGCTCTTTTCAGTTTGTAATTACAGCTGAAGGAAGGAGGATCTGCTTTTTTTTTATTTTTAGGCTGGGTGCACTGTCAAGGGCCACCAGGCTGCTTGCATGAAGCAGCAGGGATGGCTGGATGAGGAGGGGACAAGCTGCAGGGCACCCATCCCCCTGCACAGGGCAGACCTCCCTCCCCTCCTTCCCTCTGCCCTTTGGCACTGCTGTGAAAGTAGATGCAGGGCTGGATGCCCACACAGATGCATTCTGAGCATCCCTTCACCTCTAGCCTGCAGCTTTTGGAGCCCTGGCTGTGCTGGGGGGAGAATCTACACCCAGGTTTGGCAGGACAGGCAAAGGTTTGGGGCTGTTGAGTTGGAAACCCCACAGCAGGGAAACCCCAGCCCTGGCTGCTAGCTGGTGCAGATTGGAGGTTAGGAAGAAATTCTTCCCCATGAGGGTGGTGGTGAGACACTGGAAGAAGTTGCCCTGAGGGGTGGTGGAAGCCTCATTCCTGGAGGTTTTTGCAGCCAGGCTGGATGTGGCTGTGAGCAACCTGCTCTAGAGGTGTCCCTGCCCAGGGCAGGGGGTCTGGAGCTGCCTGATCCTTGAGGTCCCTTCCAACCTTAACAATTCTATGACCTTGGAGCATGATCTGCCTTGTTTCATGTTTTCATGATCCCTGGAGGTGTTTCCAAGCTGTGTGGATGTGTTGCTTTAGTGGTGACCTGGCAGTGCAGTTGGGCTTGATCTTGGAAAGATCCCTTCCAACCAAAGTGATTCTGTTCCTGCAGGAGTGGTCAGGCAGTGGAACAGGCTTGCCCAGGGAGGTGGTGGAGTCACCACCATGTCTGGAGCTGTGCAGGAAATTTCTGGGCATGGCACTTAGGGACATGGTTTGGTGGGCAGGGTGGTGTTGGGTTGATGGTTGGACTGGATGATCACAGAGGGATTTTTCAACCTACATGACTCCTATGACCATTCCATGACCCTCCAAGCATCCTGGCCTTCAGCATCCCACCATGGGGTGCTGCTGAGACAAGCCAGCAGCACAGCCCTCCCTCTCCCCCCACCCCCAACACAGTCCTTACCATGGGAATCCTGCAGTCTTTGCTCCTCCTCAGGCTAGTCAGCTCCTGCCTCCCAGTCTCTTCAGCACTTTTTCTTCCCCTTGTTCCATTCTTTCTCCTCATCTGAACAGTTTTCCTAACATACTCTTGCACCTCATCTGCTGGGACATGCTGCTGGCCACAGGGTGTGGGGATGGAGGAGCCTGGGGGTGTGGAGGGCAATTCAGCAGTACCATCAGCACCCACTCATTCTGCAGCCTGCTAGACAAAGCTGCTTGGGATACCCTGCATGTGAAGATAAATCTTTGATTCATGGGAAGCAGCAAAAACAAGAAAAAAAAGCAGGGAAAAGTGGAAGAAAACAATTAGAGTGACTTATGATTTAAGGGAAGAAATTCAAAGTCTCTGTCTTTCTCTCTTTCCCTCCTGGGCAGCTGGAGAGTTTTATCTTCCTCCAGCTCTGCAAGGCACACCAAGAAGCAGAGATTTGGAGAAGCAAGGAAAGGAGCAGCCTGCTCTTCCAGCTGGCTGGCAACTGAGACATGCAAGGCTTGCTTAACATCTCACTTAACCCACCCTCAGCTGGTCAAACTGATTGCTCAGGTTCTCAATCTGGCTCTGGCAAAGTCACCCCAAGGCTGCAGTTAAATCCCTGATGCAATGGAGCTTGGGTATTCAGCAGATCCCTGAGTGAGACACCAGAGATAGTGGTGAGAGGGGAGAGAAGAATGATAGAGGGAAAGGGACAGAGCAAGCAGCACCCTTGAAAAGCATTGGAGTTGTTTTTGAAAAAGAAAATAGGAGGAGAAAGGAGGAGAGGAGAAAGGAGGAGAGGAGAAAGGAGGAGAGGAGAAAGGAGGAGAGGAGAAAGGAGGAGAGGAGAAAGGAGGAGAGGAGAAAGGAGGAGAGGAGAAAAAAGGAGAGGAGAAAAAAGGAGAGGAGAAAAAAGGAGAGGAGAAAAAAGGAGAGGAGAAAAAAAGAAAATAAAAAAGTAAATAAAAAAGAAAAGGAAAAAAAAAAAAGGAAGCTAAATAAAAGCCAAACCAAGCAGTGGAAGAAGGTGAAAGGATGGAGGCTGCAATGCCATGGTGCAGGTCAATCTGCTCCTCCATCATCATGGCTTGGGTTTGTGCTGCCAGGGATCTTTAAACATCATCAAGTCCTGCAGCCAGCAGGGACGTCTGCAAGCAGAGCAGGTTGCTCACAGCTTCAAACAACTTCACCTGGAATGGTTCCAAGGTTGGAGCTTCTAGCATGTCCCTGGGAAACTTGTGCCAGGGTCTCACCACCCTCAAACATTGCTTCCTTCTCTCCAGTCTCAATCATTTCCCTCTTTTACTTTCAAACCATCACCCCTTGCCCTGTCACAACAGGCCCTGCTCAAATGTCTGGCCCCAGCTTTCTGAGCAGCTCCTTTAAGAGTTGAGAGGCTGCAAAAAACATCTCCCTGGAGCCTTCTCTTCTCCTGGCTGAGCAATTCCAACTCTCTCAGCCTGGCCTCACAGCAGAGGGCTTCCAGCCCTCCCAGCATTGCTGTGACCTCCCCTGGCCCTGCTCCAGCAGGTCCATGTCTGTGCTGAGGACTCCAGAGCTGGCCCCAGCACTGCAGGTTGGGTCTCAGCAGAGCAGAGGGGCAGAATCCCCTCCCTCCACCTGCTGCTGGGGATCAGCCCAGGGCAGGTTGCCTCTGGGTTGGGAGCACACAGTGCCAGGTGATGTCCAACTTTTCCCCCTACCAGCACCTCCCAGTCCTCCTCCACAGGGCTGCTCTCCCTTGCGTCACTCCCCAGACAGTCAGGTCCCAGCTGCACCACAGAGCTACACAACTGAAGCTGGTGGGAGCAGAGCAGAGCCATCAGCTCTGGGCAAGCCAAAGAACAGTGCAAGGCAGTTTGGTGTGGTCAATACCCACCTAGGGCAAACACATCCTTGCAGCACAGCACATGAGGCAGGCACCAAGGCTGTAACTCACCAGAAACACTGTCCAGGTCCTGCTGCACTTGGGGATCAGGATCACAGGATGTTAGGGGTTGGAAGGGACCTCCAAAGGTCATCAAGTCCAACCCTCCTGCCAGAGCAGGACCATAGAATCCAACACAGCTCACACAGGAACACATCCAGATGGGGCTAGAAAGCCTCCAGAGAAGGAGGCTCCACAACCTCTCTGGGCAGCCTGTTCCACAGCTCTGTGAGCCTCACAGTGCAAAAGTTCCTCCTCATGTTGAAGTGCAACCTCCTGTGCTGGAGTTTCTATCCATTGCCCCTTGTCCTATCTCAGGGTGAAGCTGAGCAGAGCCTGGTCCCTCCCTCCTGACCCCCAACCCTCAGATATTTATAGACATTGATTAAATCCCCTCTCAGTCTTCTCCTCTCCAGACTAATCAGCCCCAGGGCTCTCAGCCTCTCCTCACAGGGCAGTTCTCCAGTCCCTTCAGCATCCTTGTAGCCCTCCTTTGGACTCTCTCCAGCAGATCCCTGTCCCTCCTGAACTGTGGAGCCCAGAACTGGATGCAATATCCCAGGTGAGGTCTCAGCAGGACAGAGTAGAGGGGGAGGAGAACCTCCCTCAAAGAGAACAAACCCAAAGTGGCTTTCTCCAGCCCCAAGGGCCAGGATATGAGATGAACCTTTCTCAGCACATTTCAGACCCTGAAGTGACCTCATGTCTCATTTCTCTTTTTCCCCCTCCTTCCTTCCCTCTTTTCATTGACATGAAGAATCTCCCAAAGGCAAGACAAGCAGGAAGGAGACCTACCTAATGCAGGGCAGGTGCAGAGTCAGAGCAAAGAAGTGGTGAAGGACCAGAGGGGTTGTTGGCTACAGCAAACACTGCTTAGTAAAAGCTACTGCTGCCTGCAGGGAGGCAGTTTCTGGGTGATTGAGTGTAGAACCCTTTGGAACAAATCCAATGCAGCCTGGTGTGCCTTCTGATTTTCAATATGCTGCTTTCTCTAAGCTGGCTTTTTTGGGGGGGTTTTGTTTGGGTTTTTTCCCCTCATGATTTTCCCCTTTTACTCTGCTCTGGTGAGACTCCACCTGGAGTACTGTGTGCAGGTCTGGAGCCCCTATTGCAAGAAGGATTTGGAGGTGCTGGAAGGTGTCCAGAGAAGGGCCAGGAGGATGAGCAGAGGGTTGGAGCTGCTCTCCTATGNNNCAGGGAGGTGGTGGAAGCCTCATCCCTGGAGGTTTTTGCAGCCAGGCTGGATGAGGCTGTGAGCAACCTGCTGTAGTGTGAGGTGTCCCTGCCCATAGCAGGGAGGTTGGCACTGGCTGATCCTTGAGGTCCTTTCCAACCCTGACAATTCTGTGATTCTATGATTGAGGCCAGAGGTTGCCCAGAAAGGTTTTCCAAGTGAGACACTGGGCACAGTGGTGAAGTTAAGCCAAGATGTGGTGACCCATAGCCCTCACCTGACTTACCTGAGTCATTTCAAGACACTCTTCTTTCCAGCATCTGAAGAAGGCCTACAAGAAAGCCAGGAAGGGAATTTTTCCAAGGGCTTGTAGTGATAGGATGAGGGGCCATGGCTTTGAGCTGGAAAAGGGCAGATTTAGGCTGGAGATTAGGAAGAAATTCTTTCCAGTGAGGGTGGTGAG
>VXBD01003870.1:18554-117021 GCA_013399975.1 Indicator maculatus | reverse complement strand
AAGGAAGGAAGGAAGGAAGGAAGGAAGGAAGGAAGGAAGGAAGGAAAGGAAAGCAAGCATCCCACGATGCTGTAGTGCCCAAGGACAATCCAACAGACTGACTTGCAGAATGCAGCCTGTGACACATCTTCATGAGGAGAGCTGCAGACTGCTGTTTGTTTATGCTGAAGTTTATCATTACCAGACAATGACTTACAGATCTTGTCCATGAGTAATACCAGTGTGGATTATTCTGAGCCAGAAACATTATCCAGATGAAATGACAAGATGCTAAAATGTGCCTTGTTTGTCATCATCTGGAAAAATGAAGTCCTTTCAATCTTGTTCCACACAAAAAGAAAAAAAAAAGTTTTTTGTTGCTTACTCTACAGCTCCTTCTGCAATCAGTATCAAAGGTGCAGTTAGTTATATGAAGAGATGCAGCCATTTTGAAAATAGGGTTAAAAAAATAAATAAAAATGCCCCAAACAAACTTGTCTTACCTCATCTGTCAGCATCACAAAAGCAAATAACAAATGTGGATAATGGATGAACTAGAAACCCCATGGGCTGGGAGTCCAAAACACTGATACTGCCAAAGGGTAAGCAGGACTCAAATCAAAGAAATCATTACACTGTGCACTAGAAACACCAATCAGGCAACGAATGCAGCATGCAACTGGGTTATGAAAAGTTCTGATTCCAGGGGAATGTATTTGTGAGGTTTTTAAAAAGGTATTTTAACTTTTTTGGCTACTGCATAAAGTCTATGAGAAAAAAAATTCCAGGTAGGTATTGAGAATACAATTGCCAAAGCAAAGCACTGTTGTACAAATGAGATGTGCTGGATTATTTTAGTGTTTGAACTCCACTTATTATAAATACCGTTCTTAAAAAAAATGCAGTCATATATAGAATCACAGAATTGTCAGGGCTGGAAGGGACCTCAAGGATCATCCAGTTCTAACCCCCCTGCCATGGGCAGGGACACCTCACACTACAGCAGGCTGCTCACAGCCACATCCAGCCTGGCTACAAAAACCTCCAGGGATGAGGCTTCCACCACCTCCCTGGGCAACCTGTGCCAGTGTCTCACCACCCTCATGAGGAAGAGCTTCTTCCTAACATCCAATCTGAATCTACCCATTTCCAGTTTTGCTCCATTCCCTCCAGTCCTATCACTCCCTGATACACTGAAAAGTCCCTCCCCAGCTTTCTTGTAGCCCCCTTCAGATACTGGAAGGCCACAAGAAGGTCTCCTTGGAGCCTTCTCTTCTCCAGACTGAACAGCCCCAACTCTCTCAGTCTGTCTGCATAGCAGAGCAGCTCCAGCCCTCTGCTCATCCTTGTGACTATTCCCTGGACACCTTCCAGCACATTATAGCGAAATTTTTATTTTTTAATAGCATGAATGATCCTAAGATGCAGCTCACTTTCTAGGGAAAAGGGATGGCAGGCAGCAATCCTTTCTTGCATATGAGTTACTTTTACAGAACATGGGAACTGCATTGCAGCAGCTGTTTTGCTCAGAAATGAATCAATATTGGCAGAAAGGTCAGACTAATATATTGAGATGATATTTATTCTCCTACCTGCCCTTCTTCTCTCTACCCTCACGCAGCCAGAGAGTAGATCTGCTAAATTACAGCAAGTATGTCTGTGAAGCTGATGCTGTCACCAGACAGCAAGCAGCACAGCTCACCCTGGAAGGTGCCTTCTGGCAGCTGTGGCACTCTCCTTCCCATACCCACACCCACCCAGTCAAAAGGAGCTTCCATCTCTTTTCAGACAGTCGAGTTTCTGAGCTCAGAAGTCTGACCAAATGAGGCTGGCATTTAGGTTAAATAAGAATATTTTCTTCTTCAATTGCTTATTAATGAGTATTTAATGTTAAAATAATGTTTAGTATATTAACTATCAATATTTAATATTAAATTGATTCATATGAATTATTTTATGAATGAGTGGAGGATTACACACTTTGTTGGCCTCCTACATTTTTATTTGTCATATTTTAATGTAATTATTTAATGGCCTGAGGTCAACAACAGTAGGGATGTTTCCAAACACAGCAACAGCCACCAACAAAAGCACACAACCTGCACTGTCATTTTAAAGCCCCACAAAAACTAAGTGATCATTCCAGCAGCATGCTGATGTCAGAGGAATATATACTCTATCCCCATTTTATGAAATATGATGGCTCATGTAAGAGACTAAATCTTGTCTCTCTTGATGTGAATCAAGAAAGATACCTTTGTTCTTTGCCCAGAAAACAGCTGCCCATGGAGGGGATAGTGAAAAGACCCTCTGGAATGTCCAACAAAAGAGAAGACTGTGCCTGCTGGGTCAGCTCTGCCCACTGATAGCACACCTGGCAGACACATATGCAGTAATGTGACTGGGGTGTGGGCCAGGGGGAGCTGCCACTAACTGAATAAAAGACACTGAGTCTCTGAGACTGTCTGAGTCTCAGACAGAGAGAAAACATCATAATAAACATCCATCCTGAAAGCAGTCCAGGAACCCTCTCTTCACCATGAAGAAAAGAAGAACTCCTGGAGAAGAGAGAAGACATCGTTATTGAAGATGCCACATGTTGGAGGCTGCTCAGAGAAGGCCTTGGACTTTGGGATCTCGCACTCCCTCTTCCAGCAGAGGACAGCACAGCCAACAAGGATGAACCCTGGGACATCTCCAAGCCAAACTGGCATAACCCTTCCTCAGACCTAAATCATCTTGGGTGGGGGCTCCTCTCCTGCTCTCTTTCTCTGTTTTTTCCCCTCACTCTCCCTTCTTCTGTTCCCTCCGCTTTATTCAGTTAATAAATAGCCTGGGTTTGATACTTGGCCTCGTTTGTGCCTTTCATTTCACAATACGGGAATGTTCATAAAACAAACGAGTCTCTCTCCCCTTCTGGGCCCAGACAGCAACCTGATCCCAACAGCATGCCAGAGACAGCAACTCCAGATGCTTGTGATGTTAAAAAGTTTAACAACTTCTGTTTTCACAGCTCCAGAGTAAAGAGCCACAGCACTGTTTGCCAGATCAACTTCTCCCTGCAGAAGTTTGTTGCTGTAGCAACCTTTTGGAACAAGCACGATGCCTAAGTGCCCATGCTGTATGTACATGCAACGCTCAGTAGTTCCAGGAGAACCACCAACACAGCATTATCTGAATACTAAACTGCTGGCTGGAGTATTTGTGCAGTTGTTACACTGCTTGGGTAGTTACAACCACCCTGAAGGACTCTCTGCACAGGAGAGCACACCAGAAGACCTTATGTAGATGGGAACTGGCTAAGTGCAGTCTATTCACCTCCGGTGAGTTTTTCCCTCTACTGCAAAATGAAGTCCTGAATCCAACAGACACTACCTAAATATGGGCTTATCACTCTGAAAACTCATTTTCAAGCCATCTGGCACCTAGATGCTCTTTGCAACAGGCTTAAAGCAATCCTGATCATCATAGTTATGGCATACTTTAAATGCAAAGTTTGAACAGTTTGGCATTCACTAGAACTATGTTCTCTTAATATTGAAGTATCAGGGTAATTTATACAGTAATAAATCAAACACAGCAAACATATAGTTAAGTGCTCAATAGGATCAGTATAATTCAGGTGACAAATAAACCCCATATCCTTCATATATTTCCCAGTATAGTTACAAATTCATATATGTGCATTTCTCCAATGTTGTCATCTCAGATACAAAAAGCTGTCTAAACCAGGGTCTGCTCATATTGGGCATATTGGCTTTGCAAATTGCACAACTTCACTTCTGTCTCTCTTCTTCACTGTGCACATGCAGGGGGATTGTGGCCGTTTCTATTATTTGGGTTATTTCAGTCTCTCCCACTGATGATGATATTCAAGAGCTATGCTTGCATATTCATGCACAGACATGCATAAATACTTCTGAAACCTCATTCTCTGAGTGTGTTATAGATGTGTGCCTGGATATGTGACATGCATAGAGTATTATTCATATGTGTGAGGGATGGAAACATACACACAAAGTACAGCATGCAAACAGCACAGCAACAGGAAACTTCAGTAGGCTTCCAAGAAACACAGCAAATCAAAATAAAGAGAATCAGAATATTTATAATGATTGCATGGGGATATGATTAAATTCATTAATTCAAAGTCAAGATTTTAGATATACCTCCCTATTATAAGAAATAAATCACAGAATCACAGAACACATCTGGTTGGAAGAGACCTCCAAGCTCATGCAGACCAACCCTTGATCCAGCACCAAAGGGTCAACACTAAACCATGTCCCTAAGCACCAGCTCCACACACTGCTTAAACACCTCCAGGGATGGGGACTCCAGCACAGCCCTGGGCAGACCATTCCAATGTCTGAGATCCCTCTTCGGGAAGAAACATTTCCTAGCATCCAGCCTGCACATGGAAGTGAGCAGCCATACTAGAATGCATCCAATGTGCCTGTTTTCTATGTATGTATTAATTACGCATTAGTCGCAGAAACACAGAATGGTGGTGGTTGGAAGGAATCTCTGAAAGTCACCTCATCCAACAGCCATGCTCAAGCAAGGCCATCTAGAACAGGTTTCCTAGAACTATTTTGTCACAGGTTGAGGCTGGGTTGGCTACTAAATGAAAGACAGATGCTCTCCATTAACTCCTCTTACCGCCCAGAAGGGAAAGGGAACAGGGGAAAGGGACTAATGGCTTGGAAAAGTAAATCAGCTTTGATGAAACATCAATAATAAATTAAAAAATTAGTATTAATGAAGAAAAAAATGTGTACAAAACCAATATAGTACTCTACAAAACCAACATAGTTCTCTGTCAATGAGGATGTCATCTCTGATGATGCAGCACAGGCACTGGGGAGGTCACTAGCTGGAGTCAGTGGGAGATGGGATTCAGAAATGGGTGGATTAGGATTGAAGCTAGAAGAATGGATGGAATCCTTCTTGGATGCTGGTCACTGAAGAAGAGGCCTTAGCCATTGTGATTCCTCAGCTTTATACTGAATATGATGTACCTTGCTGGTCAGTTTGGGTCACCTGACCTGTCTGCTCCTCCTCCCAGGCCTATTTTTTTTTTCTTTTAACTTATGACCCTTTTACTTTATGACACTCCAGTGCGGTACACAGATTTAGCAGTGACCTCAGTTTTCACAGAGCAGGTCTAAACAAGAGCCCTTCTGCATACCAATCCTCTGCTTCAGCAGTGCTGAGCAGCTGGGAAGGATTCCCTCCCCTCAGCTAGGCAGTGTACCTAAAGGCAGCCAAGGATGCCACCAGCCTTCATTGCAGCTAGGGCTCATCACTAGCTCATGGTCAGCCTGGTGGACATCAGGACCCTTTGTTCCTTTTCTGCAAAGCTGCTTTCCAGACAGCATCTCTCCCTATTGCCTTGATCATGTGTGGATTACCAAGAGTGGGCTCACAGCGACAGCAGCCATTTGCCCCAGCACCCATGGGTACATCCCATAAGGACCCATGGGGTTATGTATGCACAGTCTGCAGAAGTATTCTCCAGCCTGATCCTCTTCTGCCAAGCACAGCAGTCACTAGTTACACACAGCTAATTACTGGATGTATACATAGTTAGCATCTTTGTACAGACCAGAAACCAAATCACAGGTCACTGAAGGTATCTAAATTTAAACCAAAACCAACCCAAAAGCTGAATGCCCATCTGGTGCTGCTGTTCTGTCCGTCAGGGCACTGCCTGCCAGGCAGCGCAACAGAGCTTAGTACTTTCTGCAGAGAGTTCAGCAGCAAGGGTCCCTTCCTGCTCAGAATATCTTTCTGAGTTAATGTAACAATCTGGACTTCTAATCAAGCTGATTTAAGTCCTGGCATTTAATTATACCCAGATAACTAATCATAACCAGTGGAAGTTAGAGGAGGTATCCAACAGGTATCCAACTTGTCTCGTTTGATTCCGGAAATGAAAATGTTATCTTTTCAAGCTTATTTTGCATTGCATCAGCATCAACATCTGCACATCCAGTAAACATTTTCACATCAGTATTTTAATAACATTAAAATCCTGCCTCATTATAACAGTACAGATCAGTTCTACCCTGAATTGTATTGGCAAAAATGCTCCTCAGACATCTTTGCCAAATGCTCAAATCTCTACAGAAGGGCACTGCTCATCGAGAAATGGTGTCAGATCTCTGCTGTCAGAATTAGCCACAGGGGACACATTTTACCACCACATAATGTTTCTAAACCTTTTGAAACACTTCTGTGGTCTCATAAAGATTTCCCTTGATACCCTGTAAACAAAAGGTCAGATCTGCATTTACCCAGGTTCCACAGTTTCCACAGTTATAGGAGATTTATCACTACATTAGCTGAAGATACAGCACGGGCAAGCAACCTGGAGCACTGTATTTCATTTCCAGCAGCTGAGGCCTCTTGGTTTGCCTTTATTTTTTTTAGCAGAACTGAAAACAAGTCTTAACAGATCATTTTGCATTGTTCTCAAGATCACCTAAACAATTACATTAAAAAAACATAGATATAAACCAAGCTCTTTATGTTACAGAGATACCAGGAAGAACTTTTCATTCTTTTGCTAGGTTTGGCTGATGGAGAGTCTTGAAGCAAACCAGTATCTCAAGATAGATTTTGGGCACCAAAATTAGTCCTGTTTCTCAAACACCAGTGGAGCAGTAACAGCTTAAACATCATAAGCAAGCCTGGAGAAGTATTATATAGTAGAGTGCAGTTATTCTTAATCAAATGAATTCTTAATCCTATGGAGACAGATTCAGAGAATTGGGGTTGTTCAGTCTGGAGAAGAGAAGGCTCTGAAGAGACCTTCTTGTGGCCTTCCAGTATCTGAAGGGGGCTACAAGAAAGATGGGGAGGGACTTTCTAGGGTGTTAGGGAGTGATAGGGCTGGGGGGAATGGAAAAAAAACTAGAAATGGGTAGATTCAGATTGGATTTTAGGAAGAAGTTTTTCACCATGAGGGTGGTGAGACACTGGAACAGGTTGCCCAGGGAAGTGGTAGAAGCCTCATCCCTGGAGGTTTTTGCAGCCAGGCTGGATGTGGCTCTGAGCAACCTGCTGTTGTGCCCATGGGAGGGTGATTGGAACGAGGTGATCCTTGAGGTCCTTTCCAACCCTAACAATTCTATGATTCTAAATGAACAATATTTTTTCCTTTCCCTTTTGTTTACTTTGGGCATTTGATAGAACTTTCTGTAGAATTTATTTTCTCTGCAGTGTCAGTGTCTGTCTACTGTCCCTACTGCCAGCCAGTGCCAGGCACAAGTGAAGGACCAGAAGCTATTTTTAATTTTTTTCTTCCATCCCTCTCCCTACTTCGCTTAATTGGCTAGGTTCAGGTCCACATTTTCCCTTTAAGCTAGAAACTGCTTGAGCTCTTAGATTTTAGCAACAGATGGTACACTTCCCTCTGATTTAATTCTTACCCAGTATCTCAGGGTTGAAATTGCTGTAGGTGTTATCTTTCAGAAGAGATCCTGATTTTATAATCATTACCAATCCAAAGCCTATTTTAAAGGAAAAAAAAGAAAAAAGTTGTGAAGGTCTGCTGTGTGCATTATTCTGTGTTAAACAGCTGCCTCGGTCCATCTAAGAGAAAGACGCTACCGGAATGCTGAAAATGCAACAGTGAAATAGCGTATTAAAGGGAGAGTAATTCACCATTTGTTATTGAGTAAAATATCCTCTCCCAAATTCCCCTACTGTGTGCAAGTTCTTGCCAGTACCCTAGTAACAATTTTCTTCAACCTGAGGGTAGGCAAAGTTAATAAATTAAGATGGGCGTAAATAAATAAATAGTAGCATCTCCTGGAATAGGGAAGAGCAGGAAAGGAACATGGGTTAAAAACTCAAAAGCATCAAGAAACTGCGAGAAGATTGTGACAGTTTCACAAAGTTGAAAGGAGAGCAGGAGACAGGTCTTGGCCAATAAAAAAAGAGGAAAGGAGCATAAGAAGTCTAAGAAGAGGGAAGCCTGATAGGATGATGTCCTGAAGGGTCAAAGCCCCAGACATGCCCCAGCCCAGACAATGGCTAAGCACCTGCGAGTGTGCTAACCTGGGCAGCTCCTGGGGTGCAGATGGCCAAGGCAAATGCCTGGCATGTGTAATTAACATTGTAAGCACCCCTGCCTGTGCTAACCTGGACACTTCCTAGGGTGCAGAGAAACATGGACCAGGTGTGATTAACTTTGTGACACAGCTGGGAACTGTCTGTGCCCCTGGCATTATTTGGATATGCCCCATTCTAGAGGTCCAGTTATCAGGTTCTGTGTTACCAAAGGGCATTAACTGTCTTGGGACAGTGTTTAAACCAGCCCAGAAGTCAGGCAACTTGTCTTGTGCTCACCCAGACAGCAACAAGAGCCAAGTGCTGCCTGAGTAGCAGCTGAGAATCTGCTCCAGCAAACCAACAACTTCACCCAGGCCTTGCACCTGGACCAAGGCAGAAAGGGGAAAAGCTCCAAGGGAACTGAATCCCAGAAGAGGCTGCAGCCCAGCAACAGAGCACACAAGAGAGTGGCCTCCTAGCCCTCTTTGAGCCAAGGGCAAGCTCCAGACCATGAACCGGGCATGACAAGAGAGAGGCCCGTAGCGCTCTCTGAGCCAAGGACTGCTCAAATCATAGCCACAGCAACTGGGAAGATACCAGACAGGAGCAAGTGGTGAGTCCCTGGCCAGTCTGCCACAGAATCCCATCTGTGGGAAACCCACAGCTCACAGCACCTGTATGTCAAATGTGAATTGCTGTACTGGAAAGGTTAGAGCTGTGCTTAAATCATGTAACTGTCTTTAGATGTGCAGTGTAAAACCCACAACCAAATCACTGAACCTGTGAATACTTCTTTTGTAAATAAGTTACAGTGGTGTTTGAAGATATCACTGCCCAAGACATTAATTATAAAAGGTATAAAATATACATTTTTATTACAGATGAGTAAAACAGTGAAAGAAGCAGCAGTGGGAAAGGCAGAGAACACAAAATTGCTTAGGAAAAAGCCTCTAGATCGAACTGTGAAACAGAGATTTACTATTCCAAAATCCACTAAACTCCAGGAAAATGTTGGGAACATAGCAGATAGGCACAACAAATACATCTTTTTAATTGAAGGTGTTCTTATAATAACTCTGGTGTTAACACCATGGTTTATGGATCTACTGAAAATATGGAAATAAAGGGATAATGAAAAGAAATAAGCCAGGCTTGCAGTACTCCTGAGTCCTTGCATGAAGAGCAGAATTCAACTGAAAGGTTTCTTGGGGCAGAGAAAGATTAAAAGAAAATTAATGGCACTCTATGGGTGCAAATAATGTTGCATAGGGTTTGTCTGTGGTTGTGGTAGGTAAAGGCTAAATAAAATCTTAAGTTTCAGTGAGAATTTGAATCATATGATATGCAGCTGCTCTTCATTCTGGCTGTCTAAAAAAATCAGTTGCAGAGGTGAAACTCTAATGGGTTTTACTGTTTTGACTGACCAAAATCTTTATATTTAATTATCAAAGGGTCAGATACCCTGGTTTGGGGGAGGTTGGAGTTTTTGGGGTTTCTTTGGTTGTTGTTTTTTTGGGTTTTTTTTTATTTCCCAAGAGATGCTTTGGATGTTTCATTTGCGCTGATCTTTCACACAGCAGCCTCTGAATTCTCCCAAGGGCAATCTCATTTATTCATCAGTTACTGGTTTTTTAGCATATTGACCTTTATCCTTACTCATGCCCAATACTTTCAAACTACCATAACATTATGCACAATTTATTTTGGAAGGGATCTTTAAATTTGTCTGCAAGTAGGACATTTCTCTACAGTAATTTCAAACCAAAACTCAACCACTTACTCTCATTAATTAGATTTATTGAGCAACTGGGAACTATTAAAACATGAATGGCATGATCACAGAATCACAGAATGTTAGAGGATGGAAGGGATCTCCAGAGATCATCCAGTCCAACTCCCTTGCCAGAGCAGGATCACCTAGGGTAGTCTGCACAGGGCTCCAGGGCCCTGCCACCCTCACTGTAGAGACGTTTCCCTTTCTTGAGGAGACAGTATCAAAAGCCTTACTAAAGTCAAGGCATACGACATCCACTGCTCTGCCTTCATCCACCCATTCGTCATGTCAGATTAGTCAAGCAAGATCTCCCTTTGGTAAATCCATGTTGGCTACTCCTGATGACCTTCTTGTCTTCCATGTGATTAGAGATGACTTCCAGGATGAGCTGTTCCATCATCTTTCCAGGGATGGAGGTGAGGCTGACTGCTCTGTAGTTGCCTGGCTGCTCCTTCTTGCCTTTTCTGAAGACTGGTGTGACATTTGCTTTCTTCTAGTCCCCAGGCACCTTTCCTGTTCTCCATGACTTTTCAAAGGTGATGGAGAGAGGTTCAGCAACAGTATCAGCAGCTCTCTCAGCACTCATGGATGCACCCCATCAGGGCCCATGGATTTGTGTGTCTTTAGTTTGTGTAAGAGATCTCCAATCCTGTCCTGACTGACCAGTGGAATGTCCACATCTCTCCAGTTCTGCTCCCTTGCTTCTAGAGACTGAGGTTCCCAAGGGCTGGTCTTAGGAGTAAAGACTGAGGCAAAGAAGGCAAAGAAGGCATTCAGCAACTCTGCCATCTCTGCATCATCAGTTACCATACCTCCCATGCCATTCAGCAGGGGCCTGCTTTTGCCCTGCTCTGCCTTTTATTGATGTATTTTAAAAAGCTTCTTGTTTTCTTTCACCTCCCTGGCAAGACTCAGTTCCAAGAGGGCCTCGGCCTTTCTTGTTGCATCTCTACATTCTCTGCCAATATTTCTGCTATCCTCCCAACTGACCTTTTTTCCATATATTGTAAACCTCCTTTTTCTTTCTGAGTTTTTCTAAGAGCTCCATGCTTACCCATGCAGGTCTCCTGCCTCTCTTACTTGATTTTTTTTCACAGGAATATATTTTTCTTGAGCTTGGAAGAGGTAATGTTTGAATATTAACCAGCTCTCTCCCCTTCCTTCTAGAGCCCTAGCCCACTGGATACTTCCCTAACTGAAGAGGGCAAAGTCAGCCCTTGTAAAATCACCCTGCTTCTTTGTCTGTTGATATTAAACTCTAACATGTCATGGTCAGCCAAGATTACCCCCAGCCTTAACATCTACAACCAGTGCTTCCTTGTTTGTCAATACAAGGTGCAGCATCGTGCTTCTCCTCATTGGTTCTTCAACTACCTGCAGGGTGAATACATTTTGTGCTCAAGATTATTCTCTGGTGTCCTCTACTCCTTTCAACCCAAAATTCACCATGTCATCACGACTCATTTCATTATGAGTTCTTCTCTTCATCTCTCTCCCTTGCCTGTTCATAAATCCTGTAACACATCTACAAGCTCAAATTCTGTCTTTCCTCTACATGACATATAATTCAGGATAAATTCCCTTTGATCTCCCTGTTTATGTCTCTGTTTCACCTCCTAAGAATGCACGAATGATGTGATGATATACTTTGAACATAGAACTGCATCTGTGAAGCACCAGACGACACCCCAGTCCCTGTTCCCTGGATGTATTCAAGGGCCATCATAGTATGAAATCTTAAAACAAAAAGATTTCCTGTGCTTTCCTGCGCACCCTTTCATAGCATTGCTGAATGAGGCTAAGACTCAGCTCAGATCTCCCTAGAAACAGGTGTTGAGAGTTTAAACACTCTTACTGCATCATGCTAAAAATATAATGCTGTTAGAAATGTATTACACACTTCATGTGTGTGCTCATGCCCTGGCATTTGCTTACTCAACCAGGATCTCTGGATGCCTTCTTGTGAGCACTCACTTTGAAAAGAGTAGCAAGAAAGGAAAAAAAAAAATCACCATTTGGGACAAATGGTTTAAGGAATATTCTATGTAACTCTGGTTTCACAGAATCACAGAAAACAACCAGTTGGAAGAGGCCTCCAAGATCATCCAGTCCAAGCTTTGACCCAGTACTGAAGGGTCCTTTAAAGACATCTGGGTCAAGGCCTGCTGCCCTGCCTAGAGCTAGGAGATAATCAGGAGGACAAAATCTTTCACTGAATCAGGTAGCTGGTGTGGGCAGAAATTCCTTTGCCAAAAATGTCTGTTTTCATTCAAGCAATCTTTCAAGCAGCAAGTTCTGAGGTCTCTTCCAAACTGAGGGCTGGGTTGGCAGTGTCTGGCTCGTTGTGTTCAAGGCAATACAATACACTTGACAGAAGTGAAAAGTTTGCTGGAATTGTGAGCAATTCATATTGTCCACTGAACTCTACATGTTGCAGTGAATAGCAACACTAGACTTCAGCAGTGCCTATAAGGGAGAATAACAGCTTCTTGTAAAATTGCTTTGCTTTTTGAAGTGGAGACAGAGGAATGGTGACTCCAGTTAGGCAGAAAGTATCTTTCAAAGTTAGAAAGTTAAAAACCATTATTTGTGGAAGTGCATAACACTGGTTCACAGTAAAATAAGGTTTATTTTCTTTAATTTCAGACAATCACAGCATTCTTGAAACATCCCTAGAACAGTTTGAGTAGGAAGAGACATTCAAAGGTCAGCTAGTCCAACCTCACTGCAACGAGCAGGGATGGCATTCTGAGCAACCTGTTCCTGAACGTTTCCAGGATCACAGAGTCACAGAAACATTCAGGCTGGAACAGACCCTCAGGATCACCAAGTCCAACCCAAAACCCTAGTCCACAAGGGTCACCCTTAAACCATAGCCCCAAGCACCACACTCAAACCACTTTAAAACACATCCAGGCCTGGGGACTCCACCACCTCCCTGGGCAGCACATTCCAATGCTGATCACTCTTGATGGGAAAAAATTCTTCCCCATGTCCAGTCTAAACCTACCCTGCTGCAGCTTGAGGCCATTCTCTCTTGCTCTATCACTAATTATCTGTGAGAAGAGACCAGCACCAACCTCTCCACAAGGTCCTTTCAGGTAGTTGTAGAGAGTGAGGAGGTCTCTGCTCAGTCTCCTCTTTTTCAAACTAACCATCCCCAGCTCCTTCAGTTGCTAGTGGCATCTATAGCCTCTCTGACCAGCCTATTTCAATTTTTCATCTCATTGTGGCAGAGCACCCAAGCCACCTTCCCCCTCCCCTTCCCCCCCACCCTGTGAAAATGGGATGGGAGGAAACAGAGAGGCTGGGATGAAGGGAGTCAGATGAGAGTTACCTATGGATTGGTGGATTTCAGAGGGGCCCTTCTTGCAAGCCACTTGTCCTGCCAGGCATAGACCCTGTGCAGGGTCAAGCCTGGGCATGTTTTGGGCACATTTGGGCATGTTTAAGCAGAGAAATGGTGGTTATCAGTTCTAGCCTTTGTCTGGTGACAATTCCAACAAAAATTAGCTGGCAGTATAAAACAGGTGAGCTGCAGAGAGCACAAGGCTCTTGCTTTCTCACCCATCACATGTGGACTATAAGCAGCAAAGCAGTTCAGGAGGACTTTCTGATAAAAAGACAAAAAAGAGGAATTCCCACAATCAGCCAGCAGCATTGTGAGTAACTGATACACTCTTAAAGCCTCCAGGAAATTCCTGCCTTTCGTCAGTGGGGTACTTTACTGCTTTTGGAGCTACCTTTTCCAAACATAATTTCTCAAACTATTTGTAACCATTCCTATATATTGTGAAGATATCCTCAGCCAAATATAGAACCTTTATAACCTCAAATAACTTCTGTATATAGTTATGCGGGAGGGGGAGCCAAATTAATAAATAATTGACCTTTTTATTAATTTTTTGCCTTATCACCCTTTATTTCTAACATGCATTCTGAAAAAAAAATCTATGTTGTAAAAAAAAAAAAATCCTTATATTTAGTCTGAAATTCCACAAATTCTCCTTACTGGTGAAGCAAAGCTTTAAAAAGCTATGAAGAAATGCAACAGCTTCAACAGAAGGACTGCTAGTGGAACACTGGAACAGGTTGCCCAGAGGGGTGGTTGGGGTCCCATCCCTGGAGATATTCAAGGTGAGGCTGGACAGGGCTCTGGGCAACCTGATCTAGTTGGGGATCTAGCTGACTGCAGGGAGGTCTGACTGGATGACCTTTGGAGGTCCCTTCCAGCCTGGACCATTCTATGATTCTATGACAGGCTGGGAGCATCACGGACACCAAACAGGCAGAGGAGCAGGTCACCTTCTGGAAGGTAAATGATGGATGACTCACCTCCTCAACTGATACTTGGTTTCCTGCATCCTGGGGGATGGTTCTGTTTCCTGGAAGAGGTAGCAGAAGACCTTGAAAAACATGCTTATGGCCCAATGCCTGTGCTGCAAGAATGACCACTGCAGTGGTTGCTGCAAAACAAACTGAAGCACACTGTCTTTTTGTGGAGACTGAAAAGCAAGAATGAGAGAAGCACCAGGCACCTCACAATTGCATCCCAGCATATCTACTTTCAGAAACATGCTCACCCCTTCCAGGAGACAGCAACAGCTGAACAGCTTTCCCAGGATGAATCTTGCACTCAGATATCCAAAGCAGCTTACAAACCGCTTGCGCCCTTTGTGAATTTCCCTGCTGGGCTCCTTGGTCTCACAGGAGGTTTTGCATTGAGCATCTGTCTATTGGGTGCTGCTGGCATGGGAGCAGACAGCTGTTAAGTACTTGGTATCTAAGGAGATGAATCTCAAATTCTCAGTGAAAGGTGGATTTGCTAAGGATGTAAGAATGGCTTGAGATCTTTTGATGGAAGATAGAAGGAGATGCTTGCATTCGTCACACTGGTGCATAAAAGCCAATGACCCCTTGTGTTTAGTGAGACAATAACCTATAGTACATGCTTACAGCAGTGGAAAGAACGCTCTCAGCTTGCAATCATTCTTACTAGTATGAAATCAGGCAGAGGCACACAGGAGGATAAGATCAGGGCCCTAGGGAACTGTAACAAATAAGCATTAACAACTCACAAACATCTTGCACAGGATGACAAAAACACCACCCCATGTACTGATACTTTTGCATTGCTTTTCCTTCTTTGTATGATGCCTTCTTTTTCTATGCCAAGATAAGGCACACTTTGATACCAAAACTTGGTTTGTAGTTTGCCTTCTGAAAAGTCACCTTCAGACCTGAGTTCCTTTAATTGTTATTTGACACTGTGGGAACCAACCTGGCTTGCAAAGGAGGCCAGGTGAATCCCCAAGGTTTAGTGTTCTGTTTCATTTCTATACCCAGTCACTAACTGTGAGACCATTTGGCAGCAGCAGTCTTTAAGCCTTCAAGTAATTAGTTCTTGCTCAAATAGGTGGAGATTGTGGGAAGAACACAATATGGAAGACTGTAACAACAACCAAAAAAAAGCCAACAACCCCAAATCTACCAACACGTGCTTCTGCAATGTGCCCCACTTGGAGACAGTTGAAGGAAATGTTATCAGCTTAGTTTGTATCCCTGTAGAACCTTACATTCCAATTAAAAGTGGCACAAGAGAAAGAAAAATCTTTCAGAACTAGAATGGGTCCAAAGGAAAAAAAAAAACAACCCAAAACCCAAACAAAACAAACACAATTAATCTCAGTAATTAAAATTGGCAGCAAATAAAAGAGAGTTGGGGTGGAGAGTAATTTTCTCTTTAAATATTCTGTACAGCTCCACAATAAGATTTTCACAGATCAATTTGAAGAAGTAGAAACATAGAAAAAAAAACTATTTTCAAAACACCTTCCAAACAATCCTTAGAAAAAAAAATCTGTAAAATTGTCCCATAATCAGATGGGGTTGAGGGAGGGGTAGTGGGTTGCTTGTTTAGGTTTTATTATTATTTTTTAAAAATCAATATTCCCAGTACTCATTTATGTCTAGCTTTTCTGAAATCAAAGGAAATTTTCCTGATGGAGTCAAGATCTCGTACCTGTACCTTACTCTCTTAAGTCTGAAGAAAATGGCTTTCAGCAATACTGGCCACTGAAATGAGTCTATGTCAATGTTAAAAACATTTCTGCCTGTTCTGCCCTTTTTCCTGTCCCTGCTCCTTTGTCAGCACACCAGGTTGTCAGCTCTGTTATTCTGGGGGAGGCTTGTGGCCTTGGCAAAGCTCATTTGTTGCTACTCAATTGAGACCTGGTAAAGGGGGTGGGGGGCATGGGGGAAGCAGGGAGGCATGGTGGGGCATTAAGGTTTGGACTTTGGCCTGACTGGGAGGAAGGTTTTTTGGAAGGTTAACAGAATCACAGAATGTTAGGGGCTGGAAGGGACGTCGAAAGCTCATCCAGTCCAACCCCCCTGCCAGAGCAGGAGCACCTAGAACAGGTCACACAGGAACACATCCAGGCAGGTTTTGAATGGCTCCAGAGAGGGAGATTCCACAACCCCCCTGGGCAGCCTCTTCCAGTCTTCTGGCATCCTCACAGGGAAAAAAACATTTCTCCTGTTTCCATTGAACTTCTTATGCCTCAACTTCCACCATTGCCTCTTGTGCTGTCATTGGGCATCACCCAGCCGAGCCTGGCTCCAGCCTCTGGGCACTCCCCCTGCACACCTTTATCAACAGCAATGAGGTCACCTCTCAGGCTCCTCCTCTCCAAGCTCCAGAGCCCTCAGCTCCCTCAGGCTCTCCTCACAAGGAAGATGTTCCACTGCCTTCACCATTTTTGTGTCTCTGTGCTGGACTCTCTGGAACTGGACACAATATTCGAGACATGACCTGAGTAGAGGGGAAGGAGAACCTCTCTTGACCTACTGACCACAGCCCTTCTAATCCACCCCAGGATGCCATTGGCCACCAGAGCACATTGCTGGCTCATGGTCATCCTCCCATCCACCAAAACCCCCAGGTCCTTTTCCCCTTCACTGCTCTCCAGCAGGTCAGTCCCCAACCTATCCTGCTCCATGGGGTTCCTCTTTCCCAGTACAAGACTCTCCACTTGCCCTTGTTGAATTTCATTCCATTTCTCCCTGCTCAACTCTCAGCCTGTCCAGGTCTGGCTGAATGGCAGCACAACCCTCCTGCGTCAGCCACTCACCCAGTTTGGTGCCAGCAGCTAACTTTGTGTATTTTTTTGTGGCTGTATATATTTGTGAAGAGTATTCCCAGTTAAACTTCCGACCCTGTGTCAAATGTTTTTATTTTATTCCTGTGTGAAGGGGTAAAATAGCTTATGTCTGCTCAACCTAAGACAAAAGCACACACAAAAAAGAGAAGATTGGGGATGACAAGAACAGACAGCCCACTAGATCACCTGTATAGCCCAGACCTTAGATGTGGTATTGGGGAGTAGTGGCTCAAGTCTGCCAGCCACTAGGAGATGGATAAAGGGTCTTAAAAAGCTACAGATCTGCCTACAAATGATGCCAGAAGCTGGGGGATATTCCTCAGACCCAATTCCTCCCTTATTTGCCTGATAACATTTATTTCAACTACAGAGGTGGGCCAGGAATCACACTGAGTATAAAAGACTCTTGGAAGATATTCCTCTCCCACGCAGCTGTCCCTCAGCATACTGGCAGGTTCCTTCCGACCCAAGACAGACCAAGTCAAATACCCATTTATTTCCTTTTTAAGTGAGTAAGTAAATTAAAATTAATTCCTTTCTCTATTCCTTTCTCTGCTCTCAACACTGTTTTCAACTCTCTAGAAGGTTTCTCAGGGTATCTATGAAGTTTGATACTGATTATGTTGTGCTGCGGTTGCTGACTTTTTCCAAATATTCTTCAAAGATTTGCCTGTGAAAAGCCAGAGATACTGAGATGGAATTGCTTTGCTGTATCACCAAGTTGGAAACTGCTAACTGGGGATTCTCACAGCAACCACCTGTCCTAGTTTTCCTGGTTTATGCAGAAGATAATGGAAAGGGTGAAAGGACAAAGGGTGAAAAGAGACTTTTCCCTGCTGTTTAAGTGTAAATCAGTGCTTTGATGACACAGCTTCTGAGCTGTCCTCTCCTGTCTCTCCACTTATATTAAAAAAGCAGTAACAGTGGACTTATTGCTTCCTGCTGGGGCTGTTTACAGTTTAGATCAACCGTTTCTGTGGGCAAGAGCAGTGCTCATCATCCTTAAGGCTCTTCTGCTTGTCTTTGTGCCACATGAAAATTCACCAAAGACACAAATTCTCAGGTTTATTATATGATATACTCCACTCAGCACATCAAAAACTAAAGTCCAAGTTTTCCAATGACCTTTCTAATATGGGCAGAGCAAGGGCTATTTTGTTTCTAAGCTAAAGAGCTGTTACTTGTTCCACTAACTTCCAGTTCCAGCTGAGGTACAAGACTTAGCGGTTTTGTCAATGCTACTATTACCCCCAAATACCCATAATTTCACTATAATGCTCCAACATTATTGGGATGAAAACCCAGCCACATCCAGAAAGAAACCTCCCCAAGCCCCTTTGTCTGTTATGACCACTACGGCACATGAATAGGCTCTGGAAATCAGCATTTAATCCTGACATCATGATGATGTTTATGTAATTGTGTTCTAATCTTCCTCTTCATACAACAAATTTTAATTCTTTAGAGAGAAACAAAGCACCTGTAAAAGAAAATCCACTCCTCCTATCTTGTGATCCTTCTGGACCTACAAGTATGATAAAATTGGCTAAACTGAATTTCTTTTAAGGTACAGATGTAATAAAAACCAAACTAGCCTGTATCTCATTGCTGTCTACTACTACTCAAAAGGAGGTTGGTGCTGGTCTTTTCTCACAGGTAATTAGTGATAGAACAACAGGGAATGGCCTCAAGCTGCACCAGGGTAGGACAGTAGGAAGAATTTTTCCCCATCAAGAGTGGTCAGGCATTGGAATGTGCTGCCCAGGGAGGTGGTGGAGCCCCCAAGCCTGGATCTGTTTCAAGGTGGTTTGGCTGTGGTGCTTGGACTTGGTGATCCTGAGCCAATCTGAACATTTCTGTGATTCTGTGTCCAGTGGGGGGAAAAATGAAAGAAAAAAAATAACAAAAAGAAAAGAAGAAAGAAAGAAAGAAAGGGAGAAAGAAAGAAAGAAAGAGAGAAAGAAAGAAAGAAAGAAAGAAAGAAAGAAAGAAAGAAAGAAAGAAAGAAAGAAAGAAAGAAAGAAAGAAAGAAAGAAAGAAAGAAAGAAAGAAAGAAAGAAAGAAAGAAAGAAAGAAAGAAAGAAAGAAAGAAAGAAAGAAAGAAAGAAAGAAAGAAAGAAAGAAAGAAAGAAAGAAAGAAAGAAAGAGACAAAAAGAAAGAGAAAGGAGAGAGAAGAACACAAGAGATAATGTCCCCACAACAGAAAAGTTCCTTAGTGTAAAACATTGGCTGCATCAATATCAACTGATGGCAATCTACCCATGATAAACTCATCCTGCTAAAGTCATAGAATCTTAGAATCATAGAATCAAGAAGGTTGGAAGAGACCTCAAAGATCATCGAGTCCAACCTGTCACCCTACACCTCATGCCTATCTAAACCATGGCACCAAGTGCCACGTCCAATCCCCTCTTGAACACCTCCAGGGATGGTGACTCCACCACCTCCCTGGGCAGTCCATTACTTGTATCTCCTTGTGCTCCCTGCTATTTCCTCTTCCACAAAGAGTCAGATACTTTATACACCTCTAAAGTACAGGAAAGTTATTTTAGGTATGTAAATTTAGTATAAGTTTAGGTAATGAAAATATTCTACCTTCATTTGGAGCTGAGAAGTAGTGAAAGATGTATGAAGTCAGAGAATAGCTTCAAAGTGCTGAACTGGGGATGTCCAACTCAGGACACCATTTCATTTTCACTACTTTGTACAATCAGCTAGAAGCAAAGAAAATCAGCAGCAAAACTTCCAGAAGCCCCAGGTTCTGGCTATATATTCACACAGCTACAAAGTGCCAGTCCAGAGGTTTTTTTTCAATTCATATAAAACTAGGAGAATATTGGTGCTTCAAGAATGCACTTGGACACAGAAGGAAAAAATAATAATCATCATAAAAAAATTCTCTGGAATTTTTCATCTTAGGCTTTTTTTTTTTTTTTTTTTTTGCTTTAATAACCACAGCAAACTCGTAAGAGTGGTCAGAAATATTTAAGATCTTATTGCATACTTTCTGGAGTATGCATCTCAGTTGGATGTGGGCAAGGTGCTTACACACCAACCCTCTCAGAAACCTGTGCATATATGAAGCCATCCAATGCCTATGGTAGCTTTGGTTAACTTCAAACACAGGTTTTAAAACTAGGGCTCAGTTTAACAACAAAATGTTTACATAGAGCTGATGTGGTTACAACACAACCACAGAAATGGTTGGAATGGACCTTAAAAAACATCTAGTTCCAGTCCCCTTGCCATGGGCAGGGACAGAGGCTCAGAGGCTCACGGGATGTTAGGGTTTGGAAGTGACTTCTGGAGATCATTGAGTCCAACCCCCCTGCCAGAGCAGAACCATAGAATCCAACACAGGTCACACTAGAATGCATCTCTCCAGAGAAGGAGACTCCACAACGTCTCTGGGGAGCCTGTTCCAGTGCTCTGGGACCCTCACAGTGAAGAAGTTCTTCTTCATGTTGAGGTGGAATCTCCTGTGCTGCAGTTTCCGTCTATTGCCCCTTGATCTGTCACACCTTCCACTAGGTCAGGTTGCTTGAAGCCCCATCCAACCTGACCTTGAATACTTCCAGGGAGCAGGCATCCACAGCTTCTCTGAGCGACCAAAAAGAATTAGCTTTCAAACTTAATTAAAAAAATTAGAGTCTGTCCTGGGACACTTTTTAGTACAGGCCAAATATAGAAGGAAGGATTCTGTCTGCTCAAAGCAATTGGTCAAAGTCTTCGTCATAAAATGCCTGAATTTTAATTACGTAAGTTAAGGCTCCCTGTATATTTCACTGCAACTAACAGCCAGCTACACTGTTAAACATCCTCTGGGTGATATAATACAAATTAATGCATGTTATTCAGTTACTAACTAATTAGAGGTATTTACTGTGTTTAACTACCATACTGTGTAATAGCAGAATGGTGATTCCAATGAACGCACGACCATTTGATTAATCACATGGTAATTATTGCAATAAATTTAAATTAAAATGGTATTCAGAGATCACAATTCTAATCACCATCCTTTATTAAAACTCTTGTTAGAGTCAGACAATTATCAATAATCAAGAGGAGATACTCTGCCAATTGCTTGTGGTGAAAGCACAGGATGAGTCCACAACAACCAGCACAGAGAGAATGAGAGAATCAGAGAATCACAGAATGGTCTGGGCCAGAAGGAACTTCCAAAGCTCATCCAGTCCAACCTCCCTGCAGTCAGCAGGGACATCCCCAACTAGATCAGGCTGCCCAGAGCCCTGTCCAGCCTCACCTTCAATATCTCCAGGGATGGGGTCCCAACCACCTCCCTGGGCAACTTGTTCCAGTGTTCAACCACCCTGATGGTGCAGAACTTGTTCCTAACATCCAATCTCAATCTGCTCTGCTCTAGTTTGAAGCCATTGTCCCTCATCCTGTCCCTGCAGCCCTTTGCAAACAGTCTCCAGCCTTCCTGTAGCCCCCTTCAGGTACTGCCAGGCTGCTATTAGGTCTCCCTGGAGCCTTCTCTTCCCCAGGTTGAACACCCCCAGCTCCCTCAGCCGGTCCTTGTAGCAGAGCTGCTCCAGCCCCCTGATCATTTTTGTGTCCCTCCTCTGGACCCTCTCCATCAGGTCCATGTCCTTCCTGTGTTGAGGGCTCCAGACCTGTACACAGTACTCCAGGTGAGGTCTCAGCAGAGCAAAGTGTCAGAATCACCTCTCAGGCTCTGCTGACAGTGCTGCTTTGGATGCAGCCCAGGCTGTGATTTGCCTTCTGTGCTGCAAGCTCACACTGCCTGCTCCTGTCCAGCTTCTCATCCAGCAGCACCCCCAAGTCCTTTTCCTCAGGACTGCTTTCTATCACCTACTCCCCCAGTCTGGATTGACAGTGAGGGTTGTTCTGGCCCAGGTGCAGAACCCTGCACCTGCTCTTGTTCAACTTCTCTTCAGAAGGTACCAAGGAGGACATATCTGCAGGTGGTGACAGCAGCCACTGAGAAGCTGCTTCCTGCTCCTCAGCTCTGACAAAGCCAGGGATTTCATCAGGGCAGGGGCCCTCCTGCTTTTACATATTGCCATTGCCAGCCTTCCATGCACAATGCTCTGCAAAAGCTTTATTTGCTCTGTCACTCTTTAAAGCACAACACAAAAGGGTCACAGAAGTGCCCAGGTAAATAACTCTACAGGCCAGGTCAGCAATAAAAAAGAATAACCAAAAATTAGAACTTTAATCAGCTCTTATTTTGACAGCAAACTGCTGCCAAACAGAACTGGCCAGAAAGTTGGGATTTTACTTGGTTTTAGAAGTGCCAGGCTCCAGCCAGAACACTGCACTGATTTTAAACATGATGATGGTTACACAGAAATGTCAGGCTCCAGCCAAAATACTGCACTGATTTTAAACACCATGAGGGTTACACAGGTTGCTGCCAGAGCTCCACTGGAAGCTTTCACACAAACTAATGTAAATAATTGTATTCATAGAATAGAATCATAGAATCAGTCAGGGTTGGAGGGGACCACAAGGATCATCCAGTTCCAACCCCCTGCCATGCCCAGGGACACCTCACACTACAGCAGGCTGGCCAGAGCCTCATCCAGCCTGGCCTTAAACACCTCCAGGGATGGGGCCCCAACCACCTCCCTGGACAACCCATTCCAGGCTCTCACCACTCTCATGGGGAAGAACTTTTTCCTCACATCCAGTCTGAATCTCCCCACTTCCAGCTTTATTCCATTCCTCTTAGTCCTGTCACTACCTGATAGCCTAAAAAGTCCCTCCCCAGGTTTCTTGTAGCCCCCTGCAGATCCTGGAAGGCCACAAGAAGGTCACCTCAGAGCCTTCTCTTCTCCAGACTGAAGAGCCCCAACCCATTTAGTCTGTCCTCATAGGAGAGGAGCTCCAGCCCTCTGCTCATCCTGGTGGTCCTTCTCTGGACACCTTCCAGCATGTCCATATCCCTCTTGTAACAGAGGCTCCAGAACTGGATGCAGTACTCCAGGTATGGTCTCACCAGAGCTGAGTAGAGGGGGGGAATCACCTCGACCTGCTGGCCACACTTCTCTTGCTGCAGCCCAGGATCTGCTTGGCTTTCTGGGCTGCAAGTGCTCACTGACAGCTCATGTTGGGCTTCTCATTCCCCAGCACCCCCAAGTCCCTCTCCTCAGGGCTGCTCTCCAGCCAGTCCTTGCCCAGCCTGGATTTGTCCTTGGGATTGCCTCCACCCAGATGCAGGACCTTGCACTTGGTCTTGTTGAACCTCCTGAGGTTGGCTTATGCCCAGCTCTGCAGCCTGTCCAGGTCCCTCTGGATGGATCCCTTCCCTCCAGAGTGTCAGCTGCACTTCACAACTTCGTGTCATCAGCAAAGTTGCTGAGGGTGCACTCAATGCCACTGATGAATGATGAAATCATTCCCATAGTCTTAAAATGAGACTGTTTGCAAAGACAAATATTCTTCTACTAAAGGTCAAATTTTGTCAACTTGATGGCACTTGCTTAGTTGCAAGTACTGGGAGAGTTTGGTTCAGGTTTATTTTGTACCACACAGGAGAGGGCAGGAAAAAAAGAGTTATTGAAAGGGACATGAGCAGAGCTCAGCAGGTGTGCAGCATGCTCTTCCAGAGATCACAAATAAATGCACGCAGGTACAATTTACACATGCATTTTGTTTTGTCTCCCAGTCTCATGGCCTCTCAGCTAACTGAAAATTCCAAGATTACAATGCCACATTATGAAAACCAAAACCAAAACCAAACCAAACCAAAATTACCACCACCATGAACCAGCCAACCAACCAAAACCCCACAAAAGAAACAAACAAATTAAAAACCCCTCAGTAGCCCTGATACCTCAAAGCATTACAACTAGGAGCTGGTATGTTTCCACCAAAGTCAATGAAGTCACAACAGCACGGAAATGATGTAAACTAAAGGAGAATGATGCTTCCTTTAAAAATACAGTAATCCAAGAAGCTGAAGCATTTGGGAGGATCATTTTAGAAGCTATAACCACACAGAAAATCTGTTTTATGTGCTGGCCCACAGGAGTAGACATGGGGGGAGGCTGCAGCAGCCTTTATTAGTGTTTCAGAATTCCTCCAGTAGAAACAAAGAGCCTAAGTTGCAGGCTAAAATCAAAGGCCCAGAGAGCAAACAACCCACAGATGATGCAGCTGAAAGCCAAAAGGCAAAAAAGCTTTGAGGAAGTTTCCTAATGACAACCTTAGCAGCTAGCAAGCACAGTTTTGTAAGAAATACCTGTGCAGCTGTGGCTGGTTTCCAGAAGAGAAGATAATGCACACCGTTCAACAGATGCTAGGAGAGCTATACAATGCAGCTTTCATACAGCAGGTCATTTGAAAACAAGACACTAGCACACTGAGTTTAGTCTCCAATAAGGCAATCCCATTCTGCCTCTCTTACCTCTATGAAAACAAGAGTACAGCACAGCTAAGCATATATGCACAACACTGGCACTGCTCTCTAATTGGTTGTATTTCAGTATGAATTCTGTAGCAAGCTTTTCAAACATAAATACCATTACATGAGGTGGCTTCTTTATGTATGAAGCTTATTAAAAGACAGCAAAGCCTTCACCTGCATATTTATGGCAAAGGAGAGAACAAAAAGAAATGTTCAATTACTTACCTGCTCTAGGAAGCACACCAAGGCTGACTCAGAAAAAAAACACAGAATCACAGAATGTTAGGGGTAGGGAGGGACCTCAGAAGCTCATCCAGTCCAACCCCCCCTGCCAGAGCAGGATCACCTAGAGCAGGTCACAGAGGAACACATCCAGGCAGGTTTTGAGTATCTCTAGAGAGGGAGACTCCACAGACTTAAAACATTGTATTAGGTATCTATTTCTTGAACATACTGTATTTTTACCTAAAGCATATTCAAAGCTTCTTTTAAAATTAACTCTTCACTTTTGGGAACTTGGTTGAATTTTTTCTGTTGTTAGTGAGCAGATGCAACACACTTTTGTTAAAAGAAAACAAACAGACACTTTCAACCTACATTCTCTATCCTCTGTACTAGAGCGAATTATGTAACCCTTAGCTACACAACAGCTGGGATTTACTTTGCTAAATAAATTTGATGCTGGCAGATTCTGTTCTGCTTCATTTGTGACAGACCCACAGATATTTTTTTTTCTGTGAAAACAAATGGAAATGGAACACCTGGTAGCTGTCAAGCCACAACAATGTATTGCAGCCCATGGCACTATCCATACCTAGAAACTTCTTGCATAATGTCATGAGAACTCTTCAGTTCTAGCCTTCTCCTCCTCCGGCAAGAGCTCTGCAGAAGTGTGCTGCTCAGAATTTCACATAAATACTGGGCCATCATTGCCCCACCACTAAACTCCTATGAGGACAGACTGAGAGTTGGAGTGGTTCAGGCTGGAGAAGAGAAGGCTCCAGGGAGACCTTCTTGTGGCCTTCCAGTATCTGAAGGGGGCTGCAAGAAAGCTGGGGAGGGACTTCTGAGGGTGTCAGGGAGTGATAGAACCGGGGGGAATGGGAAAAAAAACTAGAAATGGGTAGATTCAGGTTGGATTTTAGGAAGAAGTCTTTCACCCTGAGGGTACTGAGACATTGGAACAGGTTGCCCAGGGAAGTGGTAGAAGCCTCATCCCTGGAGGTTTTTGCACCCAGGCTGGATGTGGCTGTGAGCAACCTGCTGTAGTGTGAGGTGTCCCTGCCCATGGCAGGGGGGTTGGAACTGCATAATCCTTGAGGTCCCTTCCAACCCTAATGATTCTATGAAACTATTTTGGATTTTCACTCAATAATGAATGCAATGCTGCTGTGAACATGCACATCTCTAAACCCAGGACATATCTAAACGAAGGACATGTACTGCAGTACCATGCTGCAGTACAATTCTTCATCTCTGACTGCAGTTATCCACATTCTTCTTCCACTTCAATATCAGAGTGCCATGATTTTCTAGTGAAATATCAGAAGCAAAGCTTAAAAGGACTTTTCTCAAATAAATTCCAGCAAATGCAATAACTAGACAGGCAAGCTATAGCAGTGCTAAGAACTAAAAGAGCAAGATTCTGCCCTTAAGTGAGCTGTAGATGGATCACCATCAGGAAGCAACATCCAAATCTAGTGTGAACCAGGAAGAAGACTTTGCAAGGCCTCCTGCCTTTGTTAGAGACAATAATCTAGCCTCAAAACTCACTGAGACTTACAATGGTTTGGGGTTTTGGGGGTTTCATGGGGTTTTTTTGACAGCCCAGAGAATACTTCTGGTAGGTCAGAAGCAGGAACAGTGTAGAAACCACATCCAAGCATTCTGAATGTTCCCAGTCAAATTTGCTGCAAAAAGGCTCAGCTTTGGAAGTTACTCATTTTTTGAAATTGAAAGAATTCAATTTGTAATGCATCCCATCCACCCATCAAGTTAAGCTGTTTCTAACCCACACATAGCATGAGAGGAAACAGCCTCCAGTTGCATCAGGGGAGGTTTAGGTTGAATATTACAATAAATTTCTTCACTAAAAAGGGTTCTCAAACACTGGAACAGGCTCCCCAGAGAGGTGGCAGAATCCCCACCCTGGAGGTGCTGAGAGACATGGTTTAGTCCCAGCCTTGGTAGAGTTAGAGAATGGTTGGACTAGATGATCACAGAATCACAGAATCAGTAAGGTTCTGCAAAAGACCTCAAGGATCATCAAAGTCCAACCTGTCACCCAAGACCTCATGACTACTAAACCATGGCACCAAGTGCCACGTCCAATCCCCTCTTGAACACCTCCAGGGATAGTGATGTTAAAGGTTTTTGCCAACCAAACCCATTCTATGATTCAATAGAAAAAAAACCCCACCAATTACATCCAGTCAGATGCATGCAGCTCTTGGCAAGACTTGTCTCCTACAGCTGCCAATTTCTGTGCTTACAAATCTTGCAAAAAATACTTAAGGACATATTCCCACGTACATCTTCTTACCTAAAAACCCTAAAAAAATAAAAAAAAAATTAAAAATGTACTGGACTTTCCTGATGATAAATTACAAGAGAACAATCTCCAGAATTTAGGCTACCACAAAAAAGTGGCACTCAAGTGTTCAAGTGCTTGACAGTAGGCTTTACGCTGTATTTTAAACTTCTTGGAGTCTTAACTTTGGAATTTTACTCTTTATCTCTTTTTCTATGCTGTTCCTTCCATACTCCCCTCCGCTGTCAGACTTGATCACACTTTTCTAACATTTGCACTAGATCAGCTCTGTCCTTGGCTAGTGGCAGCATGCTGCCCTCCTTTCAGTGCCAGGTATCATGGAATCACAGAACTGTCAGGGTTGAAAGGGACCTCAAGGATCATCTCATTCCAATCCCCCTGCCATGGGCAGGGACACCTCACACTAGATCAGGTTGCTCACAGCCACATACAGCCTGGCCTTCAAAACCTCCAGGGACAGGGCATCATCCTTATACAGTTTTATTAGTTGTTATAATATAACCTTTCATTCATGAGAAATTGTCATTACATGACCTAATTTATCAATTTAAGTGCTGCAAAGATTACAGAAAAAAAAAGGTAAAAAAACACAGACACCACCCCCCCCAAACAAAGAAACCCACCACCACCAAACCCCGCAACTCTAAATGGACTGCTTCTTATTTTTGAGGATACTCTACACTTTAAATACTCTCACGCTATGTATCCCAGAAATTCAAAACAACAACATACTTCTAGTTTCCCCTCTCTTGCACAAAATAAAAACTAGCTTGCATATATATATATATATAAAAACCCAAACAAGCAAAGAAACAAAGCACCATTATTTTCTTTTAATACTAAGCTTTATAAAATGCTATGAAGAAAATATTGAGGTTGAGCACTTCTAAAAGTACCAGAGTAACAGCCAGCAAAAAGAAATGCTGCTAGTCAGATCCATAACTGCTATATTTATTTGTCCTCTTACTTATTTCTTACAGCCAAACCTCACAGCAGTTAAACACTGATGCCAGCAGCAGCTTGATCATTTACTATGAGAATTACAGGGAGTGATATCTTCAAAGCCATTGTAGAAATAGGGCTAGCTGGTTTGGTGAAAAATATAGATGGGAATAGAAATGATAGAGAGCTCTCCTGTATTTTTCCATTCTTCTCAGGCTTTATCCCTTTCTGCTCAGGCAAGCCAACAAGCATACACCACACATGCAAATGCCAATACAGATTAGAAAATCCTAGCCAAATTTGCCCAAGTTGCTCAATGTAAAAGCAGCACTCCAAAGCTGGGAAGGTACACACTGCTCTGAGCAAGGTATTCTTTTTGTTTGGTTGGTTTTGTTTGGTTTGGTTTTCTTAAGATATGGATAAATAAATTAAAAACATTGAACAACATACAAATTCTTCCTAACCTGATAGGACAGTAGAGGTTGCCTGTACAGAAGAAGTCCACACAGAAAATCAGAAAACTAAATTTACAGCAACCAAAACACAACCTGCTTGTGCAGACCAGTAGCAATCAGCTTTCCAGTTCTACTTGGATCTGTAAGTCACCAACAAGTACATGGTCTTCATAGATTCATTCCCAAGTTAGTTTTTCAGTGATTCTATGGAATTCTGAACCTGGAAGCCACAAGAGCATCAAGTGAAAATGGACACCTACAATATGGATCTTAATGGTGAAAACTGCTGAGATGAACAGTGCTGATGAAAGACAAATTCCTTCACCATGCTTTTAGAGATAACTACAAGCATATTTGAAATCCACTCTCCTGTTATCCTTCTAAATAAATCAACAGCCCTACTTGTTAAACACAATTTAAAATTAACCATTTCATATTCCTTTGTTCAATACGGAACAACACAACCTCTCCACAATGAAATCCCAAGTCCCATTAATGGATCCTTCAGCCTTGACTTTGAATTTCTAGTCCTCCTCTTATATATTCTGTCACTGGTATTTCCCCCATAAGCAAGACATGGAATCTTAAAATGTATTTTCACAGTGCAAAGAATGAGTCACAGTACAGAAAGGAATCAGACCTCAAGAAATCAGAACCATCTTCTGAATCCATTCTCACACTGAAGGCCATCAGCACCCTAAATCATCTTCACTCCAGTGTGACACTGCTCTGACACCCCACCTTTGAGGTATTTCCCCCATAAGCAAGACATGGAATCTTAAAATGTATTTTCACAGTGCAAAGAATGAGTCACAGTACAGAAAGGAATCAGACCTCAAGAAATCAGAACCATCTTCTGAATCCATTCTCACACTGAAGGCCATCAGCACCCTAAATCATCTTCACTCCAGTGTGACACTGCTCTGACACCCCACCTTTGAGATTCCCTCCACTGCCCTTTCTTGCTCTGATGATAATGCAGTTATAGCATCTAACACAGTAAATGACAGCATCCCTTAATCTGGAGCAGACCCTTGAGAGTCCAACAGTTACTCGGTCACCCATCGCCGTATCTCAAACTCCTGCCCAAAATCAAGAGACAGCCCAGGGGAAACGCTGCTTCTCCTAACTCACTGCTGAATTCCTTGGAGAAGGACCTGGAACCACACTCCCTCTTGTGCACTGCTGACTCACCCTGTGTGTTGGTGCTATGGGTGTGCTTTAGCCTCAGGACCTTAGTTGGGTCTATTACCCTCACATAAAGCCACTGCAAAATTCAATACCATCAGCAACTTTCTAAGAGAACGTGTTGCAACTATAGATAGAAAAACAGCTTAAACTGTATCACGAGATCTCACAAAGCACATCTCAGATATGCAGCTCCAGCATCCTTCTCCAACAGGTATCTATTGATACACAAAATATTTAAAGAATTACCATGAGGTTCATTCATTACCATTTTTTCCAGGAACTGAAGACAAGGTCAGAAATGTTGATGCCACATACTTCGTATCCCCACCAACAAGTGAGACCTCACTTAGCTGAGAGGAAAACGGAGATTTCTTCAGATTGACAACTGCATGCACATTTTCAAAAGGAAGCCTAATCAACTTCTTTCTAACATATCTGTCCCTTTGGCAAAATGGCAACATTTCCTATCACAGAATCACAGAATCATCCAGGCTGGGAAGGACCTCTGAGATCACCCAGCCCAGCCACTTTGTCTACCCCACCAAGTCTGTCACTACACTATGTCCCCAAGCACCACCTTAAACATCTCCAGGGATGGTGACTCAACCACCTCCCTGGGCAGCTGTGCCTGTGCCTCACAACCCTTTCCCTGGAAAAAAATGTTCCTAATGTCCAGCCTAGACCTCCCGTGGCACAGCCTGAGGCCATTCCCTCTCGTTCTGTCATGAGTTACTTGTGGGAAGAGATCAGAACCTACCTCTTTTCTGGAACTGTAGAGCAATGAGGTCTCTTCTCAAGCCTCCTTTTCTGCAGACAAACCATCCCCAGCTCCCTCAGCCTCTCCTCACACCTTGTTCTCCAGCCCCTCACCAGCTCAGTTCCCTTCTCTGTCCAGCTCCAGCCCCTCCAGGTCCTTCCTCTGCTGCAGTGCCCAACACTGAGCTCAGCACTCCAGGTGCAGCCTCCCCAACACTGAGTGCAGAGGGACAATCCCCTCCCTGCTCCTGCTGCCCACACTGCTGCTGAGCCAGGCCAGGATGCCCTTGGCCCTCTTGGCCCCCTGGGCACACTGCTGGCTCAAGTTCAGCCTCCTGTCATTCAGTACCCCCAGGTCCTTTTCCCCCACACAGCTCTCCAGCCATTCTTCCCCAAGCCTGCAGCATTCATGGGGTTGTTGTGGCCTATGAGACAAAGCTATGAGAGATGATCTTTGGCTACACTATGGCATCATTTTAATTTAGAACAAGAAAGAGAGAGGGTAAAAAAGAAATATACTGAGGGCAGCATTCCACACTAAAAATAGCCATGGCTCATGAATAGATTCATGATCTGACAAGAAATTGATCTGCACATATGAAGATTGAGTAACACAGATGGGATTACCCTCTCTACTGCACAGTTAAGACTGAAAAAAAAAAGTCAAGAAAACCTTTTATTTTTCGTTTCAAATTATTTCTGAAGTGCCCACCGATCATCACTTAGCTTGTCAGAATATAACTTCTATTTTTAATAAGTGAAAAAAAAAAAGGAACCCTGGTTAGAAAAGACTTTTTAACAGTATATAGAACCATCCTTCAGGTTTAAGTGTATGGTAGCAAAGAAAATCAAAGCAAACAGTGAAGTTACTGAATCATAATCACAGAATCATAGAATTGTTGGGGTTGGAAGGGACCTCAAGGATCATCCAGTTCCACCCCCCTGCCATGGGCAGGGACACCTCACACTACAGCAGGTTGCTCGCAGCNGAGGGGGGAAGAAAGAGCCCTGGGGGTTTGGGTATACCCTCAGGTGGGAGAAGGGAGGATTGGGAAGCCTCTGGGTGCTATGTAAGGGGTTTTGTATGCTTTTGGGTTATTCTTGTCACTATTCTTTGTAGTTTTCTGTAGCTTCACCAATCGCTTTTTCCATTTAAACTTTCCATCACTCTCCAATCCATTTGTGTGAGTCTCATTCTTTTGTCCCTTTCGGGGCAAAGGAGGATCTGTCTGCCCCCAAACCAGAACAGCCAGTGTCTCACCACCCTCATGGGGAACAACTTCTTCCTGACATCCAATCTGAATCTCCCCACTTCTAGTTTTGCTCCATTGCCCTCAGTCCTATCACTCCTAAAAAGTCCCTCCCCAGCTTTCTTGTAGCCCCCTTCAAATACTGGAATGCCACAAGAAGGTCTCCTCAGAGCCTTCTCTTCTCCAGACTGAACAACCCCAGCTCTCTCAGTCTGTCCTCATAGGAGAGGATGCTCCAGCCCTCTGCTCGGCCTCCTGGTCCTTCTCTGGACACACAGCCTTTGTTTCACAGATAGCTAAAATACCTCTTTTTCACAGTTATTTTTTCTCTCTTAAAGCTCTCAGTATGGATTATGCTCTCTAAGCACTAATCTGACTCACTGCCAATCTCATTAGTAATTTGTAATAAAAGTTCCTTTTCTAAAGCCTCCTGATTTCTCTATCAGATTAGATGAAATGTATGGAATTTTCATTACATTCTCGTGGAAGGCTCTCCCAGCAGGATGGATGCACACAGGGGCACATGTATGTGAACACTCACAGGCTGGCACTAGAGGACAAACAGGATGGAGCTAAGCAAAAATTGTGGGATAAATATATATATACATATACTGCTGTAAAGCCTTATGTAATAATATGGGGCTGTTCAGTCTGGAGAGGAGAAGGCTCCGAGGAGACCATATGGTGGCCTTCCAGGATCTGAAGGGGTATACAGGAAAGCTGGGGAGGGACTTTTGAGGGAGTCAGGGAGTGAGAGCAGTGGGAGGAATAGAGCAAAACTAGAAGTGGGTAGCTTGAGATTGGATGTTAGGAAGAAGTTCTTCCCCATGAGGGTGGTGAGACACTGAACAGGTTGCCCAGGGACGTGGTGGAAACCTCATCCCTGGAGGTTTTTTCAGCCAGGCTGGATGTGGCTGTGAGCAACCTGCTAAAGTGTGAGGTGTCCCTGCTCATGGCGGGGGTTTGGAGCTGGATGATCCTTGAGGTCCCTTCCAACCCTAACAAGTCTGTGATTCCGTGAACTTCCTTTACAGCCTTTGAAGTGAGGAACAGTTTTGTGGTCTCCCATACTCCTCTGTCCCTGTGCTTCCCTTACAACCAGTAATGGAGCATCACCTGGCAGAGGCTGGCACCACATTGCTGTCTTTAATAGGGCTACACAGATTTACATCTAACCTCCTAAATTCAGTTCTTCTCCCTGCTAAGAGTTTTGATCCCCTCTGCTGTGCGGATGGTTTGGAAAATTCAACCCTTTTGCATCACACTGCTTCATCTTTACAGCACAAGTATAAATTTTAGAAATATCCTGCCACCCAAGCCAGCCATATTAAATTACAGCAGCACTGCACTGTGTCTAGGAGGGGGAAAAGGAGCACTGGGTGGAATGTTCTCCTGTTAGCACCATTTGAAAAAAAAAAAAAAATTACTCCCATTCACCCATAAAATCCAAATTAAAATAAACTGTGGAAAAAAATGTTCAGCCTTCTTCCAAACATACTAAGAATCTCAGAGCTCCTTTAGCTGCATGGCAAGGAAATTAAGTCTCCCTGCTTTTTTAAAAATATTGGATTTTGGGTTTTGATGATGTTGTTCTAAAAAAATGCTGTAAAATCAGCCTTGCCCTGAGCTGCTGTTCTGTCTGGATCTTCCTCATCTCCTGACTGTTTAAGCTGCTAATTTATTCTCACACATTAATAATGTGTATTGAAGAGTCTTAGAGGCTTAAATGTTTTGCTGTCATAATTTAGAAGTGTTCCTTCCAGACCAAATTCCAGAGCTAATAACATTATTTTCAGATCTTCTGGGAGAGAATGCACGTCACAATCACCACACTCTGAGCTTTCTACCTTTGTTTTCTGTGCACATACAAATAGTCAGAGAGCAAGTGTAAGGTCCTGCAGCTGCGTCTGGGAAATCCCAAGCACTGATATAGGCTGGGCAGGGACTGGCTGGACAGCAGCCCTGAAGAAGAGGACTTGCAGGTAGTGGAGGATGAGAAGCTCAACAGGAGCCAGCAGTGAGCACTTGCAGCCCAGAGAGCCAAGCAGAGCCTGGGCTGCAGCAAGAGAAGTGTGGCCAGCAGGGCCAGGGAGGGGATTCTCCCCCTCTGCTCCACTCTGCTCAGACCCCACCTGGAGCTCTGTGTCCAGTTCTGGAGCTTCTATTACAGGAAGGGTCTGGAGGAGCTGGAGGGTGTCCAGAGAAGGGCCACTTGTATTAGCAGAGGGCTGGAGTTCCTCTGCTACAAGGACAGACTGAGAGAGTTGGAGTTGTTCAGTCTGGAGAAGAGAAGGCTCTGAGGAGACCTCCTTGTGGTCTTCCAGTATCTGAAGGGGGCTACAGCTGGGGAGGGACTTCTGAGGGTGTCAGATAGTGACAGAACTGGGGGGAATGGAACAAAACTAGAAATGGGTAGCTTGAGATTGGATGTTAGGAAGAAGTTCTTCTCCATGAGGGTGGTGAGACACTGGCACAGGTTGCCCAGGGAGGTGGTGGAAGCCTCATCCCTGGAGGTTTTTGCAGCCAGGCTGGATGTGGCTGTGAGCAACCTGCTGTAGTGTGAGGTGTCCCTGCCCATGGCACGGGGGTTGGAACTGGCTGAGTCTTGAAGTCCCTTCCAATCCTGGCAATTATGTAATTCTCTGAACTATTTACATGCATGTAGAATAGAAACAACAAGAAAATAAAGATTTTTATGCTATTACACTGCCAAATGTGGCTCCTGTAGTGAAAAGCATCTAAATAAATAAGCTGTGCTTGTGTGTGGTCATGTTTCTGTAAGTTGTTTTGTTGCTGCCTAAAGAACTGGTAGCTCAAATGCAAATGTTGAAGAATCACTACTCTTTTTGCCCCCAACAAAACAAATCCCCCTTGCAGTTCGTTTCAAACCATTCCCTAGTGGTTAGCTCATGGTTTATTCTGCTTTCTTTTTTAAAACCTATTTATGAAATCATATAATTGTTTGGGTTGGAAAAGATCTCTGAGGTCATCGAGTCCAACAACCAAAAGCTCTGATCCAGGCTGGAAAGGACCTCTGAGATCATCCAGTCTAGCCATTTCACCCTCTCCACCAAGCCTGTCCCCAAGCACCAGGTCTAGATGGCTTAGGCAGTTTTAGGCTGATGTCCTGGTAAATTTTCCACAGATTTAGTAGAATGTAGTAGAATGTAAATAAATTACCATTGGATGCAAAAGAAGAATAACAGTAAGGTCTAAACAATCCAATTGGTCTGGCAACTAACAGAAAGTTAGTTGTGTAAACTAACTTTTTCTCAGCTCTTCACTCTAGCTGATACCAGCTGGTTGCTTGAGCTTGGCTGTTGCTGACCTTGGCTGTGTTCTTGTTGTGGCTAAGTACTGACAGCTACTCTCCGCTCTACTCTTTCTCTTGTCCCTAGTACAGGGGGGAAGAAGGGGGAAGAGGAGGAAGCTGTTGGTAATCCCCTGGTGTTGTCCAGGGGGATTCTTGTGCTGTTTGCAAATTGTAAATATATGTAAATGTTGTCTATTTTGTACATCCTCATTGCAGTTCATATTTCCAGATTTTTGCTTGTAAATACAGCTTCATTTGCTTCCAACTGGCAAATTTTATTTTGGGGGTAATTTCAACCCACCACAATGGATTTTAAACATTTCCAGGGGCGGCAACTCAACCACCACAATGGGATAAAACATAACAAAATAAAGAGTTCCTTCCACAGACACGCTCAAGCAATGCCACTGCCATGAGCTGTTGTGTTGACCATAGCACTGCCAGCCTATTTCACAACACAGCCTCGTGGAAGTGCTTTGGCAATTTGCTGTTGCACAGGAGGGAGCTCTTTGGATGCAGGATGAACCGCACTAAAAGACTCTGCTGCATCTCGCTGGCACAGGATGTTTGAGGTCCACTGGAAGGTGATGGCAAGAACTGCAACAAGCCCTCCATCTGCACGGGGGGCTGTGGGATACTCTGTGGTGAGAAACCAAGGCCACCCCTCCCTGCGAGAAAGACATGACAAGGAAATGGTAGAATCATCAAGAGCCGGGGGAAGGACCCTGATCAGAGACCAGGTCGACACCAGGCAGGCTCTGGCTACAAGCCAAGCACACTGGAACACTTCTTCCAGGAAACTGAAATCAATTATCTTCCACTTTCATCATTAGTGCCCAATAAACGATGCTTTTTACTGCATATTGCCTTCCAGCTAATGGTGTGCAAAAACATGGCTGCTCACTTCCAATAAGGCACTTTAAATCTGGTTAATAGCCGTTAGAATTTCATGACAGGTATTAACTCAGGAAGTATTGTAAAAGTTTTACACTCTTACAAAGTCAGCTGAGTACAACTCAGGCAAAATTGCACATGGTGACCAGACACTGCAGTTGTTGCTGGTTTGTTTGTTTGTTTATTTATTGAATCATGGAATGGTCCAGGCTGAAAGGGACCTCCAAAGCTCATCCAGTCCAACCTCCCTGCAGTCAACTAGGTCAGGTTGCCAAGGGCCTTGTCGAGTCTTCCCTTGAATTATCTCCAGGGATGCAGCCTCAACCACCTCCCTGGGCAGCCTGTCCCAGTGTTCCACCACCCTCACGGTGAAGAGCTTCTTCCTGGTATCCAATCTAAATCTGCTTCTCTTTAGTTTGAAGCCATTGCCCCTCATCCTTTCACCACAGGCCCCTGTAAACAGTCTCTCCCCATCTCCCCACAGCTTTCATTTTTTTAAGGTCACATATAGAATTTGCAACACTGTAATAGTAGGTTATCATGCTGCCAATGCTTTACTCTATGGATTGTAGCAGCAGGAGGACACAGCATTTTTACAATTTTAAACAGCTACTCCATTTGCAATATGTCGAAGAGAACACATGCAGAGATCATATCATATCATTCACAGGATTTTGTCACTGGAAAATCCCTAATGATCGGTTTTGATGCAGAACTATAAGCATGATTTGGTGAGAGCTAGATATGTCATATCCAACTATGTTTTTGGGGAAAAAAGTTTACAGCAGGCAAACAGTAGGTAAAAATATGTACAAACTGAAAGAGAAGTAAAAAATAGATCTTTTCTTTCTGTAGTGTATCTTCGCTAATTGTCAAATAAATATATGGGATTGATGGAAGTGCCATGGACATTGTCTACCTGGACTTCAGTAAAGCTTTTGACACTGTCCCCCACAGCATTCTCCTTCAGAGACTCCTGGCACAAGGCTTGGCTGAGTGCCCTCTGCACTGGATAAAAAACTGCCTGATGGCCAGGCCCAAAGGGTGGTGGGGAATAGAGCTGAACCTGGCTGGTGCCCAGTCACCAGTGGTGTGCCCCTGAGTTCAGTAAAACAAACATTTAACATATATCTACAAGGTGGAGAAATACTGATAACTGTTTCAAACTTAGAAAGCTGCAGCTGTGGAAAAAAGCACAGGAGAGAAAATATTTTAATGACATCTAAATAGAGAATATACAGAGATATGGGATGAAAGGGACTATTGGATTAATTCACACAGACTCACAGAATCACAGAATGTTAGGGGCTGGAAGGGACCTCGAGACATCATCCAGTCCAAACCCTCTGCCAGAGCAGGAGCACCCAGAGCAGATCACACAGGAACACATCCAGGCAGGTTTTGAATATCTCCAGAGAGTGAGACTCCACAACCCCCCTGGGCAGCCTCTTCCAGTCTTCTGTCATCCTCACAGGGAAAAATTTTCTCCTCCTGTTTTCATGGAACTTCCTATGCCTCAACTTCCACCACTGCCCCTTCTGCTGGCATTGGCATCAGTCAGCAGAGCCTGGCTCCAGCCTCTGGGCACTGCACATCAGCATGAATGAGGTCACCTCTCAGGCTCTTCCTCTCCAAGCTACAGAGCCCTCAGCTCCCTCAGGCTCTCCTCATAAGGAAGATGTTCCACTGCCTTCAGCATTTTTGTGGCTCTGTCCTGGACTTTCTCGAGCAGTTCCCTGAGGTCCTTCCTGACCTGAGGGGCCCACAACTGGACACAATATTCCAGATGCAGCCTCAGCAGGGCAGAGTAGAGGGGGAGGAGAACCTCTCTTGACCTACTGACCACAGCCCTTCTAATCCACCCCAGGATGCTTTTGGCTTTCTTGGCCACAAGAGCACATTGCTGGCTCATGGACAACCTTCCACCCACCAGGACCCCAGGTCCTTTTCCCCTTCACTGCTCTCTAACAGTCCCCAACCTATCCTGGTCCATGGGGTTGTTTCCCAGGTGCTAGACTCTACCCTTGCCCTTGCTGAATTTCATTAAATTACTCAGATTTCTTTTATTCAAAGGAGAAAAAAGCTGTACAACTTCTGGGAACTGGGTTAGGCTGCACCAAGGCAGAATACTTACAGAGGAAAAAAAGAAAAAAAGCATTTGAATGACTTTTTGAATGACTTCTTAATCTTCCTGTGTTTTCATAGATAAATAAATATTTGGGTTGTTGGTGTTAAGATAGCAAAAATCAAATGGAAAATTTAACAGATGGCCAAAAAAAGTCCAGTTATCTATTGCATTAATTGAATTTATTAATGTTTGATTAGTGAACTTATTAATCAAATTTAAAATAAACCAACTTAGGCCATTAAATCTTCTAATTACATGAAGCTTTTGAGTTACTGGCAACCAGGAGAGAGCTTTAAAAGTAGATAAAATGTGAATATAATAAATAAATATGTAAAGTATTCATAGACACAGCTATGGAACCTATATGCTCTTCTTCCTCTGGTATTTTCACCATGCAACATAGAAGATAGCTCTGCTTTGAGCGATGGTACATTTATACTGGATAAATTGGGATATACACTTTAAATATTCCTCCTTTATTCTGCCTTGCTTGAGACCACACCTGCAATACCGTGCCTAGTTTTCGGCTCCCCAGTTCAAGGGAGACACAGACTTGCTGGAGAGAGTCCACGGGAGAGCCAGGAGGATGGTTACATCATCATCATCATCATCATCATCATCATCATCATAAATTAAAATCTCCCTTTCTAAAATATTACAGTCTGGACAGGCTGGAGAGCTGGGTGCAGGCAAACCTCAGGAAGTTCAATAAGGACAAATGCAGGGTCCTGTATCTGGGGAGCAATAACAACAGGCAGAAGAACAGGTTAGGTGATGCCTTGCTAGAAAGCAGCTCCACAGAGAAAGACCTTGGAGTGCTGGTGGACAGCAAGTTCTGCATGGGACAGCAATGTGCCCTTGTGGCCAACAACAGGTCTAGGGAGGTTCTTCTCCCCCTCTACTCTGTCCTGCTGAGACCACAGCTGCAATACTGTGTCCGGTTTTGGGCTCCCCAGCTCAAGAGAGACAGAGACCTGCTGGAGAGAGTCCAAGGCAGAGCCAGGAGGATGCTTAGGGGACTTGAGCATCTCCCCTGTGAAGAGAGACTGAGAGCCCTGGGGCTGTTTAGTGTGGAGAAGAGAAGGCTGAGAGGGATCTGATCAATGTCTATCAATAGCTGAGGGGTCAGGAGGAGGGGGCCAGGCTCTTTTGGGTGGTACATAGTGGTAGGACAATGAACAATGGGTTCAAACTAGAACATAGAAGATTTCAGCTCAACATTAGGAGAAACTTCCTTACAGTGAGGGTGACAGAGCTCTGAAGCAGGCTGCCCAGAGAGGTTGTGGAGTCTCCTTCTCTGGAGACTTTCCAACCCCACCTGGCTGCATTCCTGTGCAGACTCCCCTGGGTGATCCTGCTCTGGCAGGGAGGTTGGACTGGATGATCTCTGCAGGTTTCTTCCAAACTCTAATGTTCTGTGGTACTGTGATACTGTGATACTCCTAAGGCAGCATTCAGGGTCACTGGACCTTAGACTTTGTTTGCAGACTTCTGTCTTTCAAGCAGTATTTTTCTAATTGCTTTCTGTCTAACTGGACGATTGTAAAATGTTTAATTTTCCCAAGTCACTTAAAATAAAAGATGTAAAACCCTCTGGAATTGCTGATGTTCTTTGAGACATTTTATTACATTTAATAAGTAATACAACGTGACTGGTAAATCATGTCAGGAAGTTTAACAACAGAATTCAACTCACTTGGCTTGAAGGTATCAGCAGATGAATCACAACCAGTGTCAAACCCTCAGTAAAACTGATCATAATAGAATTCCACCTAGCAGAGGAAAAGCCTTCTCCAGAAGAGGCTGGGTGAGTGTTAAAATTTCATCAGACTTCAACAAGTAGTCATAAAACAAAGAAGCTATTAATTAAATCTGCAAATGATGCAATATGTGGGCAGATAGTTAAGTGCTAGGCAGATTAAAAGAAAAGATGGGCCTACCTTGATAAGATTCACCAACATGAGAATGAAAATCATGCTGCTTAGCACCTGCAAGGGAGATAAGCTGACATTTCCATGTACAAAAGGCATTAGAGTTATGTTTCTATATAAATGCAAAGCAGCATTACCAATGTGCTGAAAGATCTAGGAATGAAAACGGCCACAACAGCTAAGCACCACCCCTCCTAAACATCAAATCCTGCAAAAGCCACAAAGGCAATTCCCAAAATGTGACATGATGCTCTGCAGCAGAGACTGCCTCTTGGGTTACAGCATTCAGTATGTCTCCCTACATTTGGTAGCACTTCAGAAGCTGCCTAAAGGAAGAAAGTTTGGAGAAGCACTGGCTGCCCTACTTCATCAGACATTGACTTGTGATTGTCAGTCTGTGGAGATCTTGAGTAAAAGTGGTAGAATGTAAACAAATTATGATTGGATGCAAAAGAAAAATAATGCTAAGGTCTAAATAATCCCTTTGGTCTGGTAAGTGATGTAAAGCTCCTTGTATAAACTCTCTCCTTCTCAGCTCTTTGCTCTAGCAGATACCAGCTGGTGGCTTTTGCTTGGCTGTGGCTGACCTTGGCTGCACTCTTCTTGTGGCTAACAGCTACTCTCTGCTCTTCTATCCTCCTTTCTCTTGTCCCTTGCACAGGAGGGAAGGGAGAGGAGAGGGGGAAGCTATTGGTAGCCCCCAGTTTTGTCCATGGGGTTCCTTATGTTGATTATAAATTATAAATATATGTAAATATTGTATATCTTGTACCCATTCACTGCATTTCATATTTCTAGATCTTAGTTTTGCTTGTAAAGCTCCCCAGCTTTTCTGTAGCCCCCTTCAGATACTGGAAGGCCACAAGAAGATCTCCTCCGAGCCTTCTCTTCTCCAGACTGAATAGCCCAAACTCTTTCAGTCTGTTCTCATAGCAGAGCAGCTCCAGCCCTCTGCTCATCCTCATGGCCCTTCTCTGGACACCTTCCAGCACATCCAGATCCTTCTTGTAATAGAGGCTCCAGAACTGGATGCAGTACTCCAGGTGGGGTCTCAGCAGAGTGGGGCAGAGGGGGGGAATCACCTCCCTTGACCTGCTTCTCTTGCTGCAGCCCAGGCTCTGCTTGGCTCTCTGGGCTGCAAGTGCTCACTGCTGGCTCCTGTTGAGCTTCTCATGCACCAGCACCCCCAGGTCCCTTTCTTCAGGGCAGCTCTCAAGCCAGTCCCTGCCCAGCCTATATCAGTGCTTGGTATTGCCCCAACGCAGCTGCAGGACCTTGCACTTGGTCTCGTTGAACCTGTCCAGGTCCCTCTGGATGGATCCCTTCCCTCCAGCTGTCAGCTGCACCACACAACTTGGTGTCATCAGCAAACTTGCTGAGGGTGCCTCAATGCCACTGTCCATGTCACCAAAAATACAAGTTACTGGATCTTCAGAGAATAGAAGTCACTGGATCTAAGCAAACAAATTACTGTAGCATAGAAAACAATTCTAAGTTGGAGTTTATAGTGGGGTTGAAGTGGCTTCATACAACTATAGTGGGCTTGGTTTTTTGTTTTTTTTAAGGCAGAAGTTAAACTCTCTTTCCTTTTATTTTATGTTAATATTGCTGTCTCGTTTATGGTGCAATCCTGGTTTTATAGGACATTATATTGCTGTGTTTCAGGAACAGCATTCAGATCTTCACCAATCCCCCACAGTGCCTTACATAAAGCTGCATATTTTATCCCATCTTACTTTCCATTCATGCCCACCCACATGAGACACATTACTCAGATCCAAAGAACATAGCATTGTTATGCTGATGATAGGTAGATTTATTTCTCTACTAAACATTAATGATGCAGTCTCCTGGCATAAATCTACAGTGCATTTTTGATGGATGAATGAGGAGATAGCCATGAAATATATCAATTTTTTTCTGGAAAACAGATTTTATACTGTCAATATATAGCTAGCCTGTACTGTTTCTGTCTGTATCTCCAGCTAGTCCTGGTATCATTGTAAATTAGCAGAGGAAAGTAACCAAAACCACTTGATGGGAATTAATAGTTCTACAAAGATGATATCCAATCGAGTTATGTACCACTTACTGTTCAAGCTCATACATTAATTTTCTTGTATCTTTGAATAACATAATTCAGTTTTAATAGATAGTGACACAAGATGGCAATGCTCTGAGATAAAACAAACAAAAAACCTTTTTTTTTTCTTTTTGCACAAGAAAGGTCATTTTTCACAATTAAGTTACAACTGAAACCCCAGACTCGATCAGACACCCGAAGGCCTAACCAGCACAGTACTTACCAATCTTCTATCAGCAAGCACAGCAGGAGAGACACAAGACAGGTAAACCCCCCCAAGATGTTTTTGGAGGTCACCTTTTCTAGCACTGTCAATAGGGGACACTTACTAAGATGATTCCTGTTCCCTACCATTCAGCATATCTCATGAGCTCCCTTAGCAGAATGGCTGAGTGGCAGCTTGCAGACTCAGTTTCACAAGGTAGCTTGTTGCTTTCCACCAGGAGATTAGCATCACACTGAAAGAGAAGAGGTCCTTGCAAAGGCAACAGCAAACTATGAAGTCAAGTGAAGAAAGAGAAATTCCCCAGGGAGGTCATGGATGTCCCCTCCCTGGAGGCGTTCAAGGCCAGGCTGGATGAGGTTTTGAGCAGCCTGGTCTCTAGTGGGAGGTGTCCCTGCCCACAGCAGGGGGATTGGAACTGGATGAGCTTTAAGGTCCCTTCCAACGCAAACCATTCTATGAATCCGTGAATCTATAAAACAGGAGATTGCCTCCTCCCACAGCATTTTCCATTTTATTTATCCCCAACAGTGTTGTTGCAGAGGTCAGTTTAGGAGTGAACATTTGTTCTAAGGAAACACTTCTTTGGGAGATAGCATTTCAAGTGAACATGAGAGTCCTTATAAACTCCCTGTTCCCTTAGGAGATGTGTTACAACAAAAGACTTTTTACATATACAGTTAGGAATAATTTTCTTTTTCATAACAAGCTATACATTCCTTGGGATCAGTTCCTCTACTACACCACAGAATCACAAAAACAATCAGGTTGCAAAAGACCCTCAGGATCACCAAGTCCAACTCTAGTCCACAAGGGTCACCCCTAAACCATAGCCCCAAGCACCACATCCAAACCACCTTCAAACGCAGCCAGGCTTGGGGACTCTACCACCTCCCTGGGCAGCACATTCCAATGCCTGACCACTCTTCATGGGAAAAAATTCTTTCTCCATTTCCAGTCCAGTCTTCCTAATGACCTCCTCTGTTGCAGCTTGAGGCCATTCCCTCTTGTTCTATCACTAATTACCTGTGAGAAGAGACCAGCACCAACCTCTCCACAAGGTCCTTTCAGGTAGTTGTAGATAGCAATGAGGTCTCCCCTCAGCCTCCTCTTCTCCACACTAACCATCCCCAGCTCCTTCAGTTGCTCTTCATCAGATTTATTCTCCAGGCCCTTCACAGCTTCCTTGCCCTCCTCTGCCCTGGCTCCAGCACCTCCACATCTCTCTTGGATTCAGGTACCCAAAAATGAACACAACACTCAAGGTGTGACCTCCCCAGAGCTGAGTGCCAGGGGACAATCCCCTCCCTGCTCCTGCTGGACACAGCATTTCTGATCCCAGCCAGGATGCCTTTGGCTTTCTTGGCCACCTGGGCACACTGCTGGCTCCTCTTCAGCTGCTTGTCCATGAGCCCCCTCAAGTCCCTTTCTGCCAGCAGCTTTCCAGCCACACTGCCCCAAGCCTGTAGCCTTGCTTGGGGTTGTTGTGTCCCAAGTGCAAGACCTGGCAGTTGGCCTGGTTGAAGCTCACCACATTAACACTGGCTTATATAACGTCTTCTTGAAAGGAGCCAGGTAATCAGAGTCAGGTGCAGGCTTTGGTTTCACAGTGCTTGCATTTTAGTGTAATAATAGGATCATGGACTGGTCAAAAGTGTAACCTAAGCTAGGTGCTTGGAGATGACAGACCCTTCTGTGCTTCAAGAGGAAAAAGAAGCCAAAAGTACTGCCACAAAATAGCTTGCAAAATTAAACATGGTATCCTGAAATCCTGAAGCACTTAACATGCCCAGTTATTCTGGTGAGATGTTATAGAAAGAACGTGGCACAGCCAGAATGCTGAAGTGCACATCAATTGACTGCTCATCCATAACAAAACACCAGCACTCCCTGGTTACAATCACAGCCTGTATTTTTCAGTTATATTTCACTTCTTTGCATTCAAGTCTGACATTTCAGAAGCTCAGCCTTGCTACAGAATAGTAGGCTATGGCAGTGCACAGGGAAAAGGAGAGACACTACCTACCAAGAAAAATTAATTTGGAAACCTCATAAGGCTCAGGGGATAGGTTGCTGTCCAGCTGGCCTGTATTTTGTGCTGCATTAATCAAAAAAACATGGACTACAGTACAAGTTAATCCTATCATGACACACTAAAGCAGAACAAGCTGCAGTATGGTTCCATGCCACACTCCTGATTGCACTTAACCAACAAACGATATGATATGCAAGTGGATATTAATGAAAATACTGGTAACCCTTTATTGATATCAAGAGTTGCCAAAACTCCTTAAATAGGATCCTTCTGTAGTTGGAATCTATATTTACAACAGGAATGTACAGTCTTTGGGCAAAATACAGCAATAATTCTATGCAGCCAGCAGGAAATAGCCTGGAAAGAGAGGAGCGAAAATGGCACTCACCACACTGTGGGGGAGACTCAGTAAGAACCCTTAAACCCTAGAGGCAATGAATGAACTGCTCACGGCTCACTCTACCCACGCAGGGGCATGCTGCTGCTGCTGCTGCTGCTGTGTTAGCTATGAGGCTTTGGGTGCTCTCGTACGGTGCTGGCACAGCAGGCGGCCAGCAAGGAGGCTGCCGCATAGTCCAGGGCTGGGCTGGCTTCAGCGGACGGTGGGCGGTTAACGACGCTTCTCGCGATGGGCACTTGCTCTGTCCTGGGTAAACTGAGGCACGGCACCATTCCAGTGGCAAGGGAAGCAGGCTTGGCTCCTCAGCTCGTGGCTTCTCTGGTTTGCTGTGTATGGGCTCATGGCTTTATCCCAGGCTTTGGACCAGGCATTTGAGACAGGGCAGGGAGACTCAAGGGAGCTTCACGCGAGACAGGTCCAGGAAAGCAATTCAAGCAAGGCTTAAGCAAGGCTTGAGCAAGGCTTAAGGTCAAGGCAAAGGCGACTACAAGTCAGCCTGTATACATATCTTGCCTGACATCCATTTGGGCCAATAGGGGCAACTGAAGCAGCATATAGCTGCGCACTGAAAATGGTTCTGCCAGGCTATGGCCATAAAAGGCAGAAACAAAATCCTCGTTTCTGGGGGAGCAGTGGCCAGTATACCTGCTCTCACCCCGGGTAAACAAGTTGTTTACCAGACATGCATGGGCCTGTCCCCTTGGTTTCTTTTCCCACGTTGCCCTGACTTTCTGCAGGAAGGACGGGGCAGAGGGGATCCATGTCTAGACACCTTAGGGCCTGTCTGGGTTTGTGCTGGGCCTGTTTTGTCCCTACCATGACAACTCCCATATACCTCCAGTAAAATAACACCACACACACCAAGTGCAGCTCTTCTAAGTATCATATGAATCTCCATACAAGTTTCTAACTGTCATTCATGCTAAATCAAGGTGTCACAGATGTCAGTGGAGCTCTCTTACTGGAGAAAAACTTACTTATATTTGGGTTGCTATGAAGCAGAGCATTAATGAAAAGTTTTAACAATTAAGCTTCCAAAAACCCCACATAGGCAGTAATCTCTGTCAGAGTAAGTTCTGGGTTTAGAAAACTACTCTCATTATTCTGAAAGAATAGATGTACTCTTGCTCAGAAATTAGTATTAACTTGATCTAATCTCAGCACCACAGAATGCCCTTTCAGATGAAAATCTTCTAAGTTTTTTTAGAAAAACCATATTTTTCCCTACAGGAGAGAAAATAACAAACCTTATTGCAAAGCCTTTAAGAATTAACTGCTTCCTCGCTAGGAAAAAAAAAAAAAAAGACAAAAAAGACCAAAAAAACCCCTCAAAAATAACCCAACCAAAGCCCAGAAAAATCTTCCATAACATGCTTAAGTTACACAGCACATGAATCTCTGATAGACATTCCAGTTCAAACAGAAGGAATAGCCTTGAGCCTTTCACTCCTGGATTGCTGAAACTTGTCTTCTTCAGAACTGAGGGATTTCTTGGTTTTCTTTTGACAATAGTTCTGATGTGTTCCAAAAGTCACGCACAGGAACACCCATACTAATTCATTTATATAATAGATCACTTTAAAAAATTCAACAGCTCTCTCTGCTCATAGTATGGCCATGTTAGAGACAACTTTAAAAGATCATGATGGCAGTGTCAGGTACAGTCCAGAAGATAGACTAAGCAGCAGCCCAATACCTGAGTACATACATTTCACTGCTTAAGAGCAGCAGCATATAAAATTATGAGTGATGGCATTTAAATTATGCCAAATTATGATCCTCTAAGAGTCTCACTGCATTACTTTACAAGTTAGATAAAGACAGATAAGGGTTTTAAGATTACCAACTTAAACCTTTAATAACCATCTGATTACCTAATGGCTTTTGTATTATGAATGCCCATTTTTGCTTCGAAGTGCTGACACAAAACCATTACACTTCTTACCTCTACTAATCTGGTATAAACAATAATGCAGTATTGCAAAATTAAATATCTTATGCAAGTATTAAAATAAAATAAAATAAATTAAATTTAAAAAAAAAATGGTATGTTTTTGTAATAAAGAATATTTCTTGCTATTGAGAGAATTCAAGCACTTCCTTAAATGACAAATGAGGAAACCAAGGTTTCCCAGAAAGGGAAAGTTACCTAGGCAAGACTATACAGAACATCAATGGAAGCATCAGGTACAGAAAGGTGAAGCAGAAATCCCAGGACCATTCTCAAAACACCAAGTGACATTACAGCTAAACACACAGCATAAGCACTGAAAAAGCAAACATATTAAGGTATCATCATTGCTGCCCTCAGGATTGTAAAATGCCTTGTTGCAGCCAGTGCTCTGAGGGCAGCTGCTGGACACATGCAGAGTGCAGGATTCCTTAGCTGACCAATTCCTTAGCACACTGCCTAGAGCAAAACAATCACATTCCATGGCTGCTAAGAACAACAGCCTCACCTTGGCACCCTGGCATTGGAACATGCTGCAGAAGCCTCCTCCTTGACATGCTGGCATCTCTCATTGGGAAAAGGTTTTAGCTTATAGATGTGGTTGGGTTTCACTGGGTAAGAGATTGATAACAAACATCATTAAAAAACAGCCACTCTGAGCAAGAAGAGTTGCTTAGGTTAGAAAAAATTGGAGGGGGTAGGGCTTCTCTAGGGATGTCAGTGAGGGCGCTTTGGTGTAGGGATGCTGCTAGGGATACGCTCAGGACTTCTGTTAAGGGCTTCCAGGACTTCTGCTGTAAGTGGGACTCTGAGACTCTGTCATGCTGGGGATTCTACGACACAGCAATAAAGGACTTCTGGGAGAACTTCTGAGATTCTCTGCTCTCTGCATTTTTGGAATCCCATTGCTATATGGCAACAGTGTTGGTGCCTTCATTTGTCACCCAGTGGCCCCGAACCTGGAGGAAGAAGAACAATGCCTTACAGTATCTTATCTTCAACAAGCACCGAATGAACATGTAGAGCTATCTCTGCATTGCTCCAGAAAGCTATGAATTGATTTGAGCAGCACTGCTATGCAAATGGTAGAATGGAAATGTTCATACACAGCCTGCTTTGACAGCACTGGTGGGCCAAGCAGGCACTGCTTCTGTTTTATTTGCTAAATTAGAACTCTGTCATTTTGTGATGAAGAGAAATGCCCTTGATGCCTTCAATTCTGGTGTGCCTATGGAAGTTTTCCCTCCTTCTGGTACTTCATCTTCAAGAGGGACATTGAGGTTCTGGAGTATGTCCAGAGAAGGGTAATGAGAAGGGCCTGGAGCACCTGGGCTATGAGGAGGGGCTGAGGGAGTTGGGGGTGTTCAGGATGGAGAAGAGGAGGCTGAGTGGAGACCTCATTGCTCTCCACAGCTTCCTGAAGGGAGGTTGGAGTGGGGAGGGGGCAGCCTCTGCTCCTTGGTGACAAGGGACAGGACCAGGGGAAATGGTTTCAAGCTGCAGCAGGGGAGGTTGAGGCTGGATGCTAGGAAATATTTCTTCACAGAGAGGGTGAAATAATTGATAAGAAAGAGAATTTAAACAGTTACTTTGAGCAATACCAGCAACCTGGTGGTGGGGGTTAGGGCTGCTGGGGACTTCTGTTAGTGAGCAACTTTGTCTGTTTAGGGCTTCCAGGACTACTTCTGTTAAGGACACTCTGAGACTCCGTAATGCTGGGGATTCTACAACACAGTAATAAAGGACTTCAGAGAGGACTTCAGAGATTCTTTGCCCTCTGCATTTCTGAATTCCCTTGCTAGAGCATAAATGGGGTTCATCCATTTGTCAGCCAATGGCACCTTGTTATCAGGGGCTCCTATGGCTACACCAGCACCCCAAATCTGGGGTAGCAATAGTTTTATGTTTGCTAGGAAAGCTCAATGCTGTTAATGTAAGGCTGGCAAGAGATAAGTATGTATTCATCAATATTTCATTCAGACAAATTTATCTTAATCCTTTCAGAAGCACCCATCCTGAAATACATTCCCCAGAGTCCAGATAAAGTGTCTTTGCTCTCTGTCCTTAATCTAGCATCCGTAGACCCCTGAGGATAGGAGTAAGACTGTAAGTATTACTTACTTTCTTTTCTTGACAGCTATTCAGTCAGCTGTTACTGGATCTTATGGGATGATTGAATATTTTTCTTCTTTTAGGGTGGAGGAAGGAAAAGAAGAGAAGCAGTAATTAACAGTGATGTAATTCTGCTTATGTTTACAGCAGTGCAACAGCAAAATGCTAACTGAAAAGGTTTCTGCTTTCCATGTAGCATTGGATGCAGTGATCATGGAGCCACAATGTGAGTCAGTTGACATGGTGAGGGGGGTCCCCCTGTGCCAACAGGTCCTGCAGCTTTCTGGTGTCTAGAGCTGGCATAAAGAGGAAAGGGATGCAAGAACCTGCTGGCTTCTCTTTTGGTGTAGCTTGCCCTTGCAGCACGTTAGTCGTGACAAAATGTAAAACTCCCTTGAGGTGTTGTGAGAGGGGAGGACAAGGACTGAAGCAAGCTGGCACTCAGCTTCCCAGCACAGTCTGACACATGACTGTCAGTGGTAACACACACAGGTGCTCCCTGGGCAAGGTCAAGAGCCAGGGTTAGCGATTGGCCTGATGGGAAAGAAACTTCACTGGAGTCAGAAGGTTTTTTCTTTCTGAGAAATCCAAACATTTGAAGCTTTTCTTTGGAGAGTGTAATGCTTAAATATTCCCAATCGTTAACACATCATTAAGCAAGAAAACCAATAAGCATCCACATACACAGCATTATTTGGGGGAAGGAAGACTGAGAAGCACAGAAAACATCCACTTGGAAGAGATCTCCAAGCTCATCCAGTCCAACCTTCAACCCAACAATCAAGGGTCAACACTAAACCATGTCCCAGGCACAGTGACTCCAGCACTGCCCTGAGCAGTCTAGCACCACTGAAAGAGGCAGGAGAACACAACTCTCCTCTGATGGAACTCCTCAGGTAACCTAAGCTCTGGATCTCTGAAGACTGCTTTGCTAATAAATCCTCTTGCTTCCCAGGCTCCTTTGACATTTTTCTCTTTCTCACTTAGCTTTAATTACCTGTCTCAACTTCACCATTGCTTACACGCAGGACCTGAGCAGCAAAGTGACTGTTGTCAAACCTTTTTTACTAAGAGATCCATGTTGAACATTTTCTAACATGATTTATTTTCCTTAAGCTCTCCAGATTGCAGTAAATTCTTTGAACAGTTTCTAGACTTTTGCTCATTTTCTTCTGCTTTTTTTTTTTTGGACTTTCACAAACTGCTTAATTTTTGGCATTGAAATGCATCAATCTTAGGAGGCCTTATCAGCAGCAAATGGACAAGAAGGATTATTTTGGGTGCCTTGCTGATAAATTCCTGATTCGTTTGTGTGTAGATAGATAGACACAAAATAAAGCAACTTCTTACTGAAATTTATCCAGTAGTTGCAACCACATTGATTCATAGGAACTGTCAGCAAGAATGAGGAATAGCTAAGGATGAATATGCCAGAGCAATCCAGGTTCTGCTAGCTCCCTATGGGACTAAGGGAGCTGGGATTATTTAGCCTGGAGAAGAGAAGACTCCGGGAGGACCTTCTAACTGCCTTCCAGTACCTGAAGGGAGCCTACAGGAAGGCTGCAGAGGGACTTTTTACAGAGTGTCCATCAACAGGACAAGGGGAAATGGATTGAAACAGAAGGAGAATAGGTTTAGATTGGATTTTAGGAAGAAATTCTTCACTGGGAGGGTGGCAAGACTCTGGAATGGATTGTCCAGAGAGGTTGTGGCTTCCCCCTGCCTGGAGATGTTGAAGGCCAGGTTGGATGTGGCCTTGAGTAAGCTGAGCTAGGTGAGAGGTGTAACTGCTCATGGCACAGAGGTTGCATTGGGTGATCTCTACGGTCTCTTCCAGCCTAGGCTGTTCTATGATTCTATGAATTCAGAATCTGTCCCTGCAAATAATAACTGTTATTGGTGCTACCACTCTGCTTCCTTAAGGCCTTGAAAAAAGAGGAAATGTTTCAAGGTGAATTTAAGTTGTTATGACAGCACAAGTGAATACCTCAAATGAGGACACACACCCAGGCACAAACTGCCTTAGCAGTGATTGCCTCCAGCTCTCACGAGTCCCTGGCAAACATAAATCACTGCTGGGTTACATCTTGTGGACAGCATTTGAAGTTCAATAGTAACATGATTTCAAGAACAACAATGCATAAATTAAGTTTTCAAATAAACAGAGAAGTAGAGATCTACTAAATAACTCTAAAGTTATACATTGAATCCCAGGGAGTAAAGGGAAAGGAGCTCTATTTATCGTACCATAAGGTATTTTGAAGATCTTTTTGGGGGGATTTGGAGAAAATCTTTACACAGACAAAAGCACATAAATTTTAGAGTACTTAAGAATCAAATCTGCACTTGTGAATGAGTCTCTTTTTGAGCTAGGTCTCTGAGGAACTTATATGCTTTCTGTGAGGCAGACAACTGCACAGAAACCTGCAGCAATGTGAGTGACACAGCAGTTTCATGGCATGTGAATTTAGGCTCACACAGTCTTTGTGGACCTGGAGAATTAATATCAGGTTAAGAGCAAGGGGCTTGATTCCAAGCTGAAAAAGAGGAAAGAAACAGTCTATGGAGGGTTAAAAAGACACAACTAACAATCAAAATCTTCCAATTTGAGGGCTGAGTTCAAGTTTTCCCAAATAAATGGAAAACTAAAATAATTTGATTGAATTACTTAGAAGAATCTTGTCTTCTTACTTCAGTCCAAGTAATGTTTTGTTGACATATATAGAATCTCTGTCATCTTCTGGCCCTCAGAATGCATTACATCACAGCTCCCTGAAAACAAGGACCACACAAAAATCTGATGTTATCTCAAGAGTCACAGGTTGAGCAAGCACTATTAAGAAATCTGACTTAGAAATATCAGGTAAGCCTCAGTAAGTAAAACAGTTCTGGCTTCTGCTGGTCTTCACTCCATTTTTGTTTTATTTTTTCCCCAATAATGACTACATTTGTTAATCACCTAAAGATGTCCCAAAAGCCATCTCTGCAGACTTCCAAGAAATTAATAAATAAATTTTATTTTTATTTATATATTCATTTATATATTGATTTATATATAAATAATGCCTGATGAGGAGAGGCTGAGAGACCTGGGGTTGTTTAGTCTCGAGAAGACTGAGAAGGGATTTAATAAATCTTTATAAATATCTGAGGGCTGGGGGTCAAGAGGGAGGGGACAGCCTCTGCTCACTTGCACCCTGTGATAGGACAAGGGGCAATGGATATAAACTCCAGCATAGGAGGTTCCACCTTAACATGAGGAGGAACTTCTTCACTGTGAGGGTCCCAGAGCACTGGAAGAGGTTGCCCAAAGAGGTTGTGGACTTTCAAGACCCATCTGGATGCATTCCTGTGTGACCTGCACTGGATTCTATGGCAGGGGGGTTGGACTGGATGATCTCTGGAGGTCCTTTCCAACCCCTAACATCCTGTGAGCCTATGAAATAAACCAAAGCCACACACAGGCGAGAGTTACCATATTCACAAAAATACAAGGCAAATCTGTTCATTAGAACTGATGCTCAATTCAGATGCAATAGGATGTATAAAACACATTATCATCTTAAAAATGACAATGAAGTTGTCAGTCTTTAAAGTATTGCAAAGAATAACTACATGACTTCCAGCATTAGCTCTGAAATCAAACTTCATAGACCAAGCAACAAACATGAAAATGGTTCAAGGAAAAGCAACAACTTAGCCCACAACTAAGGCAATCACTACCTGAGTTGAATAGCCTCTAAATTACCCTGAGTTAGAAATAAAAACAACCTCAGTGAATTTTCATAAATATAACTCTTCATCAGTGCTGCAGCTCTCCACATGTTTAATACAAACAATTTCCCCATTACCATATCATTAAATTATGTGACTAGAGGGAAAAAACAGGTTAGAGAAAACATCTGGTTGGAAGAGAACTCCAAGCTCATCCAGTCCAACTTTCGATCCAGTTTAGCACCAGCTCCACACACTGCCTAAACACCTCCAGGGATGGTGACTCCAGCACTGCCCTGGGCAGACTATTCCCATGGCTGAGATCCGTCTCTGGGAAGAAATATTTCCTAGCAGCCAGCCTCAACCTCCCCTGCTGCAGCTTGGAACTATTTCCTCTGCTCCTGTCCCTTGTCACCAAGGAGCAGAGGCTGTCCCCTCCTCACTTCAACCTCCCTTCAGGGAGCTGTAGAGAGCAATGAGGTCTCCCTCAGCCTTCTCTTCTCCAGCCTGAACACCCCCAGCTCCCTCAGCCCCTCCTCACAGCCCAGGTGCTCCAGGCCCTTCTCCAGCCTTCTCTGGACAGGCTCCAGCCCCTCAATGTCCTTCCTGGAGTGAGGGGCCCAGAGCTGAACACAGCACTTGAGGTGTGGCCTCCACAGTGCCAAACACAGGGGGATGATCACCTCCTGTCCCTGCTGGCCACCTTGGTTCTGATCCAAGCCAGGATGCCACCTAGGCACTGCTGGCTCATATTTAATCAACTGCCAAGCAGTATTTCAGTGACCTGCTGCCCAGTGCCATTCCTGATGGTTAAAATCTAAGTATTTTTAAACTATTGTTAGCAAGTGTTGATAAATAACATTTTTTGACTCAATTTCGGAAAGCAAAAAGGGAGTTGGGTTTTTTTTGAAAGTAGTGACTGGATTTAAATACAAGATAATAACTGGGTTTCAGCTATGGATTTTACTCTAATGTAGGAAGAAGCAGTTTGCAACAGACCAACTATAAAACTAAGATCTGTTAAATTTTATTTTTAACTCATCGTGGTGGAAAACCAATATTTTGCCTAAGTTATCACATATTGCATACTTCATATTTCATCATAATGTGCACATGCACTTTTAATGCCTCTTGAAAACAGAACCAAAATTAGAGCCTCCAAGAAATCATCTTCTCTTTCAGATTTTACTTGTATATAAGAAAAGACAAACCCCCCCCCCCAACAAATAAAAATCTTAATATACTTATTGGTACTGGGAAAGCAAAAATTCCATAAATTGCATATTGACCCATGGATGACTTGTGTACCATGACCAAGTGTATTACTACATAAGAGTTTAGCTTCCCAAGAATAAAAGAAGGAGGTATTCATCACCATGGTGAAATCATAAAAAAAAAGAAGAAGAAAAGAAGAAAAGAAGTTTACAAGTCCCTATTTTCCCTCCCTTTTATGTGCAGGTAAATTTAATTAAACCAATACTTGCGTTAAATGAAATGCACCAACTTGTTCACTGCATCAAAAGAGGAATCTAGATTAAAATTCCTGATTAAGATGTATATTTTGGACCTGTGCCAAAAATGGTGGCATGTGATTTTCTTTCTGTTCACAGAGCACTAAACTGAGTAATGAGAACAAAACCTGCTTGCAAATGTAAATACAACGAAGCAGCCCTTAATTAGAACATGCAAATGCAAAATCAGAAACCAGTTTATTATCTACGGTGTTCAAAAAGGCAACTTCTATTTATACAAATGTAGAGATTATATTCTGTATAATTAGGTGTAAACTTTAGGGATATTCATTAATCATAATTTGTCTTTGCAAATAGGATTAATTAGTGTTTGTAATAGCACAGGCAAGCGGAGATTAACTCAGTCGCACTTGCTCAAGGAACAGACTAAATGAAGTCAGCAGCGCTTCTTTTTTTTTCTTCCTTTATGAAACAAAGAGAACCACATAATTCAGTATCATTTCAGAAAATTCCACAGTAAGAAAAAAAAAATGAAATAACAGATCATGGCCATGCAAAAGATGGACCACAATTCCCTGCTGGAGCTCTGCTGATTGGCATAGATCGGGACCCCAGAGCTTAGCACATTAAAACAGGAGAACACTGAGAGGAGGTGACAGAGGATTTCCTTCTTTCTGCCTCCAAAGGGATAAATGCCTCAATACTCACACTGTGGCCTTCTTTGCCATATACAGATTAATTACAACATTAGATATGATCAGAACCTAATGACATAAAGTACGTAAACCATACAAAGCCAAATGGGCAGAAAATTGCTTCCTGATCCAAGGGCATCACATTCTACTTTACTTTTGTATGCTTCACATTCTGATGTTTTCATCAAGCATTTTGCAGGTAGGAGAATTCAGATTCACTTTGCAAAGATGCTAAGATTTTTTAAGTCCCCCATTCTCTCCAGACAGAGTGCAAGGAACAATAGCAATAATGAAAATAAATGCTACCTGCCTACCCCATGCCATTTTCACTTGGATAGAGACTGATGGAGAAAGCAGCCTTTAGATGCTATCAAGGGGAACTAGGCATAATTTTAATTAATTTTTTTTTTAATTTAGAGAGCTAAACCAAGGAAAAGCAAGCAATTGCTGTTCCTCTAGGCCTCACAAATTAAAAATAGCTTTTACTTCAATCTTGATCTATGCATTTACATGAATTGTACAGAAAAATCCCAAACAATTCTATTTATGCCACAGAAATAAATGAACAACACAGTCAATTTCCTGTCTATGACACCCTTCCTAGCAGCCTATCTGCAGATTTCTATTCTATCAGAGGTAATCCTCTTCCAAGCAAACATAGCAGAAAGCCTTTACTCCTAGGACATAAAAATCTCAAGCATTTATACAAAGTAGCACAGCAAAGTGAAACTGTAACTAATATTCATCAGCACAAGATAAAATTTTTGGCACATTACACATACGAGAGGTTGACACTGGAAGACTTTCGTTATGCCAACAGAATATAATGGTGGGGAAAAAAGAGCTCTAGAAAAAGAAAACCAAATGCCAAAAAAACCCCCAAACAAACCACCACACACAAAACTTTAAAATTGTAATGTATTTTTTTTTTTTTCCACAAAACCTACCAACTCCTCAGAGTTTCATAAAATGTTGTGTCTGGGTCACTTACATTACATAAATATTACCTCCAATCCTCACCTTGATCCAAATTCATAAAGTGCTTTCAGATTTTTGGAGGATGTTGGCTGTAGCTGGACCAATCTGCTACAAAAGTCAGCATATTAAGGTGCCTTCTGGAGAATTTCCTACGGAGCAGGTCCAGAGGAGGGCCACAAAGATGATCAAGGGGTTGGAGAACCTCTGCTATGAGGACAGGCTGAGGGAGCTGGGGGTGTTCAGCCTGGAGAAGAGAAGGCTCCAGGCAGACCTAATAGCAGCCTGCCAGGACCTAAAGGGGGCTACAGGAAGGCTGCAGAGAGACTGTTTGCAAAGGGCTGCAGGGACAGGATGAGGGACAATGGCTTCAAAGTAGAGCAAAGCAGACTGAGATTGGATGTGAGGAATGAGTTCTGCACCATTAGGGTGGTTGAACACTGGAACAAGTTGCCCAGGGAGGTTGTTGAGGCCCCATCCCTGGAGATATTCAAGGTGAGGCTTGACAAGGCCCTGGGCAGCCTGATCTAGCTGGGGATGTCCCTGCTGACTGTGGGGAGGTTGGACTGGATGAGCTTTGGAGGTCCCTTTCGGCCTGCACCATTCTATGACTCTAAGATTCCACATGACAGAAAAATCTTCAAGGAAAATATGGATCTGTGCACTAATTTAATTCTGTTCACCACAAATGTCAGTGTTGATTGGTTTTATGAAACATTTTAATTATTTTTTTAAGATAATGCTCAAGCTTATCATTTATGTATTGTTAAAAGAAGGCTCCAAATCTTACATTTAGAGCAACCTTAGAGTGTGGTCGAAGTGTATTGCAAATGCTCAGACAAAAAAATTGCAGTAAGATGTTGAGCTACTGAAGATAATGGGTTTTTGCAGGTAATGCTTTTAAAATATAAAGAAATATGTACTTTGGATATTCAATATTATATTTGCCTTGGAGATTCTTTGTCATAGAATCAGAGCATCACAGAATTGTCAGGGTTGGAAGGGACCTCAAGGATCAGCCAATTCCAACCCGCCTGTCATGGGCAGGGACACCTCACACTACAGCAGGTTGCTCACAGCCACATCCAGCCTGGCTGCAAAAACCTCCAGGGGTGAGGCTTCCACCACCTCCCTGGGCAACCTCTACCAGTCTCTCACCACCCTCATGGGGAAGAACTTCTTCCTAGCATCCAATCTCAATTTACCCATTTCTAGTTTTGCTCCATTCCCCCCAGTCCTATCACTCCTTGACACCCTCAAAAGTCCCTCCCCAGCTTTCTTGTAGCCTCCTTCAGATACTGGAACACCACAAGAAGGTCTCCCTGGAGCCCTCTCTTCTCCAGACAGAACAGCCTCAGCTCTCTCAGTCTGTCTCCATAGCAGAGCAGCTCCAGCCTTCTGCTCATCCTCATGGCCCTTCTCTGGACACTTTCCAGCACCTCCAGATCCTTCCTGTAGTAGGGGCTCCAGAACTGTTGTTTTATGCTGACTTGGATTTTGTTTCTATTTGTGGCTGTGATGGAATTGTAACCCTCACGTAGGTAGTATGATCATGTACCATCATGAAATAGTTTGCCAACTTTGCCTAAATAAAGGCACCATAATTAATTTAGACAACAAAAAGAAAAGGTTTTGAGCACTGCTATCAGTCAACCTGCAACCCCAGAGCTCCTACTGGCCAATTCCTGCCTTAGCAAACATAGCTTCCTTTAAAATGAAGAGGGTGTCCGCTTAGTGTTGTGGGTTATGGTTAGACACCTTTAAGAACCAGAGAGCTCACAGTCCTCCAAGGATATCCTGTGAGTCTCTCTGATCATAATATAGCTACAGAGGGGAAAAAAAAAAGAAAGAATGAAATCTGAGAAGGAAGGCAGACTAGGGAATTAGAGTTGCAGTGGGTCAGCAGGGCAAGTTTACAAGAAAAGAAAATGAAAGCACTGGAAGTTTCCAGACAATATGTCAAAGACAGAATAAAACTATGGAAGAATATTTCATTAAAAATGTTGTGCAGTCTTCAGCCCTGCTCCCCTTCCCAGTCTTTCCCCCTTCCCCCTTCTAAAAGAAAGTTTCCTCTAGGCAGCAGACTTTTTTCCCAGAAATTATGTATTTATTAACTTCAAAGAACTGACCTAGACTTCAGTCTTGGGAGAGGTGTTAAGGTGTGTCATTGTCCCCACTAATTATTTGAAACATCACCTCTTGCATACACACACACAGAATGAAGTAAATTTATGCAGAGAGGGGTTGCAGAATAAAATGTCACATTACTGATGTGCCTGCACTGGATGAGTATTGGTAATGCATTTACCAAAAAGGAGGGAAAAAAAACCCAACTAAAATTTTCTACATGCAAAAGAAAATCCAAATACTAAGAAAAATCTGCTGAAAGGACTTTGAGTAGCTCACTCTAATGCCTCAGAATAGTTCAATATAATAATAATTGGGAGCAAGACTAGATATGTTAGGTGTGGTTCTGTTGGGGGGTAGGAGGGCTCTGCAGAGGGACCTTGCCAGGCTGGACAGGCAGGCAGAGTCCAAGGGCATGAGGTGTAACATGTCTAAGTGCAGGGTTCCTTTTGGCCACAACAACCTTATGCAGTGCTACAGGCTGGGGACAGAGTAGCTGGAGAGCAGTCAGGCAGAAAGGGATCTGGGGGTACTGGTGGACAGCAGCTGAACATGAGCCAGCAGTGTGCCCAGGTGGCCAAGAAGGCCAATGGCATCCTGGCCTGCATCAGCAATAGTGTGGCCAGCAGGAGCAGGGAAGTCATCCTGCCCTGTGCTCAGCTCTGGTTAGGCCACACCTTGATTCCTGTGTCCAGTTCTGGGCTCCTCAACTTCAGAAGGATGTTGAGATGCTGGAATGTGTCCAGAGAAGGGCAACAAGGAGGAGGAGGGATCTGGAGCACAGCCCTGTGAGGAGAGGCTGAGGAAGCTGGGGGTGTTTAGCCTGGAGAAGAGGAGGCTCAGGGGAGACCTCATTGCTGTCTACAACTCCCTGAAGGGAGGATGTAGCCAGGTGGGGGTTGGTCTCTTCTCCCAGGCAACAGTGACAGGAGAAGACACAGTCTCACACTCTGCACCAGGGGAGGTTTGGGCTGGATGGTAGGAGGAAATTCTTCCCAGAGAGAGAGATTGGCCATTGAGAGTCACCATTCCTTGAAGTGTTTAAAAACATCCTGGATGAGGCACTCAGTGCCATGGGTTAGTGGATTAGATGGTGTTGGGTGATAGGTTAGACTGGATGAACTCAAAGGTCTTTTCCAACTTGATTAGTTCTGTGAGTCTGTGATTTTGTTATGTTCTGGCATCCCGAATTGAGCTGAGTAGCCTGCCCATGCCTCCTTGTTCTTCAATCAGAACAGAGCTTCACCTGGCTATAGAGAGCTGTGCACCATAAATACTTTTGTAGAAGCTTTGTCTTAGTCTGGTAGCTAAGAAAATCTGAAGCAGTAGCAAGCCTCCCCTGGGCAAGAATTCTCTAGAGAACAGCGTAGTTCACAGATTGCTTCACTCTGGCCTTTAAAAGGCCTCCTGTGAAAAGGCAAAATCTTGCCACACAAACTCTTCAAAGGGAATGCTTTCCCAGGTGTATTTAATAAGATTTTAATTTGGTCCTGCAACAATCTACTCCAATTAATACCGGAATAAGATGGGTATTTTATGAGCACATGGCCTCAAGCCTTTGGACGTGCTTTTTATGCTTATTCAGAAATACTGGTACTGATCAGAGACTAATTAAATTTGTCACAAGCAGCACATTACATTCATTACTTACAATCAAAGATCAAGGGGAAGCAGCAGTAGGAACAATGTAAGATAGAACAAAAAGCTGAAACGAGTGTCTTCAGCAGGAGGAAAGGTGCCAAATATTGTCAAAATATTACATTCTCCTACCTTTGCTATAATTGTAAGTAACTCACCTGGAGCTTTGAAAGTCAGCTTTAAGAATGTTCTGGTGGTTCTCTGCACCAACAAGGGCTATGAGATCTACACACAAGTGCACAGACTAGCAGTTGGAAAGAGGAATACATCATGTACTCTCCACACCCTCCAAATTCCTGTGCCAGCATCTTCCATGAACACATGACGTGATAAACAAAGAGCATCCAGTCTTTAGCCAGAACAAGCAGCATGACCTACTGAAAACTCATTGCATTACACAAAGCACTGATGCAAGATAAGCCCTTTGGCAGTAGTCATGGGCTGAGATGAATCTCCTGCTGTTATCCATAACATGATGCAGGCATGCCAGCTCCAAGAATGTCAGTGATGGCTGGAGCAAGTATTCTGGGGCTTGAGATTCAGATTGCAACATAGGAGGCTTCCTGTTGCAGTTGCTGCTTCCGGGTTCCTGGTTCTTGGGTGTTGTTTTTTTTCTGCAGCATGGCAGTGGAACAGGTGGGAGTTGAGTAGCTGCTGGTTTGGGTTTTCTGTTTAATGCTGTTTGGGTTTTTTTCCCTTGCATTTCACTGCACTTCTTCTGCAAATAGGCTGAGCTAAGGCAAACATGAATTGTATTACTAGATTAATTAGATTATTAGGTGAGGTAATTATGCATTGTAGTTATGATATCTCATGTTACATTCAACTCTTTATCTCGCCACTCAGTTGTCTTCATTACTCTTCCCTTCACTTTTGTGTTGGAGGAGCAGGCAGCTTAGCCCTTGCACCAAACTGTTACTACACTCTATGAACTTTTTTCTGTAGATGCTCAGAAGAATTTGAGCATTTTAACTAAATTGTACTCCTGCATCGCTGGCTGAAAGCAGCTCTTCTCTGTGCAGTTCAAGATGATGGCACACAGTAAAGTTCTTGATGTTTGCCAACCAGAATCTCTAACAAATAGTGCAAGAAAACCAATGGGTGGGGAGAGAGGTTTTACAGGAATTTCTTACTTGATACAAAATGGAACAAGCCAATATAATTTTCTAGACATAAAAAAATGTAGATATATATTGACCTTTGCATCCATGGAATTGAAAGGGGCATTCTTTTTATGGATTCTGAACATGGCAACTGGCATTATGGACTACAGGAAAAATACCACCTCCTGGGCCCTGAGAATTATTCTGTATTGACAGTTTACCTTAGATGCCTTTTCCGGGTTTTGTGGGTTTTGGGGGTTTTTTTGTTGTTGTTGGGTTTTTTTTGTTTTGTTTTGTTTTTTGTCCTCTGCCTAAAAATAAAAAAGTACTGAGGAAAAAAACAGAAGTTAAAAGAGAGAGTGTGACTTTCTTGTTTCTGTTGTTGTTGGAAGTTCTAGAGGCATGCTTTATGGGAGATAAAAATTATGTTTTATAGAAAAGAGAGGATGAACCAAATGGGACTGTAATGTGGAAAGAATAAAAACAATAAAGTAAGATAAAAGGAAATGAGCAAAGGAGCAACAGCAGGGGAAAATAATGAGCCAGAACAAAAGCCCCACCACCAACAGATTTTGCCCATATTCCCAACAGCAAGAGAAATCTGCAGACATGGCAACAAGAGATTTGAGAAAGGAAGACAGAAAAAGCCTGGGGTTTGGGAAGGGAGACAGCCAACTAATTTCTTCCCTTCCTGCTGAAGGCTCAAGCACTCAGTACCTTCCTTTGGCAAAACATGCCTCATCTGTCTGCTATCTGCTTAACCTATTTCTCAGCATAAACATGTTCAACAAAGAACTAAAATGATAGGGAAGTACTGGAAAACACCTATAAAAATCATGACTATTGGATACTAGTTTTATCACTCTTATAGATAAGTAAGTTAATTGAGGCTAACATCATAAAGAAGAATTGCCAAACTAAACCCAAATCTGAACATATTCCTCTAAGGGTCTTAGGATAAAGAAACACAAGGGAGCATGTCCACAGAAGGGCCATGAGGATGAGCAGAGGGCTGGAGCACCTCTGCTATGAAGACAGACTCAGAGAGCTGGGGTTGTTCAGTCTGGAGAAGAGAAGGCTCCAGGGAGACCTTCTTGTGGCTTTCCAGTTTTGGGTTCCTTCTCTTTCTTTCTAGTTTTGCTGTTGATGTTTCACTCTACTCGTCCCTATTATGTTATGAGTCAGATCACTTAAATCACATCTTAGGAGTTCCATAACAACTACATTGGTAAAGATTTTGCTATTTAAGTTACTGCTGAGTTACTGCTTTAAACACTTGTTTTTAACTCCAGGACACCAAGCAAGAATCCCAGTAGTAATGCAATTCAATACAGTACCCCAATTATTTTATTGGTTGTTTCGGGCCAGTTTAAAAGTGGAGCTACAATTTTCATGTAATTCATGAAGGCTAATGGTTTGAAGAACATATTTAAACAGGAGCAATGAAGTAAACATTTTCTTTCTAAGGCTTGGACCATCTAAGACAGTCGATGCAATATCCAGCTGCTGTAGCGGGGAAAAGGCTTCTTGGCATGAGGCACCAGTGGAAGTTCTGCCAACATCTTCTCTCTCAGTCTAAGGATAAATTCCCATCAGTCACCACAAACACCACCAGTCTCATTGTGTCCTGGTATTTTGAAACGGAAGTTGTGCTAAGTTTCATTAGTGTCTGAATTTGCTACACATCCAAACTCACACACCTAGTCAGCCATCTCCTAACGCTCACTCCTCACATCTTAGCAGATCTGTAAGTTCAGGGAAGCGTTTTCCTAACAGGAAAATAAGATTGTGAACATTTGTCCCATCCAGGTCAGCTGTGAGGCTATGCTTTGCATTTGCTGCTTTTGCAATGGGTGGCAAAGTGTTGGCAGGGGAAGGGCTGCAGGGTGGCTTTTGTGAAAAGAGATATGGTGCTGACAAGACCCACTGTTGTGATGGCTCCACAGTGAGCAGCAGTAAGGCTGTTGGCACCTCTGTGAAAAATGTTAAGAAAGGGCAAAATTCCAGAGAAGTGGAGGAAGAAATAGTGATAAAGAGCCCTGTGAACAGTGAAGAAAGGAGATGAGGTCATCCAGCCCATATGGTCCTACATGTGAAGCGTGGAGTGGGAAGGTAGGACCTTTTATCTGGTCCTAGCCACAAATCCACTGTCTGGCCAGAGAAAAGTCTTCACCATGACATCCTCTGCAAATAGTTGCAGAATCTTCAAGGCATTAGGGTTGTAAAATACTTAATGTGAATTTTTAGTCCTCTAACGATGTCCATCAAGGTTGGATAGAGCCTTGAGCAACATAGATTAGTAGAAGATGTTCCTGTTCGTGGCAGGGGGTTGGAACTAGATGATCATTAAGGTCTTTTCCAACCCAAACCATTCTGTGATTCTATGAAGTACTCCAGGCACCAGAACACATACCCAAACAGCTCACTAGAGCAAGCACTGCATGAGAGAAGGTGGATATGGCCTGAAGGACCTGTGGCCCATGGGAAGCCCATGCTGGAGAAGTTCCTGGAGCACACAATCTCATAGCCCTGCCTTCTGTTCACTGGGGTGTTCTCATCAATTCTTCATAAATAATTTGTGGGTTTAGCTCATCTTATATTTGGTTTTGCCTCCCACGTAAAAATGTATTCACATCTGTCTACTTGCCACAACGATTAAAAACCCTTGGATTTATTTTCTTACACGCATATATGAAGCAGTCTTCTGTCAGCAGTATACCTACTAACTACTATTTCTTGAGCACTAGGGAACAGTTCTACACACCCTCAGAAAAAGGGTGACACTGAGACTAGGTGTAGATACATGACAACACCTGAAAGCCAACTGTTTGGGAGTCTCCAGATCATTAATTCATGTTCTGTAATTCCTTGATTTTTTTTTTTTCTGGATACTTGGGCAACTGCAAATCAAAGAATGTTCAAAGCTGACTCTGCTGGAGCCAGATAGGACCACTCTAACGAGTATGGAAGTGCTTCCAACCCCAGCCCACTGTACCTCCCCCAGGTGGAGCCAGGATGGGGAGGAAAACAGAGAAGCATGGGAAAAGGGAAAAAGAGGAAGGTATCCCCCTGGGCAGCTCCCTTGATGTAGGAAGGCCCCCCAAAACAATGAGCCCTTCCCCCAAAGCCACACAGCAGGCACAGACCCTGTGCCAGGGCAAGCTTGGACATGTTAACCAGAGAACTGATGGTAATCAGTTTCTGCCCTTTTCAGCATGCTGGAATATGCTTTCTGTGGCATTTTGTGACACAAATCAGATAGGTGTTTCAATGGGTAAACCAAGGGACACTCATGCTCTTTTTCCTTGGGTTCCTCCCCCTATATATATGTGGGTTAAGCAGCCACACTTATAGGAGGATTTCCCGATTCAAAGAGACAAGAGAGAAATTCCCACAAATAACAGCATTGTGAGTGAATTGGAATATTCCTAAATCTCCAGGAAATCACAGGATCATGGAACCAATCATAGAATCATAGAATGGTCCAGGCTGGGTGGGACCTCCAAAGGTCCTCCAGGCAGACCTCCCTGCAGTCAGCAGGGACATCCCAAATAGGTCAGGTTGCCCAGGGCCTTGACGAGTCTTACCTTGAGTATCTCCAGGGAAGGAGCCTCAACCACTTCCCTGGGCAAATCCCTGCCTTTTGGATTTTATGTTTTCCAAGTACTGTCCCTCAAACTATTTGTAATCATTCCTTTATTTAGGAGATATTTTTCAATGGAGCATAAGAACCTGTATATAATATGTCATAACTTTTGTGTATATTATGTGGTTGGCGGAGTTTAAATTAATAAATAATTTATATTTTAATTAATTCCCTGTCTCACCACTTTTATTCATAACAACCAGGAAAAATTGTCTTTCTTGATATTGTCTTTATTTCTGTAACACCTGAAATCTGCCAGTTTCTTAGGAGTTCTCTTGAAAGAGTTGATTCATCACTTGACAGGACTCCTGTAGGACATTTCTCTCTGTTTTACTATCTTCTTTCTGGCCATGCAAGAGACTGGAAGATGAAATATCTGTGTACACAGTATAAATATATAATCACTTGGACCCTTCATAACACTTGCAGTGTGCTCTTGTGGCCAAGAAGACCAATGCCATTCTGGGGTAGATCAGAAGGGCTGTGGTTAGTAGGTCAAGAGAGGTTCTCCTCCCCCTCTACTGCACCCTGGTGAGGCTACATCTGGAATATCATGTCCAGTTCTGAGTGCCTCAGTTCAAGAAGGACCTCAGGGAACTGCTTGAGAGAGTCCAGCACAGAGCCACAAAGATGATTAAAGAAGTGGAACATCTTCCTTATGAGTGACTGAGGAAGCTGAGGGCTCTGGAGCTTGGAGAGGAGGAGCCTGAGAGGTGACCTCATTCATGTTGATAAAGATGTGCAGGGGGAATGCCCAGGGGCTGGAGCCAGGCTCTGCTGGGTGATGCCCAATGCCAGCACAAGGGGCAGTGGTGGAAGTTGAGGCATAGAAGTTCCATGGAAACAGGAGGAAGAATTATTTTTTTTCATTGTTAGGGCAATGGAACAGTGGAATAGGCTGCCCTGGGGATTGTGGATTCTCCCTCTCTGGAGATATTAAAGACCTGCCTGGATGTGTTCCTGTGCTCTAGGTGCTCCTGCTCCGGCAGGGAGGTTGGACTGGATGAGCTTTCAAGGTCCCTTCCAGCCCCTGCTGTCCTGTGATTCTGTGCTTCTGTTGGGATGCTCATGTTTCGATGTACACATCATATATTTAAGGCATAAGGATTCTACTGCCTCTACCATCTATTCCTCCCATAGAGCTGTGCTTTCTTCACTTGATATTATGTCAGTGAAGCTGCTGGCACTTCTTTCCAAATATTTGCTAGTATGCACCATTACACAATATAGATCAAGCATTCCTATTCTCTCCTCAAATACAAAGCTACCACTTAATTTCATCATTATAGTTAACATTAACAGCACCATCAAGTTTTTTTCCTGGATGTTTTAGATGAATAAAAATCTCCCTGAAAGTAATGAAGCTGGTACTGAATATAAAGTTGTAATATGGTATCTTGTCCATGTGCTTTCAACTTCAGCACAATTTAATATACGCCTATAAGGAAATCTATCTTTGCATGGTTTTTTGCAGTGCATTTGCTACTAACTGAACAGAAATTTATTTATTTTTTCTTCTTATTGCTGGTATCCAGTAGATTCTGTTTGCAATTTAATGCTTTTTCATACATTACAAAAGAAACACATTACTGTTCCTCAAAACTCATTTATAATCTTTCCTTTTGTGCTCCTTCTTGCTGTTTTATCATTAATGTTAATATTCTGTTGACTCTAAGGAAGTAGAAACTTCCATTACTAAAAATGAATAAATCAACACTAAAAGAACACTGTATTGAAATGAAGGCAGAGTACACAGCCTGAATGGAGTTCTACCAGGACTTCTGCTGAGAAGGTCCTAGCAATAGGTCAGGGATAGAAATGGCATTTTCTATTGTTGGTACAACACAGGTCATATATTGTATGCTACCTTTTTCCTCCAAAGCTCTTGAGATCTTGTAATGCTTATATAAAAGTTTAAAGCATACTGAGAAGCTTAGATGACAAAATAGAACACATACACCTAAACCCACCCATTAAATATACCTTAAAAAGCACTTCTTAACACTGGGTAAACTCAGACCCAGAAGACAAGCCACTGATCACCTAACTATTTAAAAATAGGCATATTTCATAGAATCACAGCATCACAGAATTGTCAGGGTTGGATGGGACCTCAAGGATCATCCAATTCCAATCCCACTGCTACAGGCAGGGACACCTCACACTACAGCAGGTTGCTCACAGCCACATCCAGCCTGGCTGCAAAAACCTCCAGGGATGAGGCTTCCACCACCTCCCTGGGCAACCTCTTCCAGTGTCTCACCACCCTCATGGGGAACAACCTCTTCTAACATCTAATCTAAATCTACCCATTTCTAGTTTTTTTTCCATTCCCCCCAGTCCTATCACTCCCTGACACCCTAAAAAGTCCCTTCCCAGCTTTCTTGTAGGCCCCCTTCAGATACTGGAAAGTCACAAGAAGGTCTTCTCAGAGCCTTATCTTCTTCAAACTGAACCCCAACTCTCTCAGTCTGTCTTCATAGCAGAGATGCTCCAGCCCTCTACTCATCCTCATGGCCCTTCTCTGGACACCTTCCAGCACCTCCAGATCCTTCCTGTAACAGAGGCTCCAGAACTGGACACAGTGTTCTAGGTGGGGTCTCAACAGAGTGAGGCAGAGGGGGAGAATCCCCTCCCTGGCCCTGCTGGCCACACTTCTCTTGCTGCAGCCCAGGCTCTGCTTGGCTCTCTGGGCTGCAAGTGCTCACTGCTGGCTCCTGTTGAGCTTCTCATCCCCCAGCACCCCCAGGTCCCTTTCTTCAGGGCTGCTCTCAAGCCAGTCCCTGTCCAGCCTATATCAGTGCTTGGGATTGCCCTGACTGAGCTACAGGACCTTGCACTTGGCCTTGTTGAACCTCATGAGGTTTCCAGCCCTTTCACCACCCACACAGTACCTATGCTCATCAATAGCCTCAATGATTATGCTTCCATTAGTTTAGAGACCTATTGTAACCATCATGAGCTACAGGAATTCTTTTTTGGCCAAACCACATACTGAGGTACACCAGAATAGCAGTATTCACACTGTTCTGAATGTTTCCATACTGAAATTGTTTCAGAAGATTTTGTCTTTAATTAAAAAAGCACTGACAGACGAAAAGATTTCCCTTCAATTCAAGCAGGATGCCACCTTTCTGCCTCTCTAGCCCACCTCAGGCTTTTTAAGACTTGTCTGTCTCTCTGACTTCTCTGTACTTGTTAAAATCACTCTTGTTCCTTCTCAACCTCTCAACATTTACCAGAGAATATTTGCTTTAGCTGTAACATTTTTGCAGTTGTGTTAACTTTAAATCCAGCAACTCAATTTCTACTTTTTCTTCTCTCAAGCAGCACTGCTCTTGCACATTCAGAAATCCCTGGAGGTCTGCACAGAAAGCAAACTCAGATTATCTGGTAGCACCTGCAAATCATGAAGTGGAGAAAGAAGAATGCGTGCTAGTTAAAACAACAAACCTCTGCACTTGTAAAATGTCAATGCCCAGAGTGAGAACAAAGTCTTTTGCCGATACTGTTTCACCAGTGTGTCCCAGTTAACACCGCAGTGCCACGGCTTGTAACAAGACACAGGCTTCGGAGGAAGCTACACAACATGCTCAGGAAGGTTTGGGTTTGTCTGCCTTGCCTGGCTATTTGCTTTAGCTCTTCACAGCAGTTACCTGGCTGTTCTGCACTTTGTCAGACCTGTGCGGCCTAACACTGTGTGCTAGGCTTACCTGACAAGCTTTGGCTAGCAGGGCCCTGCAGGGGTGACTTTGTCGGCTCTGTATTTGTATCTTACAGGAAACAGTAACAAGAGCTTACTCTGCGAAGAATGATTTTGCAATGAGGAGCAACTGAAATAGTTACATGCACTGGATGACACCGAGACCCTGTAACTGGGAACAACTTGGCAACGACTCATTACCAAAAGGGAAGGAACGGTTGGAACATTGCAAAGCCAGTTGTAAGGGTAACGGGGGTGTCACACCGACTTGAAATCAACCATAAAATGCAAGGTATGCAACATGGTAACAAACACAGCAGTGAGATCCCAACTATATTCCAGAATGAGGAGAAAGAAATCATTAATGTTAATGATACCACCCCTCCAACTGACCTGAAGCCATGGACCTTCACAAGGAGGGCTGAACAAGAGCAAGAGACACATCAGGAAAAGGAGAATGTGTTAAGAGCTTTTGGTACATTTCATAGAATTATAGAAAAGCTTAGGCTGGAAGAGACCTTAGAGATCATCCAATCCAACCTCCCTGCCATGGGCAGGGACACCTCTCACCTAGCCCAGCTTACTTAAGGCCCCACCCATCCTGGCCTGCAACATCTCCAGGGAGGGGGCATCCACAGCCTCTCTGGACAACCCATTTTCTACAGGTTTTTGTTCAATTTGATCCAAAAGGAGGTGAGTTTGTGCACTGAGACCTAGTGCAAACCAAAAGTCAACAGAGGAGTCTACATGGTGAAACCTTACCTGAGCTCATATGTCTGTGAATGCAGCACTGGATGGGTGCAGGTTTAGTGATTTCTTGTGCGGAGTTAAGTGGTTTGCAAGTGATTTTTATGGTTGAAAGTAGGCCCTGGTGTATGTCATGTAATAAAGTGAGAATGGACGTCTCCTTATTCTTTAACTGTGAAGATGCTACAGTTCCTGACAAAAGATTTAAGGACTACAGTCTCTTCCCCTCATTTTGGACTGTGAAAGGAATTGGATATATTCAACACCCGGGGTGAGCAGCTGTAACGTGTCATATGTGGTGGAGGTTCCCTTTTAGGGTGACCTGAAATGGTCTGCATAACTTTCATATGTGACGTGTGACTTAAGCAAGCACTACAAGTACTGCTCCTGTGATGAAATCACTATGAAGTGCTGCAGCTGTTTTGAAATCTCCTTCTTTCTCTAAGCAGCTGAAATGTTCACTTAAATTCTGTCTTTTGCTGCTTTTTGGTGACTGTGAATCACTGAACGATGCCCATGCCACAAGTCGAATACTCGTTATTCCTCACAGTGCCTAATCAGTTTATTAAAATCCTGCTAGTCCCATTATTGTAGCATTTATGCTATTGTGATATCATCAGGGCAAATCTAAAGAGAGAATGGGATCTTGAATCCAAGATGATAGCATAAATTTTTGCTGCCAATAAGTGCACTAGCAGAGAATCCATATAATTCTCTCTTGATTATCTCTGAAGGATTCATCACATTAAAACCCTCTGCAGTTCTACAATTTCAAGCACGCAGGTACCAGTTGCTTCTACGAGTTGAGGACAAAAAATTGTTATGTCTGATTAGGTCAGTTTTGTGCTGTGAGATTCTGGACATAAAGAAAACATTTGCTGTGAAAGAGGTTTATGCTGCTGTTCTGTGGTAATTATTTGGCTTCATTCCCATTTAACCTCTATTTCCTGCCTTCCATCTCACCCAATGTTGTTTCCCATTGTACATTTCTTCTAAGTATATATTGATTCCAGAATCGGTACTGTGTAGAATATGTTGCTATACAGAATAATTGTTAGGATCTGTGTGTTTAAATTTTAAGCAGCAATAATGAAAACAACCCGAATGTAAATGTCTGGTTTCAATCTTGTGAGTCACAAGGTGGACAGTCCCTTTAAAGCAGGATCATTTTAGGAACAGGCATTACATTCATTAGAAGCTGGGGGAAACGAGGCCTCTGGCATTTGGGTGTATGCCACCTGAATCTGCAGGCACTTAAAAAGCTTTGTTGAATGTGGTGTTTCCACGAGATTTGTGGAAAACATAGCAGTCCTGGTCCAGCAGGTCTCACCAGGGTGAGCTAAAACACAGTGACAGAGCACGCTGTGAGGACAGATCATGGCCACAGGGAGGGACAAGAGGGGCCCCCCTCTGCGGAACCACTGCCTATTTGTTAAGGCTACACGAACAGTACAGTTCCACTTTCCCACAGCCTATCCCCACTAAGTTCACTGTTTCAGCTCTATTTTAACAGCTGCTCTTCTCCCCAGTTGCCATTCCCATCTGCTTCAAGGATGCAGCACTTTGTATCTTTTAGTCCCATCTTTTCTCACACGGTTCAGGGGTACAACATCTCTTATAACAGTCCAGAGCCCCACACAGACATGAAGGCCAGATAAACATTTTGCTATCACTCCCTTTTTGGGTTGCCATGGTTGAAAGTCTGGCTCTTGCTGCATTATTCATACTCATATCTGTGAGATCCTAACTATATTCCAGAATGAGGAGAAAGAAATCATTAATGTACCACCCCTCCAACTGACCTGAAGCCATGGACCTTCACAAGAAAGGCTGAACGAGAGCAAGAGATACATCAGGAAAAGGAGAAGGAATTAAGAGCTGTAGGTACATTTCATAGAATCTTAGGATCATAGAATAGCCTAGGCTGGAAGAGACCTTAGAGATCATCCAATCCAACCTCCCTGCCATGGGCAGGGACACCTCTCACCTAGCCCAGCTTACTTAAGGCCCCACCCATCCTGGCCTGCAACATCTCCAGGGAGGGGGCATCCACAGCCTCTCTGGACAACCCATTTTCTACAGGTTTTTGTTCAATTTGATCCAAAAGGAGGTGAGTTTGTGCACTGAGACCTAGTGCAAACCAAAAGTCAACAGAGGAGTCTACATGGTGAAACCTTACCTGAGCTCATATGTCTGTGAATGCAGCACTGGATGGGTGCAGGTTTAGTGATTTCTTGTGCGGAGTTAAGTGGTTTGCAAGTGATTTTTACGGTTGAAAGTAGGCCCTGGTGTATGTCATGTAATAAAGTGAGAATGGACGTCTCCTTATTCTTTAACTGTGGAAGGAATTAAGAGCTGTAGGTACATTTCATAGAATCTTAGGATCATAGAATAGCCTAGGCTGGAAGAGACCTTAGAGATCATCCAATCCAACCTCCCTGCCATGGGCAGGGACACCTCTCACCTAGCTCAGCTTACTCGAGGCTCCATCCATCCTAGCCTTCAACATCTCCAGGCAGGGGGCATCCACAACCTCTCTGGACAATCCATTCCAGAGTCTTGCCACCCTCCCAGTGAAGAATTTCTTTCTAAGATCCAATCTAAACCTATTCTCCTTCAATTTAAATCTATTTCCCCTTATCCTGTCAGTGGACACTCTGTAAAAAGTCCCTCTGCAGCCTTCCTGTAGGATCCCTTCAGGTATTGGAAGGCAGCTCCAAGGTCTCCCCAGAATGTTCTCTTCTCCAGGCTGAACAACCCTAGTTCCCTCAGCCTATCCTCTCAGCAGAGGTGTTCCAGCCCCTGGATCACCTTCGTGGCCCTCCTCTGGACTTGTTCCAACAGAACAGAATTTTGACTGAAGTAGCTGTGTTAGTATCATGGTAAATGGAATAACAATAATAATGACAAGAGCAAATCCTTGCTTGGACTGTTCAGACTTTAATTAGACTAACACTTGATTCCTGCCTATGCTTGTGTCTACCTGAAGCCTGAATATTATTTATTAATCATGATTTTTTTGCAAACCATTCAAATACTATGTGAGCAAAAAAGCCAAATCCAAGTATTGGAAATGGTGGTCTAAATTCCTGGGAAAGTTAAAATGCAGCAGTTAGACTCTTTAGCCCTGAAGCCAAAGGGCTGTATTCAGTTTTACACTGACATGACATCTCTGTCAGGCAACAAGTACACCAGCTGCTTGTGCATTCTTTCATAGACTTAAGAGGAACAGGTAAAAAGCTTTTGCATTTAGGAAGTGAAACTACTTTTATTCTCATCAGAATCTGGAAATGATTTTTTCTTTCTGCCTTCCAATCTTCTTTCACTGACTTACACAGGTTTTTTGACAACTCTCTCCATTTCCAGCACGTACTTCTTTAAGCAAAGCAACACAATGGAAAATGTTTTATCCTAATCCAGGTAACAGTATGAGACATGAGCTGAAAATATGACCATGATAAAGATGATGATGGAAAAAGAAAGCACAACAGAGAGGAAGAGGTAGGTATTTCCATGCAGGAGGTATTTTCTATTAGCAAGGAAGAGAAGGAAGAAAAGCAACACCTTAAATCCAACAAGGGAAGTGAAATATCAAAGGATAATACACATATGCTCATTACTGCTGTTTCTTTACATTATGTATTTCATAGTTAATTGCTTTTTTCAATATAATTTCAACAAATACTGTAAGAATTATTCAATTATAGGTCGAGAAGTTTCAGGAAGCCTGATAGAAAAGATGAGAGAGGATGCTGACGATGGGTGTTAAAAACAGAAGAGAAGATGTTATAAGATGGATAAGCAACACCACCATGTTAAGAATCAGCAAACACAATGCAGCATGATCTGTGAAGAAGGCTCCTTCACTTTAAAGGCTTAGATGAGTATTTAGTTGATTGTTTTTATTTTCAATTCAGATACATTAAATAATTACTAGAGAAATATTATTTTAAAATCAGAGTAGTGCATCTGCTGTTTGAAATTAAAGCCACAGCTTCTAAACAGATGTTCCAGTTGAACAACTGTTATTATTATACACTATGAGACCTGATCCAAATGACAAAGTAACAAGATTCAAGCACTATCTCTTGTTAGTAAGAAAAGTTATAAATGGGAAAGCTTGAAGAATATTGCTGGCACAAGCACCTTCTTATCTTACCTGGTAAGGGTGATTGCAGAGTACATCCTCAGGTGAATAATATTAATCCTGGGTAAGGGAGCACTGAAGCAACTGACAGAGCTTGTGGTGAACTCTCCAGTCAGCTTCTGATTTTTTGCTTAATAAACCCATGAATCAGGAATTACCCTGTGAACAACAGCTGTCCACTCAAACAGCAGTCACATCCAGCAAACACAATATTCATTTTGTTCACAGGTATCAGTGCTGGCCTAGCAGTGTCTCAGAGCCTGAAGTGCTTAGAAAATACAATAAAGGGCTGAGTCATTCTAATAGATTAAAAGATCAAAGTCTGTGGTTTTGCGATCACTTTCTATTCTTCTATCTCCTGGCCTAACACTGAGCAAATTAGGACCTTGCCAAAGTTTACCAAATCCCTTGCAGAAATGTCTCTTGAATCACACGATAATGACATACACAATTCTGAGCATCCAGCAGCTAGAGCACACCGAAAGGTGTTCACAACTGGTGCAAAAATGTTATTACTGAAGAACTACAGATCTTAAAAAAAAACAACTAAGTTTCTTTAAGTTTCCAGACCTTGAAGATGCATTTTTCTCCATCTCAGAGACAAGCACCACTGAAGGATTTCCTCAGACGTAGCGACTCACCAACGGATGATTAAGTGCACAAAAGGATAAGAATAATTGAGCTTTATTTCAGAGACCAACTTTGTGATAGCTTGCTAAAAATTTACTCATATGTATATTTAATAATGAAGATATTACTGCCCCAAAAGTAATGTTTGACTGTTAATAATACAAACACTACATTAAGTAGTAGAATTTTGCCAGGACTGGTAACTTGCAGCTCATTTCATATGCAGCAGTATTTAATCTAATCCATAACTACAGAGTGTCCAGATGATTTTTAATTTAATAACGATGGAACCAATGGGATGTTGATGCGTTTGTAAAGTAAGCCTTCAGAACATGGAGAATTCCACAGGGCCTTTGAAAACAAAAAGAGAGAGAAAAAAAAAAAAAGAAGAAAAGAAACCGGAAATGAAATGACATATTGGAGATGCATGGTTTGAAGGCAACACAAAGTTAAATGAAAAAAAAGATCATTTCTGCTCATTTCTGCTGCATGCTGGCATTCGGGCAGCACGTGATCATAAAGCTTCATTCACACTAATGATCAGCAGAACAAGGAATTAAGTAACTGTGCACATAAACCCAGAAATTGGACTTGTCAGCTTCTGCATGATAGAGCTCTAGTTAAAAAACAGCTATGTGCAATAGATACAGCCATGTTTGCACAGGACAAAGGGCCCCAGAGTGAACTAAGACAGGGAATCTACATGCAGCATGCACACGACATGAAAGCACTCGCAGGTTATGGCAAAGCTGTGCAAGTGAATCATTCCAACAGCACTCAGGCTAAACATACTTGTATGTCAAAGCCACACACATTGCTTTCTAACACGCTGCTCGTCCAGTCCTCAGCTCTGAATTTTGCTCATTGATATTTTCTCTAAGTTTCTATCTAAATTCTCAGTTCATTCTTTTGAACGAAATTTGAAGGATTCCACTGCTGCTGCCCAAATCACTCTCTGGCCTCAGTATCAGGACAGTGCTAGTTTTCAGCATAATGTATGAAAAGTCAGCAAGGTATAATCTAATGGGACAAAGATGGCTTTTTAGTGTCAATCAAATAAAAACTATTGAAAGGACTTGTTTGTCAGTGTTCCACTTCTTTCTATCCTAAGTGCAATAGGTCAGTGTGGATGCAGCAAAAACATGTTATTAGTTCTAGAGATAACTGCTCATTTAATGAATATTTAGAGACGTCATGAACTGCCTGGTAGCATCTTTACAATGAAGCAATGTAATTATAACATGCTGAAAATATACTACTGGCAATAACACTTTGTTAAGTCATGCTCATAAGTATGTCACAGAGATTAGAAAATGTCTAGATGGATACGGTCTTGCTCTGGCAGGGGGGTTGAACTCGGTGATCTATTTGGGTCCTTTCCAAACCCCTGACATCCTGTGATCCTGTGATCCTGTGGTATGCTTAAGTGAAAAAGTGAAATTCTGGAGAACTCCAAGGAGAAGGCAAAGCAGAAAAAGTGGGAAAACCACTATCTTCAAAAAAAGGAACTTGTAAGTTACGTGAGTAGCAATATTAAACACTCTCCTTTACCACTTTGCCTTCTTCTCTCCCCTATCCCAAGACATCTAAGCAACTGTTAGTAAATCTGATCAGTGTTTCCAAGTACCTTATATTCTACTGCACTTTAAAAGCAAGATGGAAACAGCACAACTGCAGATACAAAGGCAGAGGAACCTTACGGCAGGGAAATATAGAATAAGCAGAAAGATGGAAAACTTCACAGGCAAGACAAACATCACACTTATTGTAAAGCAGAGTACAGGAAAACAACATTTTTAAAGACACAGAGACTCCAGTGTTCAATTAAGTTCTGGTTTATCAATTCCAGCAGTCAGATGCCAGCCTGCATTCCACAAATCTAAACTGAAGATCATCCATGCTAACTGAGCACCACAACAGGATGGAAATGTTACTGTTCTTTACTTAGACGTGGCAACATTAAATGCATGATACCTGTTGATGATCACCCACAGAATTAAAGTGATTAGTGGAAGTCTGTCTGTTCCACAAGGCAACTCTCAGTTTCAGTTCTGGAATGCAGTCAGGTTTCAAATTCATTTATGTGAAGAACTGATTGGATTTTCTGTATACACCCTCTGGCAAGTTCAGCACCAATAGCTTGAACTGTTTATCCGAACAGAGAGCTGTACTAGATGTCCATGGTCCTGACTTCCTGGCAAAACAGAATTCAGACAGCCAGTCTGATGGTATGAGATAAGGCATCATGTTTGGTAAGGGTTGGTGGGAGACCATCATTAAACCCCAGAAAGTTTTGGCATAGTATTTCACTATTAATCAATGAGAATTGAGCAGAATTTGCACAAGAAGGACACATAACGTTTGAAATGGTGTTCTAAAATTATGTTAAAAAAAAAAAAAGAGGAAACTGACATAAGAGGAGAAAAGGATTTTGAGCAAGTTGGATATCTAGATATGAATGGGTGCTTAGAAGTATAAGGAAAGCAAAGCCTGAAATAGTTCCTGATTTGATCTATAAAGTTGAGTTTTTTTAAAGGCATGTTATACATGAATTTGCATTATTTCACTGTGTTTCTTAGAAAAAGAGCTCAGAAGTAAAATCAGAAATCAGTGGGGAAAATCATCTAGTAGTAATATACAATAGCAAGTGGACATCAGCCTCCAAAGGTGGGGTGACGAGGGCAATGGGGAGTGAGAAGGCAGAAGCAGGAGGTAACTAATTTCATACTGTAACAAACTGTGCAACACTGTGCCCAGGAATATATTCAGATTAACTGCAAAGGTAAAGAAATTTAAGTACTTTAGTATTCTTTCTCCTGCCTTCCTAAAGTAGAGGACACAGTGCAACACAGTCCCTCAGAGCATTCATTAAGCATGCTGGCCAGCTGTCAGCGAGCATAGAAGGAAGGTAAATGGGAACAGTTTGAGCAGCCAAATCTTCCATTCCCTCCCAGCGACACACAGGGGCCCTGCAGAAAACAGTGCCTAGGCATTGACAGGGAAACAGAAGCATACTGCACAAGCAACTGTACAAGCAAGCTACAAAACAAATACCCTGACAATGTATTAGTAAGGATACATATTAATTTTAATCTTGCAGGTTAGTAGAGGTGCTCAGAGTCAGTGCCTGCTGTGGTATCGGCGAGCGCTGCTGTGAACGCAACGCTGGCTACCATCAAGTGAAGGTGAATCTTGTATGTTGCTTTGCAAACCAAAGAGCAAGCAGCTTGGGAAGCAATGCCACACAAGTTTGTTGTCTGGAACTCTACAAGCTTAATACCAAATGTAATGACCACTAACCTCCAAAGGGGTCTCATGAAATGTAAAATGAGAAGAGCACCAGACCAAAACCTACTTCTGTCAGCTTCACTCTCACTGGGAATGGCAAAGAACAAATGGAACAGCAGGTTTGATGGGAAACCTATAGTGTCAGCTTAAGGCAAGCTCAGAAAATGCATTGTAGGAATCATGGGAGCTCTTAGGAATCCCTATTCCATGTAGAATAAAACTAAGAACAAATTGTTTTCATCCAGGGACTGAAGAAGCAACTCCAAGTTGAACTTCTTCTGGTGACAGCAATACAGAACTGCCCTGTGATGTTTTTATCCTGCTTTTGAGACACACTTTAATGAAAACTCATTAACAATGGTGTATGCTGCAAAGCATGTGAAATGCCTGCCTGATGCTTTGGACTATTTGGTTAGCTAGCAGCCACTACTAGATCTGTATTGCTCAACATGATCTTGTTGAATCAGTCCCAACAACCTCTATTCATTTTCTAGTACATTTTAGTAACCTGATCAAAATAGAAGAAATTATTCCTTAATCTCTCAGTAAAATCAGGCTTTGCAAACCAGGGAAGGTGAAGGAGATTAAATTGGCATCACTTAAGACACTTCAATCATTTATTATTTAGCAGTGTCCCACATCAATCTGTTGTGCATATGGCTCTTACTGCGAGACTCCAAACATGCTTCACATGATTCTCAGTAAACAGACTGGAAAACAGAATATAGATCTAGGACTGTCATAGCATGGAGGTCTCAATATCCTGCAGTAGGAAGCAGTAAGCTGCAATACTTTCTAATGTCTTCCCTTGAATACAGAAATCAGCTGGCTTGGTATTTTACTTTCAATTTAGTCAAGTCCCAGAGTGGTCATGTTAATCACTTCAGGAAACCATAGCATTTCTTATTGTAGAAGACCTTCTTCCTCTACCAGAACCTATTTTAAACTTCATGTTTTAATTCCATAATTAAATTTTGTATTAGATTGTTTTAATATGGAAGAGAGATTAAGCAGTGTGCTTTCCAGTTCAAACAGCTCATTATGAGAAACTCGTCTTTACTTCACGGACTTTAGCTTCCACTTGTTTGCTAATACAGTACTCTAGAGCAATTGCAGTTGACAAACTGCAGTGCACAGCACTGGGGAAAACAGAGAAATTTATTACAAGTATTAGGCAACAATTTACTGGTATTGCAGGAGATCTCATTGTCCAAGCTCTGCTGATCATTTTGACAGCCAGGATCTGACTGTCATTAGGTTATATATGCTAATACAAAATATCCCATATTTATTTCCATAATCTCTCAAATAACTCTTGAAACTGTCAGTCAGCACTGTTTGAACATTTTCAGAGCAGCTCCACAAAGACAAGAACATGTCTTCACTTCGAGACATTGCACTTCCACCTTCTTCACCCATTCCTTCCTAAATATAGACCTACCTCTACAGCCTTTTTTCATTACTATACACCCTCTGGACAAAAGCAATCACTCCTCACCGAAGTCAGAACTCCCACTTACTTTTAAAGAGAACTAAATGAACTCCAAGGCTGAAGAACAGACTCTCAGCCACTGTAGACATTGTTCAGAAGTCAAACAAAAAATAGTATCGCTTTCTTATAGAGGCTAAACTGCTTTGTGTGTCTGTGTGTGTGTGTTTGGAATTACGGCAGCAAACCTGTAGTGACAATAGAATTAACTTATTTTTTATGCTGCCCTGTTAAACTAGATATCTGAAGCATTCAATGCATTCTATTCTCAGAATGCATGACTAATGGGGTTAAAATGCCATCTGACATTCTCTGATCTGTTTTGTATTTTTCTATTTAATCCAATTTCACATCAGCAGAACATTCTTGTAGTTACACACACTTATGCACCTCCTCAATAAAAGGATGTGCAGATGCTACTTGACAGGGTTACAACTTGCTCTTTAAAATCTCATAGAAAAGCAAATAATACAAAGGTAATTTCCACTTGGTTTCAACAGGAACACAGTGGAACCTCTCATTATCTGTAATAGCTATCCTTTGAAGAAAAGCTAATAAACAACCAAACAGGCTAATAAATAACCAGATTTTTATAACAATATTATGAGAAGTGTTAACTATTTATTTGCAGCTCCCTTTGTGATGATCACAGTAAGCATGACTCATTGCTGTAGATTAGTTCAGCTTCCTCTGAAATCAATTCCTTGCAATGCATTTTCACAACTAAGCTGCACAAGACAAATACAGGTGGATGTGCTGCTCTTGAATTGCATCACCCTGTACAAGACAAGACACGACTGCAGCTGTGACATGGGAGAAACATTTTACCAGGGAAAGTTGAAAAATGTATCCGCTAACATTGAAAAAAATATTGCTAAAGAAAAGATTTTTTTAATTGCTGTTACTATTTTTAATACTCAGATCTGAGCCAGAAAACTCCGCTGGGCGGGGAGGAAGGGGTTCTAATTTTATTGCAGAATCAGCAATCATCAATTTTACTGACAGAAGACCTCCTCTCCACAAACTACATGGGAACACAGACTGGGAAAAGGATAAAAAAATAACTGCATTTACAGCATGGATCTCTGCATTTACAGCATATATTCCACTTGGGTGGCAATTGCCAAGTGCATAAATCACATCTAGTTACAAAACAACAACGACAAAACAAAACAAAACAAACAAAAATCCTCCAACAAACCCAAAACAAAATACAAAAAACTCCCAACCACCACTAACCAAAACCCCCCAAAATTAACAAAACCAAAACAAAGACAAAACCAACAAAACCCAAACCAAACCATACAAATTGCTTATTCTCATTTTTAGTAGAAGACCTCTATTTAACATTTAACATGTAGTAAAGTAGTTGATAATTAGTCCCAGATGCAAAGGATATAGCACTGTAACGTACACAAATATTTTACCTGTTAAAAGAATATGATGGGATTCTCACCATTAATATATAAACCTCAGAATTTCAGTAAATTCTAACAGACAACAATTCTTAGGCACAGTTTATACCAGAAATTAGTGCACTAAGTATTGACTTAGTTGCCCTAAATAAAAAAGAAGTATTTAAAAAAATAACAACCCAACCCAACAAACAAACCAAAACAAACCAAACAAAAAAATAAAAACAAAACCAAAACTAAATTAAAGGAAAAAAACAAACAACAAAAAAAACCAACCCAAACAAAAAACCTCCACAACCCTTACCCAAAAAAAACCCCAACAAACCCTACAACAACCCAGGCAATCCACAAGTTCTGATTAGTGTATTAAAAAGTGCTAATTATAATTGGTTGTAATTATAAGAAGTGCTTTACATTTTGTTACAGAGGTTAGTACTCCTGGCTTGCATCAGTTTAAAAGACAGTGTGGAAAAACCACCAAGGTGTTGTTTGCTTCATGAACTTTACAAATTAAAACATACAATTTTTATATTTCTATCTTCAGGAGACAAAACTTTCCTGCTCCTTTGACCCAACCACTCTGAAAGGAAGGGTTGAGAAGCTGCTTTAATTCCAGTGTTTCTTTTATCCATGTGAAGCAGCATGTTGATAGAGAGCAATGCAGAACCACAGTCCTGTGTTGCACAACAGTCTCTGCTAAGAAGCATTCTTAGATTTTGCTCAATTCACGAAAGAGAACTATGCCAAATATTCCACATTATGGCATTCTGAATCAAAGATTACGTAAGGAGGTTCATCTAAACAAGTGAATCCCTTGCACATATTCAACCAATGTCTCACAGAGAATACTTTCATTAAAAAAAAAAGGGGAAAAATACAGAGCTAAGGAATCTTTCTTAACTATGTTCTTGCATGAGAGTACAAACTGTTCATTCACTTTCTAGTAGACAGTCTGACAGATGCTCTTCAGGAAGCAGAATTTTAACATTACTTGGCAAAACAGCCTTACAAAATTCAAATTTGGTTTGCATATGGTGATTAGAAACATAATAATCTCATTAAACTGCCAATAAGTGCGCAAACGAATACTGAAAAACAACAACAAAAAATTACAATCCACTAATGCATACTCCCACAGCCACTTATGCTAAATCTCAGCTCTTCGTAAGAGCACAAAATTAGTAGGGAATTGGTATGCTGGCAGGTAGCTGCAATTATCTTCTCATGCCTCAGAAGGTGTCTTAGAACTATTTAAGAGCAAAGGATGAATGATGTTGCAGTAACTCCCAAGAAATCAATGCACGGACACAAGGGCAGCAGAGGTACAGGGACTGAAGGCAGTCTGCACACCCACAAAGACAATAAAACCCACTGCTCAATACAGCTACTTACATCATGGCCCACCAGTTCTGTCTGTGTGGATTTATCTGCTTGGGATGACAGAGCCTTCTGAAAGCACTGAGCCTTTTCCTGTAAAACACAAAACCACATCACAGGTGAGTCGTGTCTTCTCTCACTGGGCTTTGAAGTTGCAAATATCCAGATTAGTTCGAAACCCAAGCATGGAGAGATGTTCAGAGAGAAATTTATTATGGCACTATGCTCTCTGGGAGGTTCATTTTCCTTATTGTTATTTCCTTTTATCAATTTACTTTTCTCTTTAAACAGTGGATGTGGAAAGTCTGACTCTGTGGGAGAATGGAGCCCACAAGAATGACATCATTTCACTATGCTGCAAAAGCAATCTTCCAGGGCAGGTAGAGGCAAAAAGCAGTGTGCAGCAGCAGTGATGTTGCAAACACCAGCACCCTTCCAACCACACAGAAACCATCGCTTCCTAAGAGACATCCAGGAATGCACAAACCCCACCACAGACCACAACACTGAGACCACTTGCCCCTTGCCTGATGCAAGCACAAAACCCAAACACTTCTTCAGCATTGTACTGATTTCTGCTTATGCTGTTTGACATGTCCGAGTCCTCACAGTTCCTTTGATCTTTGGCATTGGAATAGACATTAACCCAGCAGCTCTGCTAAGAAACACAGAAAACAGAATCACAGAAAACACTTGGTTGAAAGTGACCTCAAAGGTCAGAGTCCAACTTTCATCCCAGCACTGAAGGGTCAACCTAACTGCCAAGCCCACAGGCGGCTTAAACACTTCCAGGGATGGTGACTCCGACTCCAGCACTGCCCTGGGCAGACCATTCCAATGTCTGAAAACCCTCTCTGCAAAGAAACATTTCCTAGCATCCAGCCCAAACCACTCCTGTTGTGCAGCTTGAAACCATTTCCTCTGCTCCTGTCCCTTGCCATCAAGAAGCAGAGGCTGCTCCCTCCTCGCTCCAACCTCTCTTCAGGGAGCTGTAGAGAGCAGTGAGGTCTGCCCTCAGCCTCCTCTTCTCCAACCTGAACACCCCCAGCTCCCTCAGCCCCTCCTCATAGCCCAGGTGCTCCAGCCTCTTCTCCAGCCTTATTGCCCTTCTCTGGACAGGCTCCAGCCCCTCAATGTCCTTCCTGGAGTGAGGGGCCCAGAGCTAAACACAGCACTCAAGGTGTGGCCTCAGCAGTGCTGAGCACAGGGGGATGGTCACCTCCTATCCCTGCTGCCCACCCTGGTTCTGATCCAAGCCAGGTTGCCATTGGCTTTCTTGGCCACCTGGACGCTCCTGGCTCACATTTAATTGTCAACCAATACGCCCACGTCCCTCTCTGAGTCACAACGTTCTAACCACACATCCCCAAGTCTGTAGCTCCCCATGGAGTTGTTGTGACCCAGGTGCAGGACCTGGCACTTGGCCTGGTTGAACTTCATACAATTAGCCTTGGCCCATGGGTTGCACTATGCAACCCATGGGATCCCTCTGCAAAGCCTCCCTACCCTCTAGCAGATGGACACAGCCACCCAGCTTGGTGTCATCTGCAGACTTACTGGGAGTGCCTCAATGCCCTCATCCAGATCATTGATAAAGATATTGAAGAATACAGGCCTCAGTATTGAACCCTGGGGGACACCACTGGTGACTGTGCACCAGGCAGACTTAACTCCATTCCTCACCGCTCTTTGGGCCTGGCCAGCAGACAGTTTTTTATCCAGTGCAGAGGGCACTGAGCCAAGCCCTCTGCCAGGAGTTTCTGAAGGAGAATGCCACATCTTACGGCACTAAGTAAGAGGCAGTCTGAAAAAGAAGTCAATACTTTTTATTTACTTCTTATTAAGCTAAGTAATACAAATGGGAAAGACTGACAAGCTTCCAGGTGTCCAGATACTGAAAAAAGACTTTTGGAACTAAAAACCTGTCCCCTTTTTCTCAGTTATAGGAAATCAATCAAATAAAAGATCTCTGCAAGCAAGTAGCACATTAATTCATAACGAAGAAATGTTACCTGGACACATAGTCCCACTGCAGCCTTCAGCTGTCATCACTCCTAGAGACAGTTACTATGATAAACTAACATTTTAAACCATTTTTTCCAAGTATTGAAACTTCCTTGAGACCTTCCTGCTGAAACACCGAAGTTACCTTCTTTCAGAGGGTTTGCTATGACATTAATTAGTGACTTTTCCCATACGTGCCTCAGTCTTCATGCCACTAAAAGCGTATGCTGCACCCTATCACCTTTTCCTCAATTACCAAGAAACTTCCAAAATCTTTTTCATAACTCTGTGTGGAAATGTAAGGACTCTGAGAAAGTCAGAACACAGTCTGAGGTCCTTCCTTTTTCTTTTCATACATTTCACAGGATCACAGAAGATTAAGTTGTCCCACCCTCCTGGTTTCTCTTCTTTCACTGCATGTATCTCTTTCTTTATAAGATATTAGGTGGTACTAATACTGCAAATAGATCCTTCCTTATATGTCTTCTTTTAAGGTTAAACAGAACAGGTGTCTCTGCCCCTCTAAAGACCTAGAGGGGACCAAATAAAACCCCCTGGATGTGTTCCTGTGTGATCTACTCTAGGTGGTCCTGCTCTGGCAGGGAGGTTGGACTGGATGAGCTTTCAAGGTCCCTTCCAACCCCTAATATTCTGAGATTCTATGATTTTAAAATATTCTTAGATTTCTAGGATGACATCTAGGTGACTTTTTAAAGACAGAGCATAAACGTGTTGTTATATCCTCTCATTAAAATAAAAGGCTTAGGAGTGCACCCAGAAAGGTGACAGCTAAGAGAACGAAAAATTCTAAGTGCCTGGGTTCATCCTAATTAGCAAAAAGGTAAGAGTTGTTGGTGACTTGTAACTCACAGTAACACTGCCGCCAAGATTCATGGTGACTCCTCCCTCTCATATATGCAGTTGTGTGTGCAAGATTGTGTGTGTTGGGGGGAGAAAGAAAAACTGAGGACTGTGGAAGGACATTTTCTCCATCCTTTGCAGCTCCTTAGATTACTGAGTTTCTTAATTGAAGCTTCAACAGCCCTAGTGAAAAGCATTAGACCATGATCAGTAAACCTCTTCATTCCCATGAGAAAAACTTCACCTGTAGTTTATATCTCAAACTACCTCTAACACAAGAGTGCCATTGTTTATATATTTATTTTATTACAACATTAGTAGTGAGTCACCCAGAAGTGCTGAAGTAAGAAAATAAGCTGATCACCCATGTTGAAAAATATTACAGATAAAACAGATCAATGGAGGATAAAACAGTAAGTGCAAATGGTCTTAGGTCTTCACCAGTGAAAAATGGTTACTAGAAAAAAAGTGTAGTCACTTACAACCAGCCCACTCCTATTTAGGGAATCAGTATCCTGAAACATACCACTGGCTTTTCTCACTATTCCTTCTCTGAAGAGAAGAGCACTAAAATTGTCGTGGTTTTGGCTGTGAACCGGCGGATGTTATTTTTCTATACCCATTCTCTTACCCAGTTCCCTATCTGTGACAGCACGGTGACCACTTGTGGTGCTCTGTGTAACTGCAAATTCCAAAACAACGCTTGAAAATTACCTTGGCTGGTTACACTAAATCAAGCAGCAAAGCTTACCATGCCAAGGGGCTTGGAGGAATCAGAAGTCTGTGGCTTTCACCACTAAGGAATCTGTTTTGTCTAGCCGATAACATATTGAAGAGTTTTCTTTTTCCCTGACAGCTGTCTCAGCTTGATTCTTACTCAGACTGAAACAAACACACACAAACATTCTGACCTTTTTTGCCTTCAAATGTCTTCATACTCAAAAGACTCAGCCTCTCCCTCCTCTTGTTTGTGCAGATCACTGTACAACTTTAAGAAGTGGAATTTGTTTCCCTTGGGGTTTTCCTCAGCACACATTCCAAAGAACCTACAGTTGTCAGCATCAGCACTGCAGTCAGATTCACATCTCACAGGCGATAGCTTGCAGGCATTTACTCCACTGCCAGTAAAAACTTGTCTTTGCCACAGAACTGAGGGAGAAAAGCTTTTATTCAGAAGACTGAGAAAAATGCAAAGTCTTTTAATTCTGATGTGCTTTGGGATTACACTAAATCAACAGCAGCAGTTAGGAAGTGAGAGCAAAGGAATAACAAGTAGTGTGGCCAGCAGGAGCAGGGAGGTCATTGTACCCCTGTACACAGCACTGGTTAGGCCACACCTTGAGTACTGTGTCCAGTTCTGGGCCCCTCAGTTTAGGAAAGATGTTGAATTGCTGGAGCATGTCCAGAGAAGGGCAACGAGGCTGGGGAGAGGCCTTGAGCACAAGCCCTATGAGCAGAGGCTGAGGAAGCTGGGACTGTTTACCCTGGAGAAGAGAAGGCTCAGGGGAGACCTCATTGCTATCTACAACTACCTGAAGGGAGGTTGTAGCCAGGAGGGGTTTGATCTCTTCTCCCAGCAACCAGCACCAGAACAAGAGGACACAGTCTCAGGCTGTGCCAGGGGAGGTTTAGGCTGGAGGTGAGGAGAAAGTTCTTCACAGAGAGAGTGGATGGCCATTGGAATGAGCTGCCCAGGGAGGTGGTGGAGTCACCATCCCTGGAGGTGTTCAAGAGGGGATTGGACGTGGCACTTGGTGCCATGGTTTAGATAGGCATGAGGTGTAGGCTGACAGGTTGGACTCGATGATCTTTGAGGTCTCTTCCAACCTTCTTGATTCTATGATTCTATGATTCTAAGTAACACAAAAAATTGCTCTCCAGCATATTCTAGCTAATTTACAGACTACAATAAGCTCCAAAACTGACTGTATCACAGCAATTCCCATACAAAAAGAGGCCCTGTTGGTCTGAGTCTCAATCTGGGAAGAAAGCATGACACACACAGCACAGCTCTAGTGATCAGCTATGGTATAGCTGAAGCACACAACACTTGAAACCGCTTTGTGAAGCCCAGCAAAAAGCACAGCAGTCTCTGGGGCGCAGGATAAGAAAGCAGCTACAGCACAGATCAACACTCAACTGAGAGCACTAAGAACGAAGGCGGTAAGAGGCCACAACAAATTTAGAGGCATTGCTCTGGAGCCATGCTGGCCAATGGGTGCAATCATCCCCAGGGGGACTTGCTCATCGCTCAGAACAACTAGGAAGAACTTAGTGGGAATGCACTCAAGTATGCAGAGAGAGAGGTTTCACTGAGAGTCAGAGTTCTGCCAATCACTACCCGTGACAAAGAACAGGAGCAATGCGGAATTCCAGTGAACATTTCACTCTTTTCACACAGGGCTCTTATGCAAACTGAACAGCTTTTCAGTTATTACATGACAAATCCTTCTGCTTTGTGAAACACAAAGGCAAAGTCCTACGCACATAGTAAGTATGGTGTCTGGAATGAAAGCTGATTTCCCTTCTGATCTGATTTGATCAGGACACAGTATCCAGGAGCAAATCAAGAAAGGCTAAGACAAGCCTGTCTCCAAGAAGGTTACAATACTTTAACAATTAGTTACTGCAAAGTCTAAAAACATTCAATGAAAAAGATCCAACCTCTGTGGTCTCTAAGTAAACCAATTATAAGCCAAGCAAAACAGTGTTTGGGCTTTTGAGAAACACCTTCTTGATAAAATTTCTATCCTAAACCTTAAACAAGGATATAAACATATTTATTTCAAACATATTTTATGCCTTGTGGAAGAAGCACACTACCTTTCTCATAGTGTAGCAAGGACTAACTCTCCCAAGAACCTAGATGAGGGGAAAATGGATCAGATGGAATATTCCTGCACTTCTATTTTCCTTATACCATACTGCCATAACGTTGCCTGTCGTTGGTGTGTTCATAATTCAGCTGGCAGGTTTCTACTGACAAAACCAAAACTAACATCAGGATGAACACAAATCTATCAGGTTTGGTAAACAAAGAAAGCTCATAGTTTAGAACCATGGATGTTTTCTTCCTTTATCCTTTTTGAAAGCAACTACATTTATCAATTTCATAGTGTACATGATTTTAAATGCTGCTAGGTTCTGCATGGCTACCCAAACAGAATCTCACAGTCTGTTGCAAAATATCTGGTGGGGAAGGTTGTTTTTTCACAGAATCACAGAATGGGCCAAGCCAGAAGAGACCTCCAAATGTCACCCAGTCCAACCCCCTCTGCAGTCAGCAGGGACATCCCCAACTAGATCAGGTTGCCCAGGGCCTCATTGAGCCTCACCACCTTGAATATCTCCAGGGATGGAGCCTCAACCACCTTCCTGGGCAACCTCCTCCAGTGTTCCACCACCCTCATAGGAAAGAACTTGCTCCTAACATCCAACCTCAATCTGCTCTGCTCTAGTTTGAAGCCATTGTCCCTCGTCCTGTCCATGCAGCCCTTTGCAAACAGTCTCTCTGCAGCCTTCCTGTAGCCCCCTTCAGGTCCTGGCAGGCTGCTATTAGGTCTCCCTGGAACATTCTCTTCTCCAGGCTGAACACACCCAGCTCCCTCAGCCTGTTCTCATAGCAGAGCTGCTCCAAGCCCCTGATCATTTTCATGGCCTCCTCTGGACCTGCTCCATGGGGTCCCTGTCCTTCCTATGTGAGGGCTCCAGAGCTGGATGCAGTACTCAAGGATGAGGTCTCACCAGAGAAAATTGCCAGAATCACCTCTCTGGCTCTCTGGCAATGCTGCTTTTGATGCAGCCCAGGCTGCCATTGTCCTTCTGGGCTGCAAGCGCACCTTGCCTGCTCATGTCCAGCTTCTCATCCATCAGCTTGATGGGTGAGAATAACTTTTTTTTTTTTTTTAGATTATCAGCATGCATTAAAGGAAAAAACTCTGATTAAACAAACAAACAAAAACCCCGACCAAAACCCAACCAACCAGCACTGTGAAAATCCTGTAGCAGTAATGAGTGTTAGGCACTTTGCCCTTTAAGTCTCTACGTGGAGACGTTTAAGTGCATTGCCTGTCAAATGCTCCTGGTGGTTTGCAGTTTCCTTTCCCCCTAAAGGCAGGGACATTGGTAGGATGTGATTAACGTCAGTGCCACCCACTTTGCACACAGATTTAACAGCACATGCATTAGGCAGAGTGCAGGAATCATTAACTCAGCGTAGTCCAAATTGCAACTGATGTTTATTGAAGGCTTCTAGCATTAATTAAACCTCACACAGCTAAGTATTTACAATAATTTCACAGATCACTGTCCTGAGGAATGAGATCCATGACTGTGACATTAGCAGCACAGAGTACAAAGGCAAGGAGAGGATCATTTTCAAGTTGTCCCAGCAACAGCTGCATAGGGCAGAATTTGATCTTTTGTTGGACAAATACATTTTTAAAACCATATAAATGAAAATGTATCAATTGCTGTAGTTTTATTCACTGATACTAACAATGTAGGATCCCTGTGTCACTGTAAATGCACCTAGCATTACTGAAAACAAGTCCCAGCTGCCTTTGAGTTGTCATGTGTGTGTGTGTCCCCGCCATGACATGATGCCAATTATTCAATAAGTTGTTTGTACATTTTGGCAAGTCTTTTGGGTAGAACCCACAGTTTGGGATTAGCACTCCCAGAAAAGGGCAACTATGTCTGTCCTGAACTCATACGCAGCCCATTAAGCGTGTATATTCATATGCACACACTGGAAGTGATCACAGTGCCTGTCCAGCTACTCCCCAGGAATGATTTTTATTACGGTGGTCAATACTAAGTAGTCGAAGCAACAGAGTTAGAAAAGCAAAGTTTATATAAGTGTCATGAAAAAACACTGTCTGGACGGATACAAAGAGCTTAAGCTGGCAAGGGACTTCAGCACCAGCTTAAAGCTCCAAGTCAGGCAGATGTGCAGCTGGTAGACAGCTGCACAGTGCTTTCAGCCCAGTCACACTGCACAGCGTCTTCAGGCCAGGTAATACTTAGGAGCGCAGAAGGCTGCTTAGGGGCTGTATGGGAAAGTGGGGCATGGAGAATTACAAGGGAACAGGGAACTTCAATAAATGCCTGAGGAGACATAGGCAGACTTAGTGGTGTCACTCAGGAAAAAGCTTCAGTCACTGCACCAGGCTCTCAGATGCACTGTAAAGAATTTTTTTTTTCCCCATGCAGTCATTTGCTTAATTGAGGACCAAAAGGCACTGTAATTGTTTGTGAACATGCTCTCAGAGGAAGCCACTGTATGGGCTTTGCCATTAATTAAACTTTAAAAGTTACTAAAGCAGATACCTTTCACCATGAATTTAGATTCTTTACTCTTACCCACTTACATCAATGGAGATGCTAAAAATTAAACACAAAGCACATCACATATAATTCAGTAAGGCAAAGCCAACACAAATTAATATGCATTACCATGATATTGCAAATATTTGTACATATCTAACCAAGTCTCATGGGTAATGTTCAGCAGCTTTGTACTGCTTTGTCAAAGCAGAATAGCTCTGACCAGACCACTAAATTTGCTTTCACATTCACGATACCAAAGCAATCCATAACAGCCCTTGTATTTTTCATACTACTTGACAGATTACCACACAGGATCATTCCAGAACAAGATGGGAGACTGTGATGGTTTTGAGGTTAGGTGCCTTTGAGAAGTGCAAAGTTACAGACCTCCAGGAGGTCCAGAGTGTCCAGGAGGTGAACCGGAAAGTGCGTTTCATTCCCATAAGCCCTGCATACCTATCAAACTCACTGCATACCTATCAAACTCACTGCAGTTTCAGTTTTCTTCCATTTTCCCTCCCTCTCTCCTCCCAGGAAGGATGCACAGACTGTTATCTCTTGTGGGGGAGGCCTGGTGTCAGCCTTGGCAATGCTGCTAATTAGGCCTGGAGCAGCCTAATTGGGGCCTGGAGCTGACAAGCTTAATTTTTTTGCTGCGTCACATTGGTTTGGTGTGGTAAGATAGAGAGGCATGGTCAGGGTGGGGTGGCACATGAAGGCTTGGGTTTGTTGGCCTGGTTTAGAGGGAGGTTCATGTGAAGCTTTGACTTAAGGAGCTTCTGTGTTAAGCCCAGACTATAGATTCTGTGTATTTTCTATGCTTTGTACTGTTTTGTGTAGCTGTGAATAGCCTTCCCATTTAAACTTTCCATCCTATCCAATCCTTTGGGTGAGTGATTTTCTTTTGCCCCTTTTGGAAGAGGTAAAAGAGCTTCTGTCTTGCTCTAAACTAAGACAGAGTCAAGTATCTCCCCTTCCTCAAACATTTTCTTAATTAATCCAGAAACTTTCCCAATGACAGGAGTTTGACTTCATAAAAGCAAATCATTGGAATCCTGGAACTTAGTTGTGCAATTATAGCGCTGATGTTTTTATTTCGGTTGATGAATGTAATGACATAGATGGCAATTTTTTTGATCACTGTATAAAAAGTCATCATTTTCCAAGTACCTGCAAAAGATACTGACAGTCATTATACTGTACAAGGAATGTAGCCTTTATGTTCTAGTTGTTGATATGAGGCACACACACAAAGAAGCTACGCCACAAAGAATGCAAACTAAGTTTCTTCTTACTAGTCCTAGAAGTTTTTACAGGGTTGTCAGGAAAGAGTATCAAAAAAAAAAGATCTCCCCTTTTTTTCTGTCTTTTAAAAACACAATTTCTGGCCACTTAAGGAAATGGTGACTATACCTCTGTTTACCATTGACATACCACCTCACAAGCAAAACACATTGCTTGCGGTCCCCAGATTACTGCCATACTAAAAGCAAAAACATTACTCAGAAGCATGACCATAAGCATCTGCCACACAAACTATTTGAAGAGGGGGAAATAGCAACTCAAATTATGTTGTATTCATAAAAGCATAAAAATTGCATTACACAACTCTAAAGAGACACCCTGATACTATCTTGGAGAGTTTTTCAGACAAAAGAGGAATAAATTCTCATTTTCCCTCAGAAAGCAATGGAAAAGAGATGAAGGTGAACATATGGCACTTAAGAAGCATTAACAGTAAGTTTATACCATAACATAAATTCAATCTACCAAAAACCCCTCCTTGGGCTCATAATCAGCTGCTTGCTATGCTATTGCTGATAAAATTGTTGTGTTAAAATTTTTACAAGTGTTCTTTGATGCTGCCCAGTGCTGTTTCAGCTCATAATGTGTTCCTGTTATCAAAATAGAATTTGATTGTAAATGCTGCTTTTAGATAAGGCAGCACTGCCTAGGAAGAGGCCTCAGTTCTCATCCACACTACATGGCTCATCTATTCATCTTGTATAGAGGCAGAAGGGAGATGAATCCTGTTTGCTGGCTGAAGACCAGGGACTCCCTCTGATCAGTAAGTGTAAACCAATAAAGACAGCTTCAGAACAAAAGCATTTTAGAAGCAGGCATGTTAGAAGATGTAACAAATGACTAAAGTAGAAGATGTAAGATGTAAAACTGGATTGGACAAGTGAGCAGCAGAGATCCTTCAGGAACTTAATTCTAAAGGTGTGTTGTTTGAGGTTTTTTTTCTTATCAGGACATCAGCCCATTTGTTTCTCAATTTTTTTCCTATTTTCTTGAAACTGAAAGTGACTCAACAGACCAACGACTCGGGACATCAATGAGCTCTTAAAGTCAAATATGTATGGACAAACTGGTTTAGACTGTTGTATATTTGATAATCACAGAGTTTTCATGTCCTGAGCATTCACAGCATACTATTCCCTTCACAGCAACAAAAAAGCCTCATTCCTCGGAATTCAATGAGACATTTCAACAGGCCATCCCACCTGTATTTCCAAATCCTATAAAATATGAAATACAAAAGCAGAAAACAGAATTACTTTGTGAGTGAATGCAATTTCAAAGAATAGATGTTACCAGAAATGGCAGACAGATCTTCTCTTTTATGGAAAAATTGCTGAGGTTTTAAGGAGTTCCACTGAATTTCTCAAGTAGATCATCTTAAAACTTTCAGGTAACCCTAGCTATGTTCAAGAAATACTGCAGACAAAAAGAGGCCCAAAGAGTGGTAGTGAGTGGAGCTAAATCTGGCTGGTGCCCCGCTAAATCACCAGTGGTGCCCAGCAGCGTTCAGCACTGGGGCCTGTCCTCTTCAATATCTTTATCAATGATTTGGATGAGGGCATTGAGGCACCCTCAAGACATTTGCAGACGACACCAATCTGGGTGGCTGTGTCCATCTGCTAGAGGGTAGCAGCATTGGTGAGGTCACACTCTGGCAATTTAATGTTGGGGGGAATTTTCAACCCCCCACAGTCACCATCCCTGGCGGTGTTCAAGCAGCCTGTGGAGATGGCACTTAGGGACATGGTTTGGTGTTGACCCTTCGGTGCTGGGTCAAAGGTTGGACTGGATGAGTCTGGAGGTCTCTTCCAACCAAATGTTTTCTGTCGTTCTGTGTTGTTCACAAGCACCACTCACAGTCAAAAGGTGGCAAGTTCCTCAAAAACTGATGCTGTGTCCCACATTTTTATTAAGAGGTCCTCCGTTTATTTTGTATGCATCAAGTTTTCTAAGCATCACTTGCAGAGATATTTGCTTTCCTATCAGAATTTGCACACAAACGAAAGTCAAGACAGACAGCAACTATGTTTTGACATGCCAAAACTGCACCCAGCCTGTGGAAAACTTAATTGGTTTTGGCAGACTACGTTTCCAATTCCCCCACAGGGACTGTGGCACACATGGCAAACCTTAATTTCCCTCATTTGTGTTCTTCTCGGGGCAGTTCATTTCCATCACAGCCTCAGCTGGTTTTCTTGAAGCACTGGAGAGATCTTCCATAGCATCTGATCCTATTCATTCGTCTCAGTTCCATTCATCTACAAAGTTGTACCTGCTGCTCAGACTACAACTCCCATTAGTCATTCACTCACAAGCCCTAATGGTGGTCACTACACAGACTCTTAACCAGAAGGAAATTACACCACGCAGACACCTCGTCAAAGCATTTGCACACAACACAGAGAATAAAGGGAAGGAGCAATGTGAAACACCATTAGTTTGTCAGTGGATAGTAAAACTGGAGTTATAGGAAGACTACATCTGAAAGACCACCTTTAGCCCAATAGCTGGTCTGCCAGAGGCTCAGATGGTCCCACTGAAGCTTTGCATGCTTAGGATGCCGTAATCTTTGCTTGGTTAAAGATAGTCGCCCAACAGTGCAGTCTGCTATCAACCAGGAACTTCCATAGACAAAAGAAAAATCAACACAGACAAAATTGTCCACACAGCTTCTTTATGACGAGGCCAGTTAGGAACAGGATGCAAAAGCTACAAAGCTAAACTTCTGTGTGGCGGGTTGAAATTACTCCCCAACTAATTTGAGAGAATTACCCCCCAAAATAAAATTGCCAGACTAGTTCCATGGGATGGAAGCAAACGAAGCTCTATTTACAAGCAAAACTACAGTTTAGAGATAAGAAATGCAATGAATATGTGCAAGATACACAATATCTGCTCCCTTCTCCCCAAGCAAGGGAAAAGACAAAAGAGAAGAGGAGAGAGTAGCTGCTAGTACACACAAGAACACAGCCAAGGTCAGCAACAGCCAAGCAAAAGCCACCAACTGGATTCTGCTAGAGCAAAGAGATGAGACAGAAAGTTAGTTTATATAGCTAGCTTTATGTTAGCAATCAGACCAAAGGGATTATTTAGATCTTACCATTATTTTTCTTTTGCATCCAATGGTAATTTATTTACATTCTACCACTTTATACTCAAGATCTGTGGAAAATTTCCTAGGCATCAGCCTGAAACTGCCAGTTTCTGACAGAAAATTCTCTAATCAGCTGAATTCACCTCCTCTTCTCTTCATGCCTCTTTTCATACACCCTAGATTCGAGATGACCATCTCCTGTTTTCTTGTAGCAGTCCTATTCCTTCCTTACTTGTACCTTTTTTTCCTGGTCCATCCTTTCCCTTCTATAGAATGACTAATAACCTTTGTTCTTTCTCTGCCACTGAGGGATTTTGCTCCTCCTTTCAGACTTCAGTTTCTGATACATGTGACCCCTAAAATCAAAGGTCTCCCCTCATTACAACAACTTGAGTTTCAGGGGCAGGCACGACAATTTTCTGCTGAAGTGCCTCTTTTTTAAGTTCTTATTGAAGAAGGCAAGGGGAAGACAAAAATGGAACTCAATTCACTGCAGAAGTTATCTTCTAACTGGTACAATCACATAGTACCTCTGTTATTCTCCTGCTATCCTCTTCACTTGGTTGTTTCATGTCCCCCCAAGCAAGGGGAGCACCTGTTTCCTCCATCACAAAATAACTGACAAACTGCATACATTTGCTTTACATTATACCCTAAATGTGCATCCAGGCTTTTAAGTTAAGGTCAGCAATCCCCCAGAGAGGAGGTGATGCCACTCATTTTCAGCTTGATCTTCCAACTGCTGCCTCACAGGGCAGTTCTGTTTCTTTCTCTGTCTGAACCCCAGGCAGTCACACTGCCACCAACACTCCAGCTGGGTCAGTTTCTGTAGCTGGGACTCCACAACATTATCTGGGGGTGTTCAGCCTGGAGAAGAGAAAGCTCCAGGGAGACCTTAGAGCAGCCTGCCAGTACCCGAAGGGGTGAAGGGGGCTACAAGGATAGAGAGAGACTGTTTGCAACGGCCTGCAGGGACAGGACCTGGGGCAATGGCATCAAACTGGAGCACAGCAGATTTAGATTGGATGTTAGGAACAAGTTCTGCACCATGAGGATGGTGGAACACTGGAAGAGGTTGCCCAGGGAGGTGAGGTGGTTGAGGCTCCATCCCTGGAGATATTCAAGGTGAGGCTGGACAAGGCCCTGGGCAGCCTGATCTAGTTGGGGATGTCCCTGCAGCTGGAACACCTTCGGAAGCTGGCCCAGGCCATTCTGTGATTCTACAATTATGTGATTCTATCTAGACAAATCTAGGACTTCCCAGTCACAACAGCAGCAGAGCAGTACAGCCCTCACTGTACCACATGGCACCAGTCTTGACCCTACTTTCAAGGTCAAAAAGGAGAGACAGAGTTGTGCTGTACTGCTCTCCTCTCACCACACTTTGCTCTCACATTTTCATTCATTTTGCAGTTCAAAGAGGAAGTCACCAGAAATTCAATGTTCTATACCAGTGATTCCTACCACACTGCCCTGCAGTACAGGTCACACAGTTCATATACTCTGCTACATTTGCTCTTGTGTTTCGACTGAGTGCGTTACACAGATGGTTTTTTTATCCATCCATGATTTTGTTACTGAGCAGTAGTATCAGGATTCTGCTCTGCAAAGAACAGTAATTCTGATTTCCTCAAGTGTGCTGTGTAGTTGCAATCTGCCAGGTTAGCATATCCAGCTAATCACTTCATCCCCTGTCCAAAAAGGGAGCTTCAAAATCATGTGAACTCTTTATGCTTCTTATGCAAATGTGAACCATGGGCATAAGATTATGCTTTGGACACAAACACAGAATCACAGAATGGTCTGGCATGGAAGGGACCTCCAAAGGTCATTCAGTCCAACCTCCCTGCAGTCATCAGGGACATCCCCAACTAGATCAGGCTGCCCAGGGCCCTGTCCAGCCTCACCTTGAATATCTCCAGGGAAGGAGCCTCAACCACCTCCCTGGGCAACCTGTTCCAGCATTCCACCACCCTCATGGTGCAGAACTTGTTCCTAACATGCAGTCTAAATCTGCTGTGCTCTCGTTTGTCCCTCGTCCTGTCCCTGCAGGCCTTTGCAAACAGTCTCTCTCCAGCCTTCTTGTAGCCCCCTTCAGGTACTGGCAGGCTGCTATTAGGTCTCCTCACACCCTTCTCTTCTCCAGGCTGAACATCCCCAGCTCCCTCAGCCTGTCCCTGTAGCAGAGGTGTTCCAGCCCCCTGATCATTTTCATGGCCCTCAAACAAGAGAATACTTCACTGCAATAACTCAGTTTAAAAAAAAAAAAAAAAAAAAAAGAAAATCTGGGCAAAACCAGTAACATCTTCTTGCACGCTTGAATGAATATTATTTATGCAATTCAGGATGTCACAAAAGAACTGTGACAAATCTCCTGAGAAACTCTTTCATACTGATGTTTCTTTAACATGCTTTGGCACCTGTTGGAAATGAAGCACAGCCAGATCTTAGCTCACATAAAATATCCTGGTGAACTAGGTTCCAAACATGACATGCAATAAAAAACCAACCAAACAAACAAACAAACAAAAAAACCCCCCAAAACATCAAACCACAAACAAACAGAAAACCTACTTCATTTCTAGAATCCTAGAACGGTGTAGGTTGGAAGGGACCTTAAAATCATCTAGTTCCAACCCCCCAGCCAGGGGCATTTCCTACTAGACCAGGTTGCTCAAGGCCCCACGCAACCTGACTTTGAACAATTCCAGGGTTGGAGCCTCCACAGCTTCTCTTGGCAACCCATTCCAGTTCCTCACCACTCTAATGGTGAAGAATTTCTTCCTAAAGTCTAGTAGAAATTAAACTTTCCAGTCTGGAGTCGTTAGCAATTGTCCAGTCACTGCAGGCTTTTATAAAAAGTCCTTCTCCAGCAATCCTGCAGACTCCCTTCAGACAACTGGAAAGCTGCTCTAAGGTCTCCCCAGAGCCTTCTCATCTCTGTGCTAAACATCCCAACTCTCTCATCCTGTCTTCATTTATATTGTAGCACATTCTCAGAAGCTTTGTTTTCTATGGGACAGGATTTGTAGTACTATACAGACAACTGCTTTCTAAAGCCAGTCTTGGTTTGGGTTTTTTAACTGAACACCACCACATAAACAGATTTCCCCCTTATTTGTTCCTTAATAGTAACAACCTCACAAAATGCTGTGCAGCCTTTGTTGTTTCTTAAAAGGGATAGCTTTCTCTCACAATATCTTCTCTGTAGTTCAACTTTGTCCTGCAGTCTCTTTCTTACCAGGTATTTTGGTTTGGCACTTTTAAAATAAGTGTTTAATGTGTTTTCCAAAATTAATTCATGTAAAATATAATTTTATGATTGATTTCTAAGCCTCTGTACTTCAGTAGCAACTTCTGCCAGGAAGGTGGAAACCTCCCAGGCTTAGACATGCTATCCCAAGGATTTAACTCAGAAGGAAATAAAATTCGGTGTTTCACTGAAAAGAGGAAGCAAAATCTGAACCACAAAACAACAATAATTGCATTAAAAGCAATAGACTCTCATCAGAAGATTACTTTCTCCCACTTCTGGGGGCTGGGTGTGGAAGGATTAAGATAGGAAGGTGGTTCATGTAACTGGAAATTTTATCATTGCCAGCTTGAACACAACCAGAAATGAAGGCAGTTTTCACCATGGCACTGCCCACAAGAGTGGTTTATTTTGCAGCCTTCATTTGCCTTCCAGATTTTGTACAAGTATTTCCATAATTTAGTCATATAAGCAATACAATGATTTCGGCACTTCTCCTTCGTTCTATCCTATACAAAAAAAGAAAGGGAAAAAAAAAAGGCAGATCTGAATTTTTCACAGAATCACAGAAACATTCAGGTTGGAACAGACCCTCAGGATCACCAGGTCCAACCCAGAACCCTACTCTACAAGACTCACCCTTAAACCATAGCTCCAAGCACCACATCCCAACCACCTTTAAACATATCCAGGCTTGGGGACTCCATCCTCCCTGGACAGCACATTCCAGTGCCTGACTACTCTTGATGGGAAAAAATTCCTCCTACTCTCCAGTCTAACCCTGCCCTGCTGCAGCTTGAGGCTGTTCCCTCTTGTTCTGTCACTAATTACCTGGGAGAAGAGACCAGTGCCAACGACTCCACAAGGTCCTTTGAGGGAGTTGTAGACAGCAATGAGATCTCCCCTCAGCCTCCTCTTTTTCACACTAGACAGCCCCAGCTCCTTCAGTTGCTTTTCATCAGATTTATTCGTAAGATTTATTCTCATAAGATTTATTTTTCACTTATTAGGGTAATAGTTTAGTTATGGCAGAACTAAGTGATCATAGCCTATCCTTGCTTTCTGATATTTCTTTTATAAATAGCTTTTACACATCCCTTAGGGACAGAGCTTCTGGACCAATATGTCTCTCTTCTTTGTAAAGGGATGGTATCATATTGACATTCATATATCTGGTTGATGGTCTTGCCTGTAGTTCAAAGACTACATGGTGCTCATCCCTCAAAAAAAAACCCAAAACAAAACCAAATACATTTTGGTGATCATCTTACCCTATTACTGGAAAATACTGTTCTCAGTCCTCTTTCCCCCTGAGGAGCAAACTAAATTCTGATGCTCAGCCTCAGAGAGAGATTTTTAAAGAAATAAAATTAATTTCTCATGAACTGCTGTCAACTAAATGATTCTTCCTGATTAGGATGCCTACACCCATTTTTCCAAAGCATCCCCACCTGCACCAGGCCTTTTAAAGCAGTTTATTTAACAGATAACACAGCCATACAGTTTGGGGAGTTGTTCTGTTGTTTACTTGGGTTGCTTTTTGTGCTTTTGATTATTTCTGTTTGCTTTGTGTTTGGTTTTATTGTTTGGGTTTATGGAGTTTTATCTGGCTAGTTGTCATGGAGGTTAATTAGAAACATAGAATCAAGAAGGTTGGAAGAGACCTCAAAGATCATCGAGTCCAACCTGTCAGCCTACACCTCATGCCTATCTAAACCATGGCACCAAGTGCCACGTCCAATCCCCTCTTGAACACCTCCAGGGATGGTGACTCCACCACCTCCCTGGGCAGCCCATTCCAATGGCCAACCGCTCTCTCTGTGAAGAACTTTCTCCTCACCTCCGGCCTAAACCTCCCCTG
>VXBD01003870.1:0-18390 GCA_013399975.1 Indicator maculatus | reverse complement strand
ATCATGTTGGACTCTGCCCATCTGTCCAGACTGTCAAGGTCCCTCTGCAGAGCCCTTCTACCTTCTAACAGATCAACTCCTGCTCCCAGCTTGGTGTCATCTGCAAATTTACTGATGATGGACTCAATCTCCTCATCCAGATCATCAATAAAGATATTGAACAGGATGGGGCCCAGCACTGATCCCTGGGGGACACCACTAGTGACAGGCTGCCAGCTGGATGTGGCACCATTCACCACCACTCTCTGGGCTCGGCCCTCCAGCCAGTTCCTAACCCATTTGTTCATTTGTTGTTTTTTTGAGGGAGGAGGGAGTGGGATTTTGATTTTGTTTCTTTTGATTTGTTGTTTTGTCTTAATAGAATACAGCTCTGGAAGAAGTTATTAAGGCCATAAACAACCCATTTCTCAAATGCTGGGTTTGATGAGTTAATACAATGATTTGTGTGAACTTCCAGGAGACTTCCACATACCATTTGCATTTGAAGATTTATGCCATGTTCAAGGTAAGAAGCCTGAAGCCTAACTTTAATGAGAAAAAAACAACAGATAAAACCCCCATAGCCTTCAAAGCTTGGCTGTATGATAAACTCATGCCCTGAAACCAAAAGGGAGAAGAAAGGGAAGTTAAGTCTAATTTCTATAGCTTCAGACTAAAATAACATTTATATGCTGACAAGGCCACATACTGCCAGCAACTGAGTCAAGGTTTCGAAAGCCAATGGTCAACCATTGTTTGCTGTCAACTTGATAAGTAAACCTCAATTAAATCAAAACTCCAAGAACCAGCACAGAAGTAGAGGCATTAAAAAAAATAAACATTAATACAAGAAATTAAATTGCAGTAGATGGACACTTAAAAAAAAAAATGAGGAAAACCATATAGTAGAGACTGAGAAGAGGTGCTTTGTGCAAACACTCATTCCAGGGAACATAAGTCTGTTTGGGTTTTTTGCACAAATATTTAGCAGCTATTATTAGGGTATGTGATTTCATTCCAGGGAACATAAGTCTGTTTGGTTTGATTTGCACAAATATTTAGTAGCTATTATTAGGGTATGTGATTTCATTCCAGGGAACATAAGTCTGTTTGGTTTTATTTGTACAAATATTCAGCAGCTGTTATCACAGGTATGTGATTTTTTTTATAAACTGAAGTCCATCAGTTAAGTTAATGCATTCTGTTTCTTATTAATCCAGTCTTTTCAATTAAATTCTCTATGACTAAAATACTGGAGTGAAACAGAATGAAAATATTTTAAAGCAGCATTGCCTTGGGTCATTAATTCATGTTATGGTACAAGTCTTAAATCTACAAAAGCTGAAGCCAATTAAGGTTGATATATTGCAAGTACAGAATCTGCACCACGCTTGATCTCAGGCACCACAGCGTGAACTGAAATACTATCAACAGAAATCACTACATCATCATGGGAGTTTCAGGTGTAAAACAGGAAAACACCATGTTTCATTTTACACAGGTGATGAAGTAATTTGAGGACTATATCAATATCACATCAGTATTGAAGTGGAAGGCCAATGGCAGCCTGGGCTGCATCCAAAGCAGCATTGCCAGCAGATCCAGAGAGGTGATTCTGGCACTTTATTCTGCTCTGGGGAGACCTCACCCGGAGTACTGTATCCAGCTCTGGAGTCCTCAATACAGGAAGAACATGGACCTGAGGGATTAGGTCCAGAGGAGGGCCACAAAAATGATCAGGGAGTTGGAGCAGTTCTGTTAGGAGGACAGACTGAGGGAGCTGGGGGTGTTCAGCCTGGAGAAGGCTCCAGGGAGACCTAATAGCAGCCTGCCAGTACCTGAAGATTGGATGTTAGGAACAGGTTTTTTACTGTGAGGGTGGTGGAACACTAGAACTGGTTGCCCAGGGAGGTGGTTGGGGCCGCATCCTTAGAGAAATTCAGGATGAGGCTGGACAGGGCTCTGGGCAGCCTGATCTAGTTGGGGATGTCCCTGCTGACTGCCGAGGAGTTGGACTGGGTGACCTTTGGAGGTCCTTTTTAACCCAGATCACTCTGTGATTCTGTGGTTTTGTGATTTTGTGACTGTGCAAGCACTTGCAGGCTTTACTTTACAGCCAGGGGGGTTTAGTCTCTCAATAATTATTTCTGCTATGCATTACTACACAGTGTTCAGCACTCAACCACGTGACTTTTAATGTTTTCTTAGTTACATATAAGATGACATATCTAGGGGAAAAAAGACGTACTTGGTTTTGCAAGAATTAAGAAGTGGGTAAGTACTAATAAAGGAGCAGCAAAGAAAAAATCAATTTTCATTTTACACACAAAAGTAAGGGAGAAAAAAACCAACTTACTTGGATATTCAGGGAACCATGGAAGAGGATAATGAAAGAGATATAGTCACTGGTTATTAAGTGAATGTACACAGAGAAATTCTAGCAAGAATACCATGGCGGGGGGGTTGGAACTGGGTGATCTTTTCCAACCCTGACAATTCTGTGATTCTATGACTGGCTGCTAACTGCAGAAACCCCATCAGCAACAGTACTGCCATGGACTTTGCTTTGTCACAACAAGCTGTTGTGCAGGCTGCAATGTTTCACTAGATCAGCACAGGTACCATAGATGCAAGGAAAGTCACAGTTTAGATCAGAAAACTATGTGATGAGAACAGAGTGATTCAAACCTTGACTTACAGTGAGCTAAAAATATAGTTTAACTGGGTTTAAAAAAAAAAAACAAACATATAAAAGGATAAGAATACATTTTGTGTAAGAAATGGGGCTTGCACTAGGGCAAGCCCCAGTTTCTCTCTCAGACAAGGAAGGAAGTAGCCAAGTGAAAAACAACACAGACAAGCAAACTGGACCAACATTTCTCTCAGTATCTCTTCAGTCTAAAGGCTCCACAAGGCTCGCTCTTCAAAGGACAAGTCATCATCTTTTGTAAAAAAGAGGTAGACCAGCACACACTACTCAGAATTATTTACTGCTCAGGTGAGTGAAAACTGCTGGACTGTGGTTTTCAGCTTCTCATAGAAGTAGGTAGAGCAAGCATGGTTACAGATAAATTACCAGATAGGTGGATTTGGGATGCCTATTAGAAAGGAAGTCTACAGAGCCAGACCTCAGAATTAAGCATACTGTGTTTTGAATTGTGCCCAGACTGCTGTCTGTGTTCTGTGTGGCAGCTCAATTCAGTGCTTTCTATCACAGAGATAAATTTTTAACACTAGATTCACAGTGAATAGATAGAGAGCAGCTGCTTTGTATTCCAGGTCTTTCTGAATGCAGAATACATTTTCTCTCTCAACTAGAATTGCAGCTACAGATTAGATGTCTTTAGATGCTTACATTTATCTTGTTCAGCTAAGAAATCCCCTAAATGTGGAGGAGATAGGCAGGTCTTCTGGATTCTCTCATACATGTTTATATAGAAATATGTATTTCATATAATCCATAATACTAATTTCTAATCTGTTTATCCCATTAGACTATTGCTTTTGAAAACATACATGAAGTGTGGTTACTGCTTTTAATTTCCCTCTGAAAACTGGACACAGCTATGCTACTTTGGACTTCCTTTTCATACTGTATTTTTTTTTAAGCAAAACTGATTGAACATCCTTTCCTATTCTGTTCTACTCTGCCAAATTCCATTCCTCCAAGTTTCACAGAATACATTAAATACATCCAAATAAAGGAAATTTGCAAATCACTAGGTACCATGTGCACTGACCTTTGCTCCTCTTTTGGATTTGCAGTATGGTTCGTTTTAGTCAAGCTGTTGAAACATTTGTGCTATAATGCATCAAATTAAGGCAACCAGCTGCGCTGATAATTTAAACTGAAAGTTTATGATCTACGACTCTACAATACTAAGGAAACAACTGATATTTGGTGTTACTAAAGTAAGCACAGTTACAAATTTTCCCACCTCCCCAAAGCACACTTTCATTGGAGTTTTGGGTCTTTGAGGAGCAAAAGCACTCAGTCAAACCTATGTATTATAGAGACTATAATGTCTCTTTTCCCAGGCAACCAGCAACAAAACAAGAGGACACAGTCTCAAGCTGTGCCAGAGGAAGTTTAGGCTCGAGGTGAGGAGAAAGTTCTTCACAGAAAAAATAATTTGCCGTTGGAATGTGCTGCCCAGGGAGGTGGTGGAGTCACCATCCCTGGAGATATTCAAAAAAAGCTTGGATGTGGCACTTGGAGCCATGGTTTAGTTGTCAGGAGGTGTTAGGTATTAGGTAATAGGTTGGACCTGATCTCTGAGGTCTTTTCCAACCTGGTTGATTCTGTGACTAAATGAACAACCTATCCTAGCCTTTGTTAAACACATAGAATCAAAGACTTCTGCTCTAATGTGTTGTTGCATTACTCCTATATTTTATCCTTGGAAATGTGTAATGGAGTTTCTCCAGTTGTGAGGAAGCACACTGCATATTTTGGAATAAGGCATCATTTTGAGCGGTTCAAACTGATGCGGTACATAAAGTTGAACCATTGGAATAAAAAGAATGAAAAAGCAATTTCCAGCTATGGAGCACTCTTGGAAGAGAATCTGCTCCACCAGCGGTTAAACCATTGTGTTGTTCTTGAAAATGTCGACAATGCCAGCAAAATATCTGCGTTAGAACATGCCTCAACTAAAAGGGAAAAAAAAATAATTGACTATTGCAAGATAAATAAAAACTCTCAGCCTTTAACATTCAGAAATCACAGGCATTTTAAACACATGCTAGTAAAAGAGACTCCTATTTTATGTCTCTAAAATCACTCTAATCACTACCCTGATTCCTTTCCATATTTCCATCCTGTGTTATTGCAGTTGGCAATTTCACCAAAGGGTCATGCAATTGAGAGAGCCACACTGCTTGCAAGCTGATTACGACTCCAACATCCTCCTAATGAAAACTATTCAGATCTAGCAAAGGATGAAAGGAAGCACAGAATCTGCTACTTTCAATTACAAGTTGTTTGCTACCAGCAGAAGAATCTGCCATAATAACATCTGAAAAATGGAGATAACCTACTACAATATAAATGTCTGTTTTCCACAAGAATAGTTCAAAATCTTCAATTCAGGCATAGGAAAAAAAAAACCAAAAAACCACCAAAATTCATGAAGAGCAAAGCTAAGTTCAGAGTATGATGGTCAGTGCAAATCAAAGACTAAGATTGCTCAAAGTGTAAATCTGATGCTGACTACTTGGCTTGATCTTTAATACCACAATTACGAAAATTCATAACAATCATTGAAACACTCCTATAAAATTTTCTGCACACCACATGCCAATTTCCAACAAATTACAATCTCACTGTGAGAGCTAGAAACTGTGAAAAAGCAAAGTACTTTGTAGATGTTGGAAAACACAGCTCTAATATCTACAACATTTTCAACTAATTGCACTCTTTCACTCAAGCAGACACTAGCTACAGCCTAAAAAAAAAAAAAAAGAAAACGAAATTAAGAAACAACATAAAGATCTGCAATAATTATACTTACACATAAAATACTTGACAGACAATTCCTCCTTTGATTGTCTGCCAAATAACTGAAGTTAGAATTTTATGTTACTCTGGCAACAGTGAATTAAAGTGCCTGTAAAAGGAAGCTTTACATTCTGTTGCAAGAATACACTACATCAAGAGTTAAAAAAAAAAACAAAAATTAAAAACCCCTGAGTTGAAGCATTTTGTTTTCAAATGCAATTTGCCATGCTTAACAAACACTTAGAAAATGTTGATTGTGAGTGATTTTGTTCTGCTGTTAACAGTTGAAGAGTATTTTGACTACAGTAGAACCTTCCTTAGTTGCCATGTGTGGCCATTTGAGCCTAGGTGCCTTTAGGAGGGCCACACAGGTGAGACTTCCCGGAGGTGTACTGGAAGGTGTAATGTTTGTATTTCTTCCCATAAATCCTGCATCCCTATAAATCTGGCTGCAAAGTTATTTTCTTTCTTTCTTCCCTTTCTGCTCTGTGGAAAGCACCTCTCTTATCTGCTGGTATTTTTTAATGTAGTGATGGCCTAGGCATGGGGGTGTAGTACAGCTCTGATGGGCCTTGGGAGAGAGAAACAAAGGAGAGCAGTTTGGGCCTGGCCAGCCTGAAACCAGCTTAGTGATGGGGGAAAGAAAGAGCCCTGGGGCCTTTGGTAAATCCCAGGAGGGAGGAGGAAAAGGAGTACTGGGGATTTGATCTGATTTGCTGGAAGGTTTTGTGTATCTGCTTTGGCTTAATGCGCTTGCGTGTATTTGATATGCTTTGCTGTGCTCACCACTATGTAACTGTAGCATTGTAGTTTGTAAGGAGCATTTCCATTTAAACTGTCCATCACTATCCAATCCATTGTATGAGCATTATTCTTTTGCCCCTTTTGGAGCAATGGAGCAATCTGTGCACTCAATACCATGTAAAAAGTACTGAAGGAAGAATTAGCCTAAGAATTAGCTCTGCCTGAGACTTCCTGGATCCACTGGCATCTATCAAACTCAGTCACAGCCTTCTCCATAGATGACCATGATTGATCTGAGACTGCTGTTCCTTCCTACATGTTTCTTCTCTTTTCTCCCAAAGATACCATAACAAATCTGTAAAACTATCTCACTTTTCTGGATCAAAAATTATACTTGATACAAAAAATCATAGCATAGCTTAGGCTGGAAGAGACCTTAGATAGCATCCAATGCAACCTCCCTGCCATGGGCAGGGACACCTCTCACCTAGCTCAGCTTACTCAAGGCCACATCCAACCTGGCCTTCAAATACTTCCAGGCAGGGGACATCCACAACCTCTCCGGACAATCCATTCCAGAGTCTTGCCACCCTCCTAGTGAAGAATTTCTTCCTAAGAGCCAATCTAAACCTATTCTCCTTCTGTTTCAATCCATTTCCCCTTGTGCTGTTGATGGACACTCTGTAAAAAGTCCCTCTGCAGACTTCCTGTAGGATCCCTTCAGGTTATAAGGTGCCCCCAGAGTCTTCTCTTCTACAGACTGAACAGCCCCAGCTCCCTCAGCCTATCTTCAACAGCAAAGGTGTCCCAGCCCCAGGATCCTCCTCTGGACTTGTTCCAACAGATCTGTGCTCCTCTTACAGTGGGGACACTTAAATTTTTCCCAGATGATCTTAGGAAACTAGTAATTCCCAGTAACTGTTGTGTGGAACGGGCCAACAGGCCTTTTAAAACAGACACACACATACAGATTTAGAGCTTTAGAACCGTAGAATAAATTCTTGTGAGGAACCATCTCCCTTTATCCCAAAGTTTCAGGGCATGATCAAGTGACAAAATACTTAAGCACACTGACTAAAAAGACCCACAGAGTAATGGAAATATTGCACTTTCTTCCTTTTAAAATAAAAGCTTTGTTTGTCCTTGGGCTTTTATTTCTGTTCAAGAAATCAATAAATTACTTTTAATTACAGGAAAGCTACTGTTTGTTGGGCATGCAATGTGTTTTTTGCAGAAAAGCTCTGTCTTCATGCTGAGTTTCCTTTTCATGGTCAAAAAGCCCTTCTAGACATCCAGTCATTCATCACCAGCTGTTGCAGAAGTGGCTCACCAAACAAAAACACATGGCCAGACACAGACAGCACCTATTCCTCACGAGAAGGCTTCAGTACCCCTTCATAGAATCACAGAATCACAAATACTAGGGATTGGTGGGGACCTCAAAAGATCATCCAGTCCAACCCCCTGGCCAGAGCAGGTCACACAGGAAAGGGTTTTGAAAATCTCTAGAGAGGGAGACTCCACAACCTCCCTGTGCAGCCTGTTCCTGTGTTTTGTCATCCTCACAAGGAATAAGTTTTTCTTTATGCTCCCACGGAACCTCCTCTGCTCCAGCTTGCACCCCTTGCCCCTTGTCCTATCAGTGGACATCACTGACACTGCCCTGTACATGTTCATCAACATGAATGAGATCACCCCTCAGGCTCCTCCTCTCCAATCTACAGAGCCCTCAGCTCCCTCAGGCTCTCTTCATAAGGAAGATGTTCTACTGTCTTCATCATCTTTGTGGCTCTGCACTGGACTCTTTCAAGCAGTTCCCTGAGGTCCCTCTTGAGCTGAGGGGCCCAGTACTGGACACAATATTCCAGATGCAGCTTCACCAGGGCAGAGTAGAGAACCTCTCTCAACCTGCTAACCACAGCCCTTCTAATCCACCCCAGGATGGCACTGGCCGCAAGGGCATACCACTGGCTCATGGTCATCGTACTGTCCACCAGGACTCACAGATCCTTTTCCAACACATCAGCCCCCAACCTATACTGCCACATGAGGCTGTTCTTTCCCAGATGCAAGATTCTACACTTATTACAGGCCAACTTGTCAGGCTTCCTCTACAGTTCAAGGAGAGAAAGCAAGCTCTGCAAAGGAGCAGGAACCAGCTCCCTCCTCTGCTAGGGACTGCCCAGGAGACTTCCAGCAAGGGGGAAGAGGGTAAAATCACAAACCCTGATACAAGCAGTATTGGTTTTACACATGCAATATTGCCATGCCAAAGCATAGGAGACATTTCTAAGCCTAACCAGCCTATGGAAGACATATCACAGTAGATTGCTAATACTGATGTGTACATTTTATTCTCTTCTACGGATCTAGAAGCTTATTAGGAGGACATATGAATACTTAGGAGACCTGTTAGCACATATCAATAACCATGGAGCAGTGTTAATTTCTCAGTTCCACATTAATGGAAGCATGGAAATGGAAAGTGACAGAAATCAGTCATGCTGAATACTGGTGGAATCTGAGTAGGAATGTTAAGTACTAACCAAACCATTTGCACATGTATGTAAATAAATATCCACATCTAGGCTATCAGTGTATTAGACAGAAGGATCCAAAGCAAAGGCATAAATCAGAGTTTTTTATACAGCTTATACAGACAGAAGGATCCAAAGCAAAGGCATAAATCAGTTATTTTTACACAGCTTATCAAATATTAATACCTCAGCAGCATGTATTTTGTCTGTATTTAATTCTATTATGCTTGAAATACAGAAATATATTATCTTCAGTCAGTAGAAATCTTTTTTCTTTATCTCTCAAGCAAAAACAAACAGTGAAATTACTACAGGAATGATGGAGAGTTTTTTAAGTTATTTAGGTTGACACTTCCCAAAAATATATCTGGAAACAAATTTGAAGACAAAAAGAAAAAAAAAACCCACACTTTCACCAGAGACAATACTAGAGACCTTGTAAGGTGACCTCTAAAACCACAGTTTCTTTAGTATCCAGAATGCTAAAGAAACACCTTAATTTGAAGGCATCACCTGAGCACAGGAGCATCTTGACTTAAGACAGACAATTTGGTTGAACCTGAATTACAGATGAAAGACTTGTCATCTATAAATGCAGTGGGACCTGGAGAGGTGAGACCCATGGGCCAAGGGTAATTGTATGAAGTTTAACAAGGCCAAGTGTCAGGTCCTGCACCTGGGTCACAACAACCCCATGGGGAGCTACAGACTTGGGGATGTGTGGTTGGAAAGCTGAGACTTGGAGAAGGACCTGAGGGTACTGGTTGACAGTATGAGCCACCAGTGCCCAGATGGCCAAAAAAGCCAATGGCATCCTGGCTTGGATCAGAAACAGGGTGGGCAGCAGGGACAGGGGGTGACCATCCCCCTGTGCTCAGCACTGCTGAGGTCACACCTTGAGTGTTGTATTCAGCTCTGGGCCACTCACTCCAGGAAGAACATTGAGGGGCTGGAGCCTGTCCAGAGAAGGGCAATGAGGCTGGAGAAGGGCCTGGAGCACCTGGGCTATGAGGAGGGGCTGAAGGAGCTGGGGGTGTTCAGGCTGAGAAGAGGAGGCTGAGGCGAGACCTCACTGCTCTCTACAGCTCCCTGAAGAGAGGTTGGAGAGAGGAGCGGGGGCAGCCTCTGTTCCTTGGTGGCAAGGAACAGGAGCAGAAGAAATGGTTTCAAGGTGCCCCAGGGGAGGTTGAGGCTGGATGCTAGGAAATATTTGTTCCCAGAGAGGGTTCTCAGACATTGGAGTAGTCTGCCAGATTGACATTCTTCAGTTATTAGACCTTCAGTTGGAAAGGAAGAAGGGAAATTACTACAAATGTCCCTCGCAGAAGCAGATCCTGCAGTCAGATTCAGTAGGAGACGAAAAAGACACATATTCTGTCAGTTAACAGAACTGTGACACCTACAGAAACCAAGCTTATACTTGGAAGGGTTAGGATATTATTCTTTCACTGTTTGGTGTTTCCCATCATTCAGAAATTTGGAGGGATGCTTAGGTGGGAATCAGAACACAAAGGAGTGAATTTCTGCATGCACACGTTAAATATTGCCACTCATGAACAGAGAACATTGTGGGTGTAGAAATTTTAGATTGAGTTAGAAATTTCTCAGATTTGGAGAAGAAGAAAAATAAATAACTCCATTAGCATGTCTAAAATAGAAAGACAACACTTCAAGTCAGAATGCTCAAAGCCAGCAAATGACTGCAAACAGTGAAGCTGTGTTGGGCAAAGCAGTAGTATGGTAGCTTTCCCAAGGAATCTGCTAATGACCACTATTAGATAGGACTCTAGAGAGACGAACAGTTGTCCTAGTTTAGAGCAGGACAGATCGCTCTATTGCTCCAGAAGGGGCAAAAGAATAATGCTCACACAAATGGACTGGATAATCAGGGCAAGTTTAAATGGAAAAGCAATTCACATACTACAAAACCACAAAGCATAGTGGTGAGCATAGCAAAGCATATACAGTTCAAATCCCCAGTCCAATCTTAACACACAAGTTCCTTTACACCAGACCATAAACCAAACACTCTCCTTCTCCCCATCTGGGGTTCACCCCACCGCCTTGCTAGGCTGGTTTCAGGCTGGCCAGGCCTGAACTGCCCCCTCCCCTCACGCCTCCCCTTCCCCCCGCCTTTTACCCTGGCATGAGGCCTGACAGCCAAAACTGCACAGGAAAAAAAACATTACTCAGGCCAAAGAGGCCTGGAATACTCCCCCACTGTTACCAGATAAGAGAGAGTTTCTTTCCCATAGTAACAGAGAGGGAAGAAAGAGAGACACAGTAACTCTGCAGCCAGATTGATGAGGGTGCAGGATTGATGGGCAGCAATCCACTGCTGCCTTTGGGCTGGACACTCTGGACACTGGAGGTCTCAGCTCTGTGGCTTCTTTTTTTTTTTTTTTTGGAGGCATCCAGCCAAAACGGCCACAACAGTTAAGGTGAAACACCAGATGTTCTTATACCCTTATATTTCTGTGACTTCATGGAGAAAGCTGCAAGCATTACAAAGGAGCAGGTAATAGATTTCAGAATGCAATTTCAGGAGAACTAAAGCCTAACTTCTGGCCAAGCACTTAAATACATGCCTAATTTTAGGGTCATGAGTAATTCAAGTCCCTGAAAAATCCCTATATATTTAAATCACACCCTCAAAAAACCTTCCCCCCAACCAGGCCAAACACCAAACCTCAGTGTCCTCCCTAAGCCCCTGCCTCCCCCCAAGCCTAGGCCTGAGTGGTATAGCAAAAATTCACCAGGCTGCTCACAGCCAAAAACCTTCCCCCGAACACCAGACAAGAGATAATGGCCTGACGTGCTGGGAGCAAGGAGAGGGAGAGGAAAAGGGGAGAACAGACAGATATGTCTGTTTATAAATGGGATGCAGGCTGATGGAATGAAATAACAAAGATTACAGCTTCCACTATCCACCTCCTGGACGATATAGCCCCTCTGGAGGACTGTTTTATTCCTCTATGGTTCTTCAGTCCATAGCATCCACTCAGCCTCCTTTTTTTCAGGTTAAACAACTCTAGTTCCATCAGTTGCTCCTCATAAGACTTTTTCTCTGACCATTTATCAGTTTTGTTAACTTTTTCTGGACATGTTCCAGTACCTCGGTGTCTTTCTTGCAGTGAGGGCCCCAAAACTGAACACCATATTCAAGTGCTATATGACTGCATGCTAACATTCAGCAGTTAATTACTTTGTCATGTATACACATTTTCCACACCAAATTTTCCTGTGTACTGAAAGGTCTTAAATGTTAAATTAGTTTATCTTAAAAAATGACGTTTAAAAAAATAGCTTTTTTCCAGTGCTACAAAATTCTCTTCCTCTTTAACTAGCGGAAACCAGATACTGAAAGCAGTTAAGGCCTATGAACCACCTGAATTCTGTACTATGTTTAGATATATTTCTTGTAATACAGAAATTGCTTTTCATGCACAGAAACACCGAAGTATTACTGAGCAAACAAACAATTTAAAAATCATTCTACTTCCTTTGCTTGTTATGTCACTTACCAGCTCCCTCTGAAATCCCAGTCAATGGAAACATCAGAAGCAATATAAGACCTTCGAAGGTAAAAATTCAACAGCTTTTCATCAGGGAACAGCTATGCCGTTCCTCACCTGCACAGCGTGTTCTTACTGAAGCAGACAAACCTCCACGTTGTATATCGTGGCCTTTGTTACAACTGCATTTATGCTGACAGAAAAGCCAACTGTTTTGTTTGGATAGTTAACCTTTATAGAGCTCACACCATCATGAGAGAAGCAAGCAGCCCCAGCTGACAGAACCTGCACCTCTGTAGTTCATACCTATGTGAAATACAAAGAAGCAATAGCTGGTTTTATATTGTGCTGCTGTTGGTAGAATCCAGCTGCATTTAGCAGCATCTTTCAGACCTTGTCTTTAGACACTTCTGCACACTCCCATTGCAACAAACTCTGCTAGGAACCCCATTCCTCTCAAAGAGCAAGCTCCCCTGGCTACAATCTCATTCCATAATCATGGCCCTTCAACCCAGAGAATTTGATCAAAACATGTTTCCAGTATCTCTCCAAGCATGGATACATCCTGGAAACGTTCACTCATAATGAAATAGTCCATTCAAAGATTTCAAACAAGATGCTTCCCACTCTAACACTCAAATACTTCCAGTGTTTGAAAGTGGACCACAAGAGAGCCGGAAAGGGACTTGATGCAAAGGCATGTAGTGACAGGATAAGGGGTAATGGCTTCAAACTGGAAGAAGCTAGATTTAGATTAGACATTAGGAACAAATTCTTTCCCAGGGAGGTGGTGGGGAACTGGAGTAGACTGCCAGTAGATTGGAGAGGTTGTGGCATCTCCAACCTTGGACATGTGTCATGACCTGGCCCTCCCCTAACCAACCCTGGGGGGCAGCCATGTGAAGGTTCAAAGAATAGCCTAATGAGGTTCAAACAGGGATAAGTGCAGAGCCCTGCACCTAGGTAGGAAGAATATGCTGCACAGGTTGGAAGGTGATCTGCTAGAGAGCAGTCCATGGAGAAAGACCTGGGAGTCCTGGTGGATAAGAAGTTCTGCATGGGACAGCAATGTGCTGTTGTGGCCAAGAAGGCCAAAGATATCCTGGGGTGCATGAAGAAAAGTGTGTCCAGCAGATCCAGGGAGGTTCTCCTCCCCCTCTACTCTGCACTAGTGACACCCCACCTGGAATATTTTATCTAGTTCTGGGCTCACTAGGTGTGCAATCTCAACAAGTACGTAGAATCATGGAATCATAGAATCAACCAGGTTGGAAGAGACTTCCAAGATCATCCAGTCCAACCGATCACCCAGCCAACCGATCACCCAGCAGTCAACCAGACCATGGCACTAAGTGCCTCATCCAGTCTCCTCTTGAACGTCTCCAGCGATGGCGACTCCACCACCTCCCTGGGCAGCACATTCCAATGGGCAATCACCCTCTCTGTGAAGAACTTCCTCCTCACACCCAGCCTATACCTCCCCTGGCACAACTTGAGACTGTGTCCTCTTGTTCTGGTGCTGGTTGCCTGGGAGAAGAGACCAATCCCCCTCGACTACTTCCCCTCGGGTAGTAGTAGACAGCAATGAGGTCACCCCTGAGCCTCCTCTTCACCAGGCTAAACACCCCCAGCTCCCTCAGCGTCTCCTCATAGAGTTTGTGTTCCAGGCCCCTCACCAGCTTCGTTGCCCTTCTCTGGACATGTTCCAGTACCTAAACAACATCTTAGGTTATACACATTAAACAGAGCAGTGAGGACAGTCAGCTCTGTTTTGTAACAGGTGGATTAAATGGAAATTCTTACTTAATGAGAAGACAATTTTTTTATCCCACTAACTCATTTGTGCAGTAATTCAGGGCCAGTGTACATATTTAATATCAATTTTCAGTAACAGTTTCCCATTTAAAGTCAACTGAAAACTGCAAGATTTCCTGGTTGTGATAGCACTTCATGTCAGGTACTGCATACACATCACACACCCTTTTCATCCTCTCAATAAAATCTTGACAGTCCATTCACAGTTTTGTTCAGGTCGTTTCAGTAGAGGACTATTTGAAACAACAGCTTCAAAACTCAGGACTGAGCAAAGCACTGTGCTGCTAATGACTCTATAACCATATTGACAGCTGGAGAACAAAGGCAATTACTAATGCTAGATAACGATCAAAAATAATCCTACAATTCATGTCAAATTAAGGAGAAGACTTACAATTTCTCTCAACCTTATAGAAAAAAAATAATTCATAATTACGCCACTACTCCAGCAACAACTACCACAAAATCATGTGACATATTAAGAATCTCATCCAAAGGATATTTTTAATGATTGTCAAATTTAACCAAGTCTGAGTTCTCATAACGGCACCTCAAAAATAAAATATAAGAACACTAGATTGATGTTTGTAACTGCTCATGAGAAACCAAAGTGACTGTATTTTGAAGCACTTCCCAAACAAGTCTTCTTCTAACTATCAGTAAGAACTAAAGAATAAGTATGTCTTACAAGTGCTATGCCCATGGCTGTTCTCTTTGTTACTAACACACCAGTGATTCCATTTACCTCATAACTGAAGGGTTCTCATATTTGAGAAAATAGTCAGGAATTCAGCATACCCCTTATAAAGTGTGGCAAGAGCTCTCAACAGAGCTGTGAATAATGCACCAAGAGATGGACTTTCAACTGTGGGAAGCCAAAAAGGGAGTGATAATGAAATGTTTACATGGCCTTCATCTAATTGTCATAGAACAGCAGCATAAACCTCTTTCACAGCAAATGTTTTCTTTATATCCAGAATCTCATAGCACAAAACTGACCCAATCAGACATAACAATTTTTTGTCCTCAACTCGTAGAAGCAACTGGTACCTGCGTGCTTGAAATTGTAGAACTGCAGAGGGTTTTAATGTGATGAATCCTTCAGAGATAATCAAGAGAGAATTATATGGATTCTCTGCTAGTGCACTTATTGGCAGCAAAAATTTATGCTATCATCTTGGATTCAAGATCCCATTCTCTCTTTAGATTTGCCCTGATGATATCACAATAGCATAAATGCTACAATAATGGGACTAGCAGGATTTTAATAAACTGATTAGGCACTGTGAGGAATAATGAGTATTCGACTTGTGGCATGGGCATCGTTCAGTGATTCACAGTCACCAAAAAGCAGCAAAAGACAGAATTTAAGTGAACATTTCAGCTGCTTAGAGAAAGAAGGAGATTTCAAAACAGCTGCAGCACTTCATAGTGATTTCATCACAGGAGCAGTACTTGTAGTGCTTGCTTAAGTCACATGTCACATATGAAAGTTGTGCAGACCATTTCAGGTCATCCTAAAAGGGAACCTCCACCACATATGACACGTTACAGCTGCTCACCCCGGGTGTTGAATATATCCAATTCCTTTCACAGTCCAAAATGAGGGGAAGAGACTGTAGTCCTTAAATCTTTTGTCAGGAACTGTAGCATCTTCACAGTTAAAGAATAAGGAGACGTCCATTCTCACTTTATTACATGACATACACTAGGGCCTGCTTCCAACCATAGAAATCACATGCAAACAACAAAAATCTAATAAAAGTTATCTAATACCTAAACATTTGCAGTATTTTTTTGAGCATGTAAGTATCCATACATCAGGGAGAGAAGTCATTTGCAGAAAAGTATGAAAGCCTGGTGGAACTACACACAAATAGCTTAGAACTGCTAAAGTTCCACTGTTGATGAAGAAGAGAGGTCTCCACCATGATGTCAATGGAGTTTAAAACTATCTTTAACAGTCTTTTAAAAGAATGGTCTGAATGTCATGATATCTTCAACTGCACTTTAATAATTAATTTTTTAAAATCATGTTAAATAGATTATAGAGGCTTCTCAGATGATCATTTGGAACTCCACCTTCTAAAGCTTAAAGGGTAATGTACTGTTTTAAACCCCTGTGACACCATGTTGGAGATCTGTCCATACCAAGCTGCATTTATATCTCTCTGGGTAATCATTGCTCCCCAAGCTGCGCCAGGGGAGGTTTAGGCTGGAGGTGAGGAGAAAGTTCTTCACAGGGAGAGCGGTCAGCCATTGGAATGGGCTGCCTGGGGAGGTGGTGGAGTCACCATCCCTGGAGGTGTTCAAGAGGGGATTGGACGTGGCACTTGGTGCCATGGTTTAGATAGGCATGAGGTGCAGGGTGACAGGTTGGACTCAACGATTTTTGAGGTCTCTTCCAACCTTCTTGATTCTATGATTCTATGATTCTGTGATTCTATGATTGCAGTGTATTCTGTATCTATAAAAAAAAAATGCCCTCTCTATTACATGATAAAAATGTACTCTGCTTTTAGTGTTTTTACTGTCTCTGCACCAAGAATTTTTTACTTTTTTTTTCCTCACCAAATTAATGAAAATAATGACAGAGTTTTGGTATGGTAACTCTCCGCTGGATGACCATGAAAGCAAGTGACACAAAAGAGCACAAACACTCTTTCATTCTTGTTAATCATATGATCATAGAATTGTTTGGGTTGGAAAAGACCTCTAAGATCATTGAGTCCAACCACAGACCTAACACCACCATGGCCATTAAACCCCAAACTGCCATGGCCAATTGTTTCTTGAACGCTTCCAGGGATGGTGACTCCACCACCTCCCTGGGCAGCCTGTTCCATGGTCTGATAACTCTTCCAGGAAATAAAATTTCTCCTACTACCCAATCTAATTGGATATTATGAAAATCTACTTGATTGAAATTGTGCTCAAAGAAGGTAGCACCAATATTAATCACAGTAATGTAATGAGCTGCACAAACCTTTCCTGCATGTTTTACAAAACCACTTCTTTGCCAATCTCAGAATAAATCACACAATGGCTTAGGCTGAAGGGACCTTAGAGAACATCTACTCCAATACACTCCCCCACCCCCACTATGGGCAGGGGCACCTCTCAACTAGTCTTGGCTGCCCGAGATCTCATCCAGTCTGGCCCTGAACACCTCCATACAAGGGGGCATCCACAACCTCCCTGAGCAACCCACTCCAGAATCTCACCACCTTCGTACTGAAGAACTTCTTACTAAAATCCACTCCAAACCTACTCTCCCTCAGCTTAAAACCATTTCCACCTTATCCTATTGCAAAACACCCTTATGAAAAGCCCATCTGCAGATCCCCTGCAGGCTCCCTTCAGGCAATGGAAGGCAGTGAGGTCCTCCTGGAGCCCTCTCCTCTCCAGGCTGCACAACTCCAGCTCCCTTCTGAATCTCAAGAAGAATTTACCTTGAACGCAAAAATGGTAACTGTCAGGAACTGGGGTTGCCTGCCATCAAAGTGGACAACACTTGCCTTAACTTCTCCTCACTCTCAGCAGTTGGCAGTCTAGCTGCCACTCCAAGCCTGGGTGGACATAAACATATAATTGTACTATCCCATACCAAGAAACTTTTCAACAGAAGCTTTCAATTTATTTTTACAAAAGAGAAGTCTTGTACTCCATGCAGCATTTCGGCAGCTCCTCTTTCAAAGCTAATATATCCTGACTGAAACCTCCCTGTAAGCTGATGCTAGCACCTAAAGACTACGCAAAGTCATTTCCTCTCTAAGTTTCATTAAAGTTTAGATGTGTTTTAATGCATTTCTGATTCCTCTTGGTGACAAAACCGTTACTGGGTGCACACTGGTCGCAGCAATGAGGACAGTAATAATCACCTCCAAAAGACAATCTTGTGAGTAGAAGAGAAATTTTCTCTATCATTTGAGCACAATTTTTTACACTTTTACCTAACAGCCATCTGCCACTCTGGCTGATTCGAGATGGCACTCTTACAGCTGCTAGTGTGTCTTTCACCTACCGTAAACCAAAACAGTCTCAGAAAACTAAAATAATTACTAAAATTTCAAAATTATTCTCATTCTCTTATTTTTTTACCACGTGAGGTTTGAGAGACACTGTTGCTTTTTACTTTGGGAGGATTATCTTTCATTTTTTTGTACAGACAAGGGGGTTGGGTGTTTGCAAGACAGCATATGACATTGCCAAACTTTTCCTTTCATTTCCAGCCTAGCATTAAAAATAGGACCTTGTTCTTTTGGTTATTTGGTGTGTCGGTGTGAGCTGAAATTCCCCC
>VXBD01003869.1:119481-151309 GCA_013399975.1 Indicator maculatus | reverse complement strand
GTGTCTGTAGCTGTCTCTGTAGCTGTCTCTGCAGCTCTGTGTCTCTGTGTGTAGCTGTGTTTGTCCTGTCCCAAGTTTTCCTCTGCTTCCCCATTCTACAGTAGGTGCTTAGCGGAATTCTACAGCTTCAGGGCTGAAGTTTTCCTGCATGCTGCTAGTGCCTGTGAAGGCAGTCCTGAGCATCTCCTTGCTCCTGGACTTGTGGCTTTGGTTTCTTCCTTCCACTCGTGGTACCTGCAGGGGAAAGGGCCTTACCCTCAGTGTGCTGCTCTGGTTCTGCTCACAGTTCTACCCCTCTGTTCTGTTGAGAGCCTCCTGAGGTGTTCTGGAGTCCTCAACACAGCAGAGACAGTCACCTCTTGGAGCATAGCCAGAGGAGACCACATCAATGCTGGGAGGGCTGGAAGCCCTCTGCTGTGGGGCCAGGCTGTGAGACTTGGGGTTGTTCCGCATGGAGAAGAGAAGGCTCCAGGGAGACCTTTTGGTGGCCTTTCAGTGCTGAAAGGGCTGATCAGGAAGCTGGGGACAAACATTTGCTCAGGGCTTGTTGTGACAGGGTAAGGGGTCATGGTTTGAAACTGAAAGAGGGAGATTCAGAGTGGAGAGAAGTAAGAAATGTTTGACACTGAGGGTGGGGAGAGCCTGGCCCAGGCTGCCCAGAGAGGTGGGAGATGCTCCATGCCTGGACCCATTCCAGGTCAGGCTAGAGTGAGAACTTTATGCAACCTGCTCTAGTTGCTGCTGTCCCTGCTCAGTGCAGGGCGATGGATTGGATGATCTTTAAAGGTCCTTCCAACCCTAACCAGTCTATGACTCTGTGATTGTGCTGGAAATGATCCCTTTTGCTGTGTTTGTTCAGCACTGCGCCTCTGGCTTGGACACAGGCAGTGGTGATCAGGCTGGGGGCAGAAGGCAGTGTTAGAAATTTCCTCCTGTCCCTGGGAGGATTGGCACAGCTGAAGGAGCCTTCCTGTGGATTGGTGTAGAGCAGAGGAACGATGGTGCCAAGACTGTCTGCAGCTGGAGCTGCATCTCTGACAGAGGTGCTCAGGGTGCAGTGCAGGAGCAATGAGAGCTATGGAAGAGAGCAGCCTCTGCCAGCCCCTGGTCACCCCTGCAGATGCTGGCAGTGAGCACCTGGAGGAGAGCAAGGAGGGATGGGAGGACTCTGTAAGAAGCCCCAGCTCCTTCTCCAGGCAGTGGGGAGATGACTCAGCTCTGCTCCTGCACATAACATCTGGCCAAAGGAGCTGTCCTGGGGGCAGGAGCCCTTGTACTGGATCCATGGGAGGGCCTTGGTGGAGAGAGTCTTGCCTGTGCTACTGCCCAGTGCCCTGGGAGCAGAGCAAGGACTTCCTGCTGGTTCCTAATTCCTCCTCCTCGGGTTTTTCCAAAGCCTAGACTCCATCTGGCCTCTCTGGCTCATGTCCCCACCTTAATGCCTTCCCCACTCTACCCAGTCCTGCCTCCTCCTTTGGTGGTTCCATTTTCACCTCTGCTGTAGTTCCATAGCTGCCAGCAGCCAAGAACAGCAAGTGGTGATGCTCATGGTGACCCTCATGGTCCATAGGAGAGCACTGACCATCCAGCTTCAGCTCCTCTTCTGCAATTAACCACATCACAGGATCACACAGGATCACAGCTCACAGGATGTGAGGGACTGGAAGGGACCTCCAAAGATCATCCAGTCCAACCCCCTGGCAGAGCAGGAGCAGAGAATCCAGCACAGGTCACACAGGAATGCATCCAGAGGGGGCTGGAAAGTCTCCACAGAAGGAGACTCCACAACCGCTCTGGGCAGCCTGTTCCAGTGCTCTGGGAGCCTCCCAGGGAAGAAGTTCCTCCTCCTGGTGAGGTGGAACCTCCTGTGCTGCACTTTCTCTCCATTGCCCCTTGGCCTATCCCAGGGGGCAAGTGAGCAGAGCCTGGCCCCTGCCTCTTGCCCCCCAGCCCTCAGCTCTTTAGAAACATTTCTTCAATCCCCTCTCAGTCTTCTCTTCTCCAGACTAAGCAGCCCCAAGGCTCTCAGCCTCTCCTCACAGGGCACTGCTCCAGTCCCTCAAGCATCCTGGGAGCCTCTCTTGGACTCTGCAGCAGATCCCTGTCCCTCTTGAACTGGGGAGCCCAGAACTGGATGCAATATTCCAGGTGAGGTCTCAGTAGGGCAGAGCAGAGGGGGAGGAGAAGCTCCCTGGCTCTGCTGGACACACTCCTCTGAATGCCCCCCAGGCTCCCATTGGCCTCTTGGCCACCAGGGCACATTGCTGACCCCTGCAGAACTTGGGATCCCCCAGCACTCCCAGGTCCTTCTCCACAGGGCTGCTCTCCAGCAGATCCCCTCCTAACCTGTCCTGGGGCAGTTTATTCTTCCTTCCCAGATGCAGGACTCTGCACTTCTCCTTTTTGACCCTCATTAGGTTCCTCTCTGCCCAGCTCCCAGTCTGTAGTGATGCTCATGACCATGAGGGTACTGACCCTCTCTCCAGCTTCAGCTCCTCTTGTGCAGTTCACCACTTCACACCTGGAAGGTCCACAGCACTAAGCAGATCCCTCAGCAGCTGGTCTGTGTGTCCTGGTTGTCTCACCTACACTAACCCTGGCTGAGTTCCCACCAAAGCAGCAGGAGGAAGCCTCATGCAGACACTCTTCTCTCTTCCACAAGTGTTTTCATGGCAGACATCTCTGACCTGGGCTACCAGATGCCTTGTGGAGAAGGTTTGAGCTGGCACCCTCTGGAAAACTGCAGGCTGGGAAGTTCTTGCCTCACTGCTGGAGTGTGGAAGAGACCTTCAATGTCTAGAGAGATTTTTGGGGCTGCTCTCTTCCTCGGGCTGCAGATGGTCTGTGAATCACACAGGCAGCTTGGTGTCATGCTAAAGCCCTCTCTGAAGGGCTCTTTGTGTGGGAATGAGCTCTGAAACACAAAAACAGCTTGGGAGGGAGGGAGGAAGGGAAAGAAGGAGGAAGGGAATGAAGGAGGAAGGGAGAGAGGGAGGGAAGGAGGGAGGAAAGTCACCACTGGCTTTACCAAAACTCACTTCCAAAATGGTTTCCATGCATTCCAAATGCAGCCTGCCTTTGCAGGATGTTTGCTGTGCTCTTGAGAGGAGTGGGTGGGAGGTGCTCCCAAGGAGCTGCTGTCAATAGCAGAGCTTTTGCAAACCACACTTCTGAAGTGTCCCTGGAAAGACAGCTCTGCAGCCTGCACACTGCTGGGGAGAGAGGCTGACTCCAGGGGGACAGGGAAGGCTTTTCAAGTCAGGATGAACATCATCCCCCCCACCCCCCAGCCCTTCAACTCTTGGGCACAGGAGCACAGAGTATCCGAGGAGCTGCTGCAGCAGCTCACAGCTCAGTTCTTTTCCAGACCAGGGATGGAAAACAGACAACCACCAGAGGGGACCTCCCTCAGCATCCACTCTGGGGATTTTGTGGAGCTTCCTGGGTCAGTTCCACTCTACAGGGAGGTAAGAAGGACCAGGTGGGGTTTGCTTGCTGCCTCCATCAGGTCCCTCCTGAAATGAGGCTGAAGCAGAGCTGCAAGCAAATGCCAAAGAGGAGTGGGGCTGGGGGAAGGTGCCAAAGCTGCTGACAGCTCATGGTGGCTCCCACCCAGGTGTGAAGTATCACCAAGGAGGGGTTTCCAGGCTGGCTGGCCTGGTGTCCAGGCTGCAAGCAGGTGATGTAAAGGTGCTCTGCTAGCCTGGGCATTTGGAGAGCCTTGAGGGGTGTTTGCAGCTATCTCCTGTCCAGCCTTTGCCTCTTCCCTGCACCACACATGGGTGCTGAGCAGCTTTCTGGCTCAGGGCTCCTGCCAAACACAGCTCCCCACTTGCTGCTAATAACCACAAGCTGAAAAAGGGCTGAGGGAAATGAGTTTGTGTCCTTTGCTTTTGCAGGAAACCTGGACAGACCTCAAAGCACTCCACTGCCATTCTGATCCTGGAAAGTGTTGCCCACCTCTTCCTCTTCCTCCTCAGCCAGGCCTGAAGGAACTGCAAATCTGATTGTCAGCAGCTGAGCTGGCAGAGGAAGGTTTGGCTACCAGTCCTGAGGAGCTGCTGATCACTGGGGGGGTGGCTGGAAGAGGAGGAAGGTTTGGCTACCAGTCCTCAGGAGCTGCTGATCACTGGGGGGGTGGCTGGAAGAGGAGGAAGGTTTGGCTTCCAGTCCTGCTGACCACTCTGGAGGTGGCTGTGTGGTCCTGGAAGCTGAGCTGCCATCAGAATTGCAGCTCCTGCACTTCTTAGCCATGTGCCAAGCCCTTCTTCTCCAGCTCACTGATAATGAAGCTTTTGTTCTGGGCAGCAGCCCCCCTGATTTATTGTGCCTTGCTCACAAAGGACCTCAATAGCTGTATTGACACCTCGGGAAGCTGCGGCACAGCGAGCTGTGGGGAAGCCACTGCTGACTCCATCAAGCATCTCCATTGATACCTGCAGGCATTTATTTCACTCTGGATAGGCCACTTGGAATTGCTAAGTTTCTCTTGCCAATAGGCTCCCATATTTAGGGTTATTACATGGCCATAAAGCAGCCTCCTGGAGCTATGAATCCAGAGCCACATCGACAGCCACATCAACAGTCAGGGCTCAGCCAATGCTGCTCTGCTGGCCTGGTGCTGCTGGGGAGCCCTGGGGAGGGCCAGAGGAGGCTTCAGGGGATGAGCAGGGAAGGAGGAGCTCCTGGTGCCTTTCACCTGCCCAGAATCACAGAATCAAGCAGGTTGGAAAAGACCTCAGAGATCATCCAGTCCAACCTAGCACCCAGCACCTCCTGACAACTACACCCTGGCTCCAAGTGCCACATCCAATCCTCTCTTGAACACCTCCAGGGATGGGGACTCCACCACCTCCCTGGGCAGCACATTCCATGGCCAATTCCTCTTGCTGGGAAGAACTTTCTCCTCACCTCCAGCCTAAACCTCCCCCTGCACAGCTTGAGACTGTATCCTCTTGTTCTGCTGCTGCTTGCCTGGGAGAAGAGCCCAACCCCCACCTGGCTACAGCCTCCCTTCAGGGAGTTGTAGACAGCAATGAGGTCTGCCCTGAGCCTCCTCTTCTGCAGGCTGAACACCCCCAGCTCCCTCAGCCTCTCCTCACAGGGCTGTGCTCCAGACCCCTCCCCAGCTTTGTTGCCCTTCTCTGGACACCTTCCAGCATCTCAATGTCCTTCTTAAACTGAGGAGCCCAGAACTGGACACAGCACTCAAGGTGTGGCCTGAGCAGAGCTGAGTCCAGGGCAGAATGACTTCCCTGCTCCTGCTGGCCACACTATTGCTGATGCAGCCCAGGATGCCATTGGCCTTCTTGGCCACCTGGGCACACTGCTGGCTCCTGTTCAGCCTCCTGTCCCCCAGCACCCCCAGGTCCCTTTCTAGTTGGACTTAATGATCTCTGAGATCTTTTCCAACCTTATCAATTCTATGATTCGATTCTATATATCTGAGGGCTGGGGGGCAAGAGGCAGGGGCCAGGCTCTGCTCACTTGCCCCCTGGGATAGGCCAAGGGGCAATGGAGAGAAAGTGCAGCACAGGAGGTTCCACCTCACCAGGAGGAGGAACTTCTTCCCTGGGAGGCTCCCAGAGCACTGGAACAGGCTGCCCAGAGAGGTTGTGGAGTCTCCTTCTGTGGAGACTTTCCAGCCCCCTCTGGATGCATTCCTGTGTGACCTGTGCTGGATTCTCTGCTCCTGCTCTGGCAGGGGTTGGACTGGATGATCTCTTTGGGTCTCTTCCAACCCCTCACATCCTGTGACCCTGTGAACTGATAGACTGTTGGGGTTCATAGATTCACAGAATGGGTTGGGTTGGAAGGGACCTTCAAGACCATCCCGTTCCAATTCCCTGCCATGGGCAGGGACACCTCCCACCAGCCCCAGACTGCTCAAGGCCTCATCCAGCCTGGCCTTGAACACCTCCAGGGAGGGGACAGCCACAACCTCCCTGGGCAACCTGTTCCAGTGTCTCACCACCCTCACTAGAAAGAATTTCTTCCTCATCTCCAGTCTCAATCTGTCCTCCTCAGGTTTCAATCCATTGCCTCTCATCCTGTCACTCCCAGCCCTTATCAGAAGTCCCTCCCCAGCTCACCCCTGGCTCCCTTTGGGTACTGGAAGCCTGCTGGGGTATTATTCATCACCCACAGCTAAGACCTTACACAGCCAAAATCTCCATGTAGGCCTGGGCTCTCCCTTCCCACCCCATTCCCCTGCTCAGGAGTCCCTTTTCTCCTGGGGGACTCATTAAATGCAGCAAGTCCTGCCAGGTGTGCAGGCAGAGCACTGCAGCTGCTGCCAGCCCTCCCAGGCACTGCACCTAACCTCCCCGCCACGGTTTGGCTGCTAAATAATGCACTAATGGAAAGGAAACCTTAGCCAGGGCAGGGAGATGAAGGCGCCACAGCTTCTAGCTTTCATTTTCTGGCTCCAAGCAATGCATTCCTTAGGTTTATTTCTAGGTGTGTAGGCGTTTATTTTGTTCTTGGGGTTTGTTTTGGTTGGTTGGTTGGGTTTTTTTGCATGGGCTTTCCATGAAGAGAGGAAAGCAGCTCATGAGGAGAGGAACCTGATAGTGACTACAGCACTTGAACATCTGCTGGCAACATTCTCCGTCACAATAGATTTCTGCTGGATCGAAGGAACCAAATGTAGAGAGCACCCAAAGCACAGAAAGGGCTGTGAGGTGCCTTCACCCCTCTCAGGACACCCTCCTGAGATAGGAAAGCTCTTGGGTGATACAGAATCCCAGAAAACATCCACTGGGAAGAGCTCTCCAAGCTCAGCCAGCCCAGCCCTCCCCCAGCACTGCAGGGGCACCACTGAACCATGGCCCTCAGCACAGCTCCACAGCTGCTGGAACCCCTCCAGGGATGGGCACTGTAGCACTGCCCTGGGCAGCCTCTGCCAAGCTTGGAGAAGCCTTCCAGGGCAGAAAGAGTTCCTGAGCTCCAGCCTGAGCCTCCCCTGCTGCACCTTGCAACCATTGCCTCTGGGCCTGTGCCTTGCCCCCAAGGAGCAGAGGCTGCCCCCTCCTCACTGCAACCTCCCTTCAGGGAGCTGCAGAGAGCAAGGAGGTCTCCCCTCAGCCTCCTCTTCTCTTCTCCAGCCTGAGACATGTAAGCTCTGTTAGGCTGGAGGGGAGTGGCCTTTTCCTTAATGACTTGAGAGATGTTTATTCTGACTAGTAAATTAATAATCAGTGCTTCATTCACCCAGGATCTCCTGTGCCCAGACAGTATTGATCTCTCAGAGATGCTGTGGTGGGCAGACGGAGCCTCTTTCACTGCAGCACTGGGCAGAGAGTCAGCAGCGTTCCTCAGTGACTCAAGGGCACATTTCCTGCAGCAGCCAGGCTGCCAGGGAGGACCCAAGGAGGGGGCACTGCCACTGGCTGCCCAGAGGCCTCCTGGAGAACAGCCCTGGGTGCAGCACTGGAGCTGGAAGCAGCCCAAAGCTCCTGGTGGCCTCCCATCCCCAGCATGGCTCTGTCGCTCATCTTTCTGCTGCTCTTTCAGGAGCCAGAGGCAGACCATGCTGAGAGGCTTTGGGGGCTGCAAACACTTTCCCTGCTGCCTAAAGGGAACTCCAGGCTGAGGACACTCCCCATGGCTGGGCAAGGAAGAGCCAAAGTCAGCTGTTTGCTTTAACAGGAGCTTCTGATTCCTCTGGAGAGCTCTCAGCAGCTTCAGGAGAGAGAAATGAGCAGAGAATCACAGAATTGTTTGGGTTGGAAGAGACCTCCAAGTTCACCCAGTCCAACCATAAACCCAACCCCACCATGACCACTAAACCATGGCCCCAGGTGCCATGGTCACACATTTCTTGCACACCTCCAGGCATGGGGACTCCACCACCTCCCTGGGCAGCCTCTTCCAGTCCCTCACCATTCCTGCAGCAAAGAAACTTTTCCCCATCTCCAGCCTAACCCTCCCCTGACAAAATTCCAGGCCATTTCCTCTCCTTCTATCACCTGAGAGTAGGGAGAAGAGCCCAGAACACAGCTCACCACCACCCCCTCCCAACACCTGGCTCCTCTAACCCTAACAACTCAGCAATGCCTTTCCTTGAAGCACCCCAAGGAAATCATGGCCAGCTCAGCTGCAGTGGCCACCAGTGGGCAAGGCAAGAGACAAGAGGTTCTCCAACTGATGGGGGAGCACCTGCAGGGCATCTCCTGCCCAGCCCTTTCCATAGTCAGGCTGCAGAATACACCCAAGGCTGCATCTGGACCTCAAGCCCATGGAGCACACTGAGGTCATGAGGGCAGGGAAGGCTCAGCAGCAGGCACTGCTCACTTCAGCTGGAGCTGAAGGAGGGGAAGGGAGGGGAAGGGAGGGGAAGGGAAGGGAAGGGAAGGGAAGGGAAGGGAAGGGAAGGGAAGGGAAGGGAAGGGGGAGGGAAAGGTGGGAAGGAGGATGTTTTGAGCCCAGAGGCTGGAGAGGACAGAGTGCCCTGCCACAGCCTCAGCCAGGGGCAGCAGCTGTGCAGAGGCTAAGCAGACTTAGGCAGGCTTTCAGCCACAGCTGCCCAGCAGGAGGGACAACATATGGTAAAAAAAAGGCCTTACCAATAATCCTAATCTCATCTGGAGCTGCAGCCTGCCCACAGGCCCCTGGCACAGGCAGTGATGTGGAGCAGGGCACCGGGGGCCACTTCTCTGCTGGCTCCCAGCTTTGCAGCAGGTCCCCTCTGGGTCACAGGAGCTGGGCCACTGGCACAGTGGGCAGCTGCCTCTGGCTGGAAGCATTACCCCTGGCACTGCCTCAGAGGACTTCAGTGAAGAGCCAAACCACAGGCAGGTACCAGGGGCCCTCTCCAGATAAAGGCTGCAGGTGTGTGAGGGACTAACAGGCTTCATTTATCTGTGAGAGGTGATCAGCCCTGCGTGGGGGAGCAGCTCCAGCACAGCATGGGCAGTGCAGAGGTGTCAGTGTCAAGGGTCAGACATTTACCAGAAGGTCTCCAGGAACCCCTCTGCATCCCAAAGGGAAGAGAAAGAGAAGAAGGGAGAGAGCCTGATGGGGCAGGAAAGAAACTAAGGCAGCTGGGATGGAAAGAAGAACAATGCCATGGGAGAGAGACACAGAGACACAAACCAGTGTGGAACCCAACCCCTGCTGGCAAGGATGGCACCACTGGCACCACTGCTGCTGGGGGCAGGCACTGGGCAAGTGCCAGCCTGGACTCAGCAGCAGATGGGAACTGGATTCAGGAGCTGGATTCTGGAAGTGGATTGAGGAACACAGGGATGGGGCTGGAAGGCAGAAGGGACAGAGTCCTCCTGGGACAGCAGCCAGGGAAGAAGAGGCTTAGCCCTGGGGATCCCTCAGCTTGCTGCTGAAGATGCCCTCCATGGGCTGCAGTCCCTTGCTGGGCACTTGAGGGTCCCCTGTGCTGTCTGCTCCTCCCTGCAGCTGCCCCTTCTGCCTTCCTGCCCCCAGGGGTGGCCCAAGCTGTGGCAGTGCCCTTGGTGTGGCCAGGAGCAAGTGTCAGGCAGAGGCTTTCTGCATCCCAGCCCTTGGCAGGAGCTCTCCCCAGCAGCTTGTGTGTGGTAGGAGCAGTTCCTGGGTGTGCAAAGCTGCCCTGAGGTGCAGCAAGTGGCTCAGGGAGCAGAGGCTGAGCTGGGCAGGGCCAGCCCTGAGCTCTGCTCTGGCTCACAGCAGGGCGGTTTGGAACTGCTCTGTGCTCCCCAGGTTTTAACCTTCCCTCAGCAGAGGCTCAGCTCTCCCTGTGGCACCCAGCAGCAGTGGCTCTCCACACTCCACTGTCTCAGGCTCCTCCTGTGCTTCGATTACCACCAACAGTGGATCAGATGTGGCTGCTGGGGAAGCATCCTCCTCTTCCTTGCCCTGCTCCCTCAGGTTGCCAGGCACAGCCCTGCACTTGCCAGTCAGTTCTGCACTCGTGTCTGACCAGCTGGCAACATCCTGAGCAGGACCAGGCTGGCTCTGAGAACAGACAACCCAGGCTGTGAACACAGCTCAGGCCAGCCACAGCTTGCAGCAGCAGCCAGAGCACACAGCAGGACCAGGGGTGGGCTTGAGGTGATTCCAGGGACTGCTTTCAAGCTGTATCTCACCTCCCTCCTCAAACCTCTCCAGAGCAAGGATTAAAACCCTGAAGATCTGACTGTCAGAGGTCCTAATGACAAGAGGCAGAGCCTCAGATGAGCAGAAGCAAGAGGTGCCTCCACCTGGGCACAGGGTTTGGAGGCCCTTTGGACAGCTGGCATCTGTTGGCTTGGTGCTAGAGGCAGAGGGCTGCAGGAATAGGAAAACCAAGAGAAGCCTGGCACTACCCTCACCTTTGACAGCTAGGGACAGCAGGTGCCCACCCAGCTCAGAGCAGCTGCCCAAGGGAGGGGGGCACCAGGCTGGGCTCAGACAGCAGCCAAGAGCAGAGCAGGAGACAGCAGCAGGAGCTGTGGGGACACAGATGCTCTGCTGGGGTGTGCTGCCTGCCTGGGTGACCCTCAGACACCTCTGGAGGAGCCTTGCTCAGCAGCTGGCAGCCTTGCTGAGAGTGGGCACCATCTGCCACCTGAGCAAGGGTGGTGCAGGGAGTTGCTGGGAGGATTGTCCCTGGCACTGCTGTTGCTGGTGGCTGGCACTGGCTGCCTACAGAGAGCATTGCCCCAGGTGCTTCCCAGGAGTGGCCAGAACTGTGCTGCTGGAAAATATAAAGAACACACTGAAAATTGATAAAAGGACAGAAACAAACCCAAAAAGCTTCTGTGTGAAGCTCAAGGAGCCAAGATTAATGGAAACAAATTTGCTTAGGGGCTCAGGGCCCAGCTTAGGAGTCTTCTTAGCTGGAAGAAGTAGCAACCAGCTGCCTGGTGAGAGGGAGGCAGAGCAGCATCCAGGATGGACTCCAGATAGGAAGCTTTGACATTCTGGACTCCTCAGTCCAATTGGACTCAGGACCTCCATAAGCTTAGGCAGAAGGTAGTCCCCAGCTGCTGCATGGTGCAGACATGGTGCTTGGGCCCTGCTTCAGGGGGCACAGAACCACAGAATAGCTCTGGTGGGAAGAGAGCTCCAAGCTCAGCCAGCCCAGCCCTCCCCCAGCACTGCAGGGGCACCACTGAGCCATGGCCCTCAGCACAGCTCCACAGCTGCTGGAACCCCTCCAGGGATGGGCACTGTAGCACTGCCCTGGGCAGCCTCTGCCAAGCTTGGAGAAGCCTTCCAGGGCAGGAAGAGTTCCTGAGCTCCAGCCTGAGCCTCCCCTGCTGCACCTTGCAACCATTGCCTCTGGGCCTGTGCCTTGCCCCCAAGGAGCAGAGGCTGCCCCCTCCTCACTGCAACCTCCCTTCAGGGAGCTGCAGAGAGCAAGGAGGTCTCCCCTCAGCCTCCTCCAGGCTGAACACACTCAGCTCCCTCAGCCTGTCCCCATGTCAGAGCTGCTCCATCCCTTGGATCATCTTTGTGGCCTCCTCTGGACTCTCTCCACAGCTCTGTGTCCTTCTCATGCTGAGGACACCAGAACTAGAGGCAGGGTTGGAGGTGAGGTCTCAGCAGAGCAGAGCCAAGGGCAGAATCCCCTCTCCTGCCCTGCTGCCCACACTCCTCTGGCTGCAGCCCAGCACACAGCTGCCTGTTGGGTTGCAGGAGAGCACTGCTGGCTCCTGGGGAGCTGCTCAAACACCAACACCCCCAAGGCTTTTTCTTCAGGGCTGCTCTCAGGCCTCTGAGATGCTCCAGGTAGTGTTAAAGTCAATAAGAATCATTTCTCCAAGCACTGGAGGACCATTTCCTTCCTACCAGCATGTAGACCATGAGAAGACTCTGATGCAGCCTCCTGCTCCTCCCCAGGAGGGCTGCATGGCCAAGCCTGCCCCCACTGAAGTGAGACAAATGACAGCAATGATTCAGGCCACTGCCAGAAATCCCCAAACAGCCTCATTCCTTCTTGGGAGCAGCATGGGCAGCTGAGCAACAGCAAAACAGCTTGACCCACCAGAGCAGGGCTGGGGAGCTGCTCACTCCCTCATTCCTTGGTGCTGTGCCACTTGAAATGCTCCCAGTGGTGGTACAGGGCTGGGACGGGTGGCTGAGAGCCCAGCAGGCTGTGCTGCCATTCAGTGAGGTCTGCACAGGCTGGAGGGAGGTGTAGAGGGCAACCTCATGAAGTTCAACAAGGACAGTTACAGGACCCTGCCCCTGAGGAGGAACAACCTTCCCTGACAAGGAGATGTGGAGAGCCCTGGGGCTGAGAGCCTGCAGAAGAGCAGCCCCAGAGGGGAGCTGAGCAATGCTCAGCAAGAGCTAAAGGAGCTGTGGGGGGCAAGAGGCTGGGGCCAGACTCTGCTCAGTGGTGCCCAGGGACAAGCCAAGGAGCAATGGACACAAACTGGAAGCCAGGAGGTTCCATGTGAAGAGGAGGAGAAACATTTTTGGTGTGAGGGTGCTGGAGGCCTGGAGCAGGCTGCCCAGAGAGGTTGTGGAGTCTCCTTCTGTGGAGAGCTTCCAACCCCCACTGGCCATTGTGCTCCTGGGCAAGCTGCTGTGGGTGCCCTGCTGGAGCAGGGGGGTTGGAGTGGCTGATCCCCAGAGGTCCCTTCCAAAGCCTGCCAGCCTGTGGTTCTGTGCCATCACAAGAGCCACGGTTCTTCTTCTTTTAGGGTGTCAGTGAGTGATAGGACTGGGGGGAATGGAACAAAACTAGAAGTGGGTAGGTTCAGATTGGATGTTAGGAAGAAATTCTTCCCCATGAGGGTGGTGAGACACTGGCAGAGGTTGCCCAGGGAGGTGGTGGAAGCCTCATCCCTGGAGGTGTTTGCAGCCAGGCTGGATGTGGCTGTGAGCAACCTGCTGTGGTGTGAGGTGTCCCTGGCCATGGCAGGGGGGTTGGAACTGGCTGAGCCTTGAGGTCCCTTCCAACCCTGACAATTCTCTGATTCTCTGATCCTCCCAGCACTCTGCAGAGCTCCCTCTGAGCAGTCTCCCAGAGGCACTAGGAGAAACCTGTCCCCTGTCATCTCTGGTCTGGGGGCACAGAGGTGTTCTTTGGCAGCAGAGCACAGGACTGGTGTCCTTGTCACTGGAGAAGAGTGAGCAGCACTGTGGTGGGCTGAAAATTGCCCCCAACATTCACCTTGCCAGCAAATGAAACTTTGGAAGCAAATGAAAGCTGGATTTACAAGCCAATCCACAGCCTGCAATGGAATGCAATGAATAGGGACAAAAGAGAAACCATTTACAATATTTACAGCTATTTACAACTAATAAATAGCACCAGGATCCTCCTCCCCTGGGCCAAGACCAGGGGACCTGAAACAGCTTCTCTCCCCCTGCCTCCCCCTGTCCACAAGGGACAAGAGACAGAAGCAGAGAAGTTAATGCCAGTCACAGCAACACAGCCAAAGGCCAGCAGAAACCAGCAGCAGCACATAGTCTCTCCCAGCCTGAAGAAGTGAGAAGAGAGAGAAATTGTTTGGGGAACCAAACCTTATGGTTGATATCTCTCCAATGGGATTGTTTAGAACTTAACATTTTTTTTTGTTCCTTTTCACACCCTATATATATATATATATATATATATTTTCACATCCTGCCGCTTTCTGGTCAAGACCTGTGGAAAATTTTAAAGACACAGCTTAAAACTACCACAAGCACCCTGGCAGAGCTAGGCAGGAACTCTTCTTCCACTTCAAACCAGAGCTGCACACATGCATGGAGCACAGCAGCCAGCCTGCACTGCTTGGCCAGCAGATGAGGAGAGAAAGGGAAATGAAAACCAAGCACCTTCTGCACCTGTGCATGCCCAGGGAAGGATCAGGCTGGGGAATGAGCAGAGGGCTGGAGCTGCTCTGCTGTGAGGACAGCCTGAGAGAGTTGGGGCTGTTCAGTCTGAAGAGGAGAAGGCTCTGAGGAGACCTTCTTGTGGCCTTGCAGGATCTGAAGGGGGCTCCAAGAAAGCTGGGGAGGGACTTTTGAGGGTGTCAGGGAGTGACAGGAGCAGGGGCAATGGAAGAAAGCTGGAAGTGGGGAGATTCATACTGGCTGTGAGGAAGAAGTTCTTCCCCATGAGAGTGGTGAGAGCCTGGAATGGGTTGTGCAGGGAGGTGGTTGAGGCTCCATCCCTGGAGGTGTTTGCAGCCAGGCTGGATGAGGCTCTGGCCAGCCTGCTGTAGTGTGAGGTGTCCCTGCCCATGGCAGGGGGTTGGAACTGGCTGAGCCTTGAGGTCCCTTCCCACTCTGACTGATTCTCTGATTCTATTCTAATTTTCATTGCTGCAGTTCCTCATCCCCTAGTGCCTCCCAGCAAACATCTCCCCATATGTGCCACCTCTTCAGCCCAGGAAGGGAAGAAGGAGCAAGTTGGAGATGACTTCTCTGTGATACTGTCAGTGGTTGCTGTGGAAATAGGAAGTTTGGAGAAGTGAAGCCACTGAAGGTAGCTTGAAAAGATGAAGTGTGACTGCCAGAAGATGAGTTTGGGAGGAGAAGCAATCAGGATCCCTGTGGTGGGTTGAAAAACTGCCCTCCTCCCCCCCCCCAAACATTAAATTTGCCAGCCCAGCCCAGCTGGAAGCAAATGAAGCTGTGTTTACAAGAAAAATTGCAATCTGCAATGAAAGGCAGTGAACAGGAGCCAGCAGTGTGCCCAGGTGGCCAAGAAGGACAATGGCATCCTGGGCTGCATCAGCAATAGTGTGGCCAGCAGGAGCAGGGAAGTCATTCTGCCCTGGACTCAGCTCTGCTCAGGCCACACCTTGAGTGCTGTGACCAGTTCTGGGCTCCTCAGTTTAAGAAGGACATTGAGATGCTGGAAGGTGTCCAGAGAAGGGCAACAAAGCTGGGGAGGGGTCTGGAGCACAGCCCTGCGAGGAGAGGCTGAGGGAGCTGGGGGTGTTCAGCCTGCAGAAGAGGAGGCTCAGGGCAGACCTCATTTCTTCGTAACATCCAATCTGAATCTCCCCACTTCTACTTTTGTTCCATTCCCCCTGGTCCTGTCACTCCCTGACACCCTCAGAAGTCCCTCCCCAGCTTTCTTGTAGCCCCTTTCAGATACTAGCAGGCCACAAGAAGGTCTCTTTGGAGCCTCCTCTTCTCTAATGGGATTGTTTAGGACTAACTCTCATTGTTCTCCTTTTTGCACCCAATTTATTTCCATTCTACCACTTCCTGTTCAAGATCTGTGGAAAACTGCAAAGGTCCAGCCCAACACTGCCACAATCCCCCCTGGCTGCCAGCTGCCAGGAGCTGCCTGGGTGTTTCTCTGTTTGCTTTTCTCATTCTCTTGCCTCCTGCAGCTGATCCTTTGTACCAATGTTTCTCACATTGATTCATTCCTCTTTTGCTTTTCTTCTTGGTTTTTTCCCTCCTGCATTCTCCTGGCATTCCCCTGCCATGCCCCTGATTCCAGTTCCTCTGCTGTGCTGTCACTGAGGCAGCTTTCAGGCTGACAAATCTACCTCCTCCTTTCCTCCAGCCCTCTCTCTCTCTCTGTCTCACCATGTCCAGGTTCCCCCTCCCAGCTTTCTCTCCTGTTGGGCCAGGTCTGTGCTGGGGCTGCTGTGGCTCTGCTCCCTCAGAGGGACTGAAATAAAGATGATGGGGGTGGGGAGGGCTCCTTCTTCAAAAGCAAAGCCAAGTGGATCCATGGGGAACAGCTCCAACATGAGGACTCCAGCAGGCTGCAGCTTAAAGGCAGAGTTCAGTAAGGAGCAGCTCATGGCTATGCAGCAGGGCTGGGCTGGGGCAGCTTGGCAGGAGCACGGGGGAACAGCAGCACAGACCTAGGCTGGGACTTAGCAGAGTCTGGGCAGCAGAAGACTGACCACAGAGGAGCTGGATTTGAGCTTTCCTGAGGGGGAAGAAAAGAGGAAAGCTCTGGGGCTGAGTTTTGAGGAGCAATAAGGTTTGGGGTGAGCCATTAGGGATGAGGGGAGATGGCTTTGAGCTGGAAGAGGGCAGAGATTGAGACTGGAGATGAGGAGGAAATTCTTTGGAGTGAGTAGGAACTGGGTGGTCTTTAAGAGGCCCTTCCAACCCACACCAATCTGTGAATCTATGGATCCCTGACTTGATCCCCTTCCACTCCTGGCATTTGTTCTCCTCCTTGAACTCCTGCTCAAAGCACAAAGGCCTGGGAGAACCTTGCCAGTGGAAACAGATGCAAAGGAGATGCTGACTTCCTCAGCATCATCATCAGCCTCAGTGTGGTACCCATCCTACCCCCACACACTCTTTCTCTAGTCCTTCCCTGCTTATGGTGATGCTCCACAGCCCTTGTCAAGCCAAGGCAGTTCCCTAAGGTGCTTCCTGCATGCTGCAGCAGTGCTTCTGCATTCCTCCTGTGCAGCCTTTCCTACCCCTTCTACCTTGCTTCTCCGTTTTTATGTTGGAGCTCGGTTAAGGGTCCCCTCTTTAGCCAAACTGGTGATGCTTCACCTGCAGAGCTGTGTCCAGCTCTGGGACCCCAACACAAGAGAGACATGGACCTGATGGAGAGGGTCCAGAGGAGGCCACACAGATGATCAGAGGGCTGCAGAACCTCTGCTGTGGGGACAGGCTGGGAGAGTTGGGGCTGTTCAGCCTGGAGAAGAGAAGGCTCCAGGGAGACCTTAGAGCTGCATTTCAAGATCTGAAGGAGACCTCCAGGCAGGCTGGGGAGAGACTGTTCAGAAGGGCCTGGGGGATAGGAGGAGAGGCAATGGTTTGGAACTGGAGCAGGGCAGCTTGAGGTTGGCCATCAGGAGGAAGTTGTGCACAGTGAGGCTGGGGAGACACTGGAACAGGCTGCCCAGGGCTGTGCTTGAGGCCCCATCCCTGGAGACATCCAAGCTCAGCCTTGCTGTGTCCCTGTGCAGCCTGCTCTAGCTGGAGGTGTCCCTGCTGCCTGCAGGGGCTTGGACAGGATGCCCTTGGAGGGTCCCTTCCAGCTCGATGAACTCTGTGAAGCTTTAAGCTTCCTCTCCAGAGAGCTGCCTGCCTGGCAGTGGGTGGCAGGCACCTCGAAGGTCAGCTGCTGTACCTGGTGTTGGGATTTTCCTTTCCCAGGGGTGGGAGCCGTGTGGGGATTCGCATTACCTGGGAATGGTGCTGGCAGCAGGGCTAAACCCAGGGCGCTCTGAACGCCTTTGAGCCTGCACAGCTCAGCTGTGCTGCTCCTTGGAGGTGCAAACCTGTGCCCAGGTGTCCTCATCCACTCAGGAGCTGCCTCTCCAAGGTCTCCCTGGGTGACTGCAGAGAGATGGTGGAGCTGATCCAGGCCAGGATGAGTCAGACCTGCTCCTAGGGAGTGCGCGTGTGGGCAGCGCTCCTCTGGCAGGGCAGCAGCCCTGCAGCTTGCTGGGCACCACTGCTGAGCCTGGGCAATGCAGGGCTCTGGTGTCAGCCTCTCCCCTCTCCCCATGCATAGAGAGAGATGGGCATGGTGCAGAGAGAACGGGGCATTGGGCAAAGAGAACTGGGCAGGGGGCAGAGAGAGCTGGGCATGGTGCAGAGGGAACTGGGCAGGAGCCCTCAAGCTTGTTGGGCACCACTGCTGATCCTGGGGAACACTTGTGCCAGCCTCTCTCCTCTCCCCATGCACAGAGAGAGCTGGGCAGTGGGCAGAGAGAGATGAATAATGAGGAGAGCTGGGCACTGGGCAAAGAGAGCTGGGCACTGAGCAGAGAAAACTGGGCAGTGGGCAGAGAGAGCTGGGCAGTGGACAGAGAGAGCTGGGCAGTGGGTAGAGAGAGCTGGGCAGGGAGCAGAGAGAGCTGGGCAGTGGGCAGAGAGAGCTGGGCAGGGGGCAGAGAGAGCTGGGCAGGGAGCAGAGAGAGCTGGGCAGTGGGCAGAGAGAGCTGGGCAGGGGGCAGAGAGAGCTGGGCAGGGAGCAGAGAGAGCTGGGCAGTGGGCAGAGAGAGCTGGGCAGGGGGCAGAGAGAGCTGGGCAGGGAGCAGAGAGAGCTGGGCAGTGGGCAGAGAGAGCTGGGCAGGGGGCAGAGAGAGCTGGGCAGGGAGCAGAGAGAGCTGGGCAGTGGGCAGAGAGAGCTGGGCAGGGGGCAGAGAGAGCTGGGCAGGGAGCAGAGAGAGCTGGGCAGTGGGCAGAGAGAGCTGGGCAGGGGGCAGAGAGAGATGGGCAGTGGGCAGAGAGTGCTGGGCAGGGAGCAGAGAGCTGGGCACTGAGCAGAGAGAGCTGGGCAATGAGCAGAGAGCTGGGCAGTGGACAGAGAGCTGGGCAGTGGGCAGCACCCCCAGGTCCATCCCTGGGGAATGCCCAGCCCCTGGCCTCTCTTCCCTGCTCCTTCGGAACACCAAGTTCTTGGCTTCGCTGAGCTCTCCGTGGGGCTGCACCTGACTGCCTCACACCATTTGGCTTGGCACACACTCGGGGAGAGGTTGGCACTGGGCACAAGAGATGCCATCAGGGCAGCCAGCAGGAGAGCTGTGGAGCCAGTCCTGCCCTACTGGCTCCCTAACCGCTTCCCAGCAGCATTGCTGGCACGGGGAGGGAATGAACCTGCAGTGGGAAAAGCACAAAGGCCAAAGGAAGGGTGTGGGGTGGGGGCTACCCTCAGACCTCTGAAGCCACTGAAACTCATCAAGCTCTGGGTGCCTGTGGCTGCTTGGGCTGCTCCCAAGCACCCCCCCTGCCCCAGCCCTGCCTCACAGGCTCCATTCCCTGCCAGTTCCCTCCCAGCAAGGACAGCTCTGGCACCAGCAGGTAGCTAGGACAAGTCAGGTCCTCCTCCCACCCCTGGAAGAGCTTCAAACACTGCTCAGCAGGGCAGTGCAGAGCTCAGGCTCTGATCCATTCCCTTCAGGGGAGGGATGCCCTGGGATTTTGCTGACCCCTGTGTCATGGAGAGGAGAAGGAATCCCAGAGGGGAAGCAGTGACAGGTGAAGGAACTCCCTCCTTTCCCACTCAGCAGTGATTGGAGAGCATCTCCATCCCTACTTTTCCAACTCAAAGAGGGATCAGTGACAGGTAAAGGAACTCCCTCCTTTCCCACTCAGTCAGCAGTGTTTTGAGACCATCTCCACCCTTGCTTTACCAACCCAAAGAAGAATCAGTGACAGCTAAAGGAACTCCCTCCTTTCCCACTGACTCAGAGGTGACTTGAGAGCATCCCCATCCCGTTTTACCAACCCAAAAGGAGGCAGCAGTGACAGCTACTTGTCTACTTAGACTTTCAAAAAGCCTTTGACCCTGTTTCCCACAGAACTCTCATGGACAAAGTGGCTGCTGATGGCTTGGATGAGCACACACTCTGCTGGATAAAGCTCTGGTTGGGTGAAAGGGCTCAAAGAGTGGTGGTCAATGGAGTTAAATCCAGCTGGTGTCCAGTCACTACTGGTGTCCCTCAGGGCTCAGGGTTGGGACCACTTCTGGTTTAACATCTTTATTGATGACCTTGAGGAAGACACAGAGTGTGTCAGCAGTAACTTTGTTGATGACCCCAAGTTGGGTGGAAGTGTTGAACTTCATGGGGGTAGGGAAGCTTTGCAAAGGGACTTGGATAGATTCGATCCATGGGACAACATTAATGGGATGAGCTTCATCAAGGCCAAATGCCAGGTCCTGCACTTGGCTCACAACAACCCCAAGCAATGCTACAGGCTTGGGGCAGTGTGGCTGGAAAGCTGCCTGGCAGAAAGGGACCTGGAGGTGACAATGGACAAGCAGCTGAAGAGGAGCCAGCAGTGTGCCCAGGTGGCCAAGAAAGCCAAAGGCATCCTGGCTGGGATCAGCAATGCTGTGTCCAGCAGGAGCAGGCAGGGGATTGTCCTCAGCTCTGGTGAGGTCACACTTTGAGCATTGTGTCCAGTTGTGGGCACCTCAACACAAGAGAGATGTGGAGGTGCTGGAGCCAGGGCAGAGGAGGGCAAGGAAGCTGGGAAGGGCCTGGAGAAGAAATCTGCTGAAGAGCAACTGAAGGAGCTGGGGATGGTTGGTTTGGAAAAGAGGAGGCTGAGGGAGACCTCATTGCTGTCTACAACTACCTGAAAGGAGGTCGTGGAGAGGCTGCTGCTGGTCTCTTCTCACAGGTCATGAGAACAAGAGGGAATGGCCTCAGGCTGCCACTGGGTAGGTTTAGATTGGACAGTAGGAAACCTTTTTTCCCAGCAGGAGTGGTCAGGGATTGGAATGTGCTGCCCAGGGAGGTGGTGGAGTCCCCAAGTCTGGGGATGTGTTTCAAGGTGGTTTGAATGTGGTGCTTGGGGCTATGGTTTAGGGGTGACCCTTGTAGAGTAGGCTTCTGGGTTGGACTTTGTGACGCTGAGGCTCTTTCCCAACCTGAATGTGCTTCAGTGATTCTGAGATGCTCTTGAGAGCATCTCCCTATCCCTACTTTCCCAGCCCAAAGAGGTGGCCCAGGGTTGGCAGCTCTGATGACTCAGTCCCCAGAGAGTTGTTATTTTTCTCCCAGCCCCAGCTTGCAAGAGTCAGGAGATTACATGAGACACTTGGTCTTGAATGAAAAATCATATCACAGCCAACCTGGTGACTGCAGGGAGGAGCTGGAAACAGGATTCCTAACAGAGCCATCAAAAAAAAAAAAAAAAAAAAAAAAGAAAGAAAGAAAAAAATAGAAGGCAAATAAACAGTGCTGGAGTTTATTAATTTTTAAAATCTCATTATTTTTGGACAGCAGAATGTTTGCTGAGCCCTGAGTCAAGTGTTTTGAATGAGAGGAGCTGGCTGAGGGAGCTGGCTGGGTGCTCTGCTGCCCACATTCCCTGCAATCAGATAATGAGTTCTAGGCAGCCTGGTCCCACAGCTCCCTGGCACTGCCTCTGCTGTGTGGCTGCCTGTGGGCCTTGGTGTCATAAGGTCCTTGGTCTCCAAGCACAGGTGGGAGGAAGGGTTGGGGATCACCCCAGCATCCCAGGAGCTGAAAGGAAGCCTTGGGGAAAGGCAAATGTTGGCTCTCTGCCTGGCTCACTGCTGGGCCAACCCTGCAGCCTCCATCTCACCCCCTGAGCATCACTGGGGAGAGGGTCAGGACAGGACCCTGGCCAGCCACATGTGAGCAGGCAGAACAGGCCAGAGAAAATGAGCTGAGGCCTGAGGCCAGGCTGAGAGAGTTGGGGTTGTTCAGCCTAGAGAAGAGAAGGCTCCAGGGAGACCTTCTGGTGGCCTTGCAGTGCTGAAAGGGGCCAAGAAGAAAGCTGTGGAGAGGCTTGTGAGCAGGGCCTGCTGTGCCAGGGCAAGGGGTGATGGTTTGAAACTGAAAGAGGAAGGTTCAGAGTTGAGAGAAGGGAGAAATGTTTGACACTGAGGGAGGGGAGAGGCTGGCCCAGGTTGCCCAGAGAGGTGGGAGATGCTCTGTGCCTGGACCCATTCCAGGTCAGGATAGAATGAGGGCTCCATGCAACCAGCTCTAGTTGCAGATGTCCCTGCAGGGTGGTTGGATTGAATGACCCAAATCATTCCACCATTCTATGACTCCATGCTGTGAGGAGAAGACCTCCAGTCCAGCCCTCCACCCACCACTGAACCATGGCCCTCAGCACAGCTCCACAGCTGCTGGAACCCCTCCAGGGATGGGCACTGCAGCACTGCCCTGGGCAGCCTCTGCCAAGCTTGGAGAAGCCTTCCAGGGCAGAAAGAGTTCCTGAGCTCCAGCCTGAGCCTCCCCTGCTGCACCTTGCAACCATTGCCTCTGGGCCTGTGCCTTGCCCCCAAGGAGCAGAGGCTGCCCCCTCCTCACTGCAACCTCCCTTCAGGGAGCTGCAGAGAGCAAGGAGGTCTCCCCTCAGCCTCCTCTTCTCCAGCCTCCACACCCCCAGCTCCCTCAGCCCCTCCTCATGGCCCAGCTGCTCCAGGCCCTTCTCCAGCCTCATTGCCCTTCTCTGGACACTTTTGGTAGGCTGACCCTGACTGCACACCAGGTACCCACCAAAGCTACTCTGTCACTCCCATGCTCAGCTGGACAGGGGAGAGTCTGTGCAGGTCTGGAGCCCTCAGTACAGGAAGGACATGGAGCTGATGGAGAGGAGGAGGATAGGAAGGACATGGAGCTGATGGAGAGGGTCCAGAGGAGGGCCAGGAAAATGCTCAGGGGTTGGAGCAGCTCTGCTCTGAGGACAGGCTGAGGGAGCTGGGNGGATGTCCCTGCTGAGTGCAGGGAGGTCAGACTGGATGAGCTCTGGAGGTCCCTTCCAACCCAGACCATTGATTCTGTGACCTTGTGAAACCCAATGCACCACTTCAGAAACTCTCTGGTGGGTCACTCACCTGCTGGCCATGGAGGTTTGGGGTTTTGTGATTTCGTGGTGGTTTTTGGGGTGGTTTTTTGTTTGTTTGCTTGTGGTTTTTTGGGGGGTGGCATTTTTGTTTGTTTTTGGTTTGGTTTGGTTTGTTTCTTGTCTTCATTTGTTTGTTTGTTTTGGGAGTTTTGGGTTGTTGGTTGGTTTTGGTTTTGGTTTTGGTTTGTTTGTTTGTTTTTCTTGCCCTCAGTTTTCCTGACCAGTTTCCTGCCTTCCCTTGCTGCAGTCCTGAGTTCTTCCCCTTTCCCCCTTCTTTCCATGCTTGCACTCTCATCCCCAGCAGCTTCCTTCCTTTTGCCACCAGATCAGCAGGGAGGCTTCCAGGCAGAGTCGTCCTCTTCCTTTGAGGTGAAATTATCACTTAATAAGCTCTCATTAAAGAATTTCTCATCTCCATTCACTTTTTTTTCCCTTTTCTTTTCTTTTTTTGGTATTAAAATTTCCCTCCAAATGAATCCCACTCATCATCTTTCCCAGCTTTGGGAGCTGAGCCTTTGCCAAGCCCTGGTGGACGTCTGGGGTCGGTGGGGGAGAACTCTCTCTTTGCCTGTGTTAAAGATAATCAGGTCATGATCATGGCTCCCTAGGCAACCACTAACCGCCAGCACTGGTGATTAATTCATCTTTCTGCCATCCTAACGAGGTCTAAACTAAATTACCTCGTGTTGGGTGCAATAGTTCTGCTGTCAGACAATTACCAGCTCTAATCTGCCGTCCCACTAACGACGTTTGGCTCCCATCTCTCTTCCAGTGTCTCGTGGAGAGCTGGGGCTGGAGCTCCTCATCCTCCTGCCTGAGCTGCCTGAAGGACATGTGGGAAATGCAGGGTGGCTAAACCCCTCCAGGGGAACCTGGACAGGCTGCAGAGCTGGGGCCAAGCTGACCTCATGCAGTCCAACCAGGCCAAGGGCAAGGTCCTGCAGCTGGCTCAGGGCAATCCCCAGCACACATCCAGGCTGGGTGAGGAGTGGTTGGAGAGCAGCCTGGAGGAGAAGGACTTGGGGCTGTCAGGTNAGGCTGAGAGAGTTGGGGCTGTTCAGTCTGGAGAAGGCTGCAGGGAGACCTTAGAGCAGCCTTCCAGGACCTGAAGGAGACTACAGGAGAGCTGGGAAGGAACTTTTGACAAGGTCTGGGAATAACAGGACAAGAGGCAATGGATTGAAGCTTGAGGAGGGAAGGTTGAGACTGGAGACTGGGAAGAAATTCATTAGAGTGAGATTAGGAAGAAGTTCTTTAGGGTGGCTTCTCCTGTAGCCCCTTCAGCTACTGGAAGGCTGCTCCAAGGTCTCCCTGGAGCTTTCTCTTCTCCAAGCTGAAGAGCCCCAACTCCCTCAGCCTGTCCCCATAGAAGAGGTTGTCAAAAGTCCCTCCCCAGCTCTCCTGGAGCCCAGAGGTTCTGCAGCCCTCTGATCATCTTGGTGGCCTCCTCTGGACCCTCTCCAGCAGCTCCATGTCCTTGTGATAGAGGCACCAGATCTGGAGGCAGTGCTGCAGGTGGGGTCTCAGCAGAGCAGAGGGGCAGAATCCCCTCCCTGAAGAGGGACAGAAGAAGGAAGTCAAGCAGCAGTCAGTCCTCAGAGACTCCTTGGTTTGAGGTTTCTCAGTGAAACAGACTCAAGCTGGCCTTAATACTGCAGGAGATGAAGAAGAAAGGAAATCCAGAGGCAGGAAGTGACCTCCTTACCTCACACACCTGGGAATCTCTGGCTCATTGCTGCCAAAGGACTCCTGTGTTGCCTGTTCCCCCCTCTGGCTATGCACCAAAGGGACAAGGAGCAGAGAAGTGCCTCCCTGCCCCAGCCACCCTGCCCAGCAGCAGCAGTGAGCTGCACAAAGCCTCTGTGCCTGTTGGGCTGGCAAGTGCAGAGGGCTGCTGGCTGCTGGCTCCGTTCTGCTTCTGACCTTTGGAGGTGGGCTCTGGCCCAGGTTACTGCAGGAAGAGCAGACTCTGTGAGCATGAGGCCAGGCTGCAGGGGCCAAGGGTGAGTGCTGGAGCATCTCTGGGTTGCCAAGTGCTGAGAGCTGGCTACAGCCACAGGCAGGAGTGGAGAGCAGCCCTGCCCCAAGGGCTAAGCTCAGCTCTTCAAAAGATGAGTTAAGTTCCTTCACATCATCTAAGCCTCTCTAATGAAAGCTCCTCTTCCCCTTTGGAGGTAATCAGGTAATCTTCCTTTGATCAAACCCTCTTCTCTTCTGATGAGAACACAGTAGTCAGTAATCAAGAAGCTAATCCGATCCAGAGCAGCCTTCCAGACCCCTCCTAGCCCAGAGCATCACCTTCCTGGGGGCTGCTCCCTGCTCTCCGTGCTTTGTGCCAGGCAGCTGCTCCCCTGCCCTGCTGCCCCAGCCCCCCAGTCCTCCTCTGGCAGCCAGCCTTTGAGAAAGCCCTGCACAGGGATGCAGTGGGGCAGGATTTGTGCAGGGCACAGGGGCTCCTCAAACAGCCACCTGGAGCCAGCCCCAGCACAGAGAGGGCATGGGGGGAGGGAGGTCTGCCCCCCACCTTCTCCTTGCAGTGAACAACCTCCAAAGACCAGCAGGGCTTTTAAACTCTAAATCCAGTTTTATTAGAGTATAAACTTGAATAACTGCATTTCTGAAAGGGGAGGGACTGGGAGCAGCTAGGCCAGATGAAGCAGAAATGAAAAAGCTGACGAACAGCCCTTCCCCTTCCCACTGCCCCTGTGGAGGAGCCTCTGCCTCTGTTTTGCTTTTACCTCACTCAGAGGTTTTTCTGACTTGTAAACAGACTCTTCCTGAGGCCCTTCTGCTCCCTGCCTCCTTTCTGCCACCCAAACAGCTGCATGGAAAAACCTTGCTCTGCAGGACCAGGGGAATGACTCTGACAGCATCCTAGAGGGGCTCAGCTTGGGGACCTCAGGGACCATCTGCCCTGGGCAGCCTGCTCTAGCTGGAGGTGTCCCTGCTGCCTGCAGGGGGGTTGGACAGGATGCCCTTGGAGGATCCCTTCCAGCCCAATGCACTCTGTGGAGCTGTGATGCATTGCAGCACCAAGTCCATGCTGGGTTTCTTTGGGACCACTGAGCTCTTTGCAGAGCTGCACTGCAAGCTGTGGCTCTCCTGCAGCACAGAGGCCATTCCCCTCCTCCTCCTCCCTGGGGAAGAGGCTGCAGTGACCTCAAGTGAGCACAGCCTCATTGTGCAGTGCTCTGCTGGGGCAGCTGGGCCAGGGGGAGAGGGAAAGCTGCCCCCAGCCTTCAGCTAGGCTCAGAGCTGGGTGAAGCTCCCTGGGTTTGGCATGGCCCAGAGAGGAGAAGGCTCTTCCCTGCCTCAGCACTGTGCTGCACCAGGGAAATGGCTCTGAAAGAATTCTAGAACAACTCAGCTTGGCAGGGAGCTCAGAGATCATCTGCCCTGTGCAGCCTGCTCTAGCTGGAGGTGCCCCTGCAGGTGGGCTTGGACAGGATGCCTTTGGAGGGTCCCTTTCCAACCCAAAGCAATCTGTCAATCACAGGTGTGTTCCTGAGGAGGAGATTTCCAGGAGCAGGAGGCTTCAAATCATGAAGAAAACTCAGGACAAGATCCGACAGCTGCAAGGTGGAGCTCGAAGGATGAGGATGAAGATGAGGAGTGGATTTCTCCCAGTGGGGATTGGGCTGGCTACTGCGACTGGCTGCCAATGGACACAGCAAATTTTACAGTCATTGGCCCTCCATAAATCAAACCTGCACCTCCCAGAGAAGTCTGCTCCTGCTCCTCAGCTGGAGGGAGCTCTGGGTACAGCAGCAGCAGCAGCAGCAGCAGCAGCAGCAGCAGCAGGGCTTCTCTGGGCTGTGCTCAGCCAGAGCTCAGGCTGGAGGCCTCCTAAAGGCTGCAGCCCCAGGTGCTGAGCAGCACAGAAGGTTCTCCAAGCACACCAAGGGCTGCTGCCTCTCCTGATGCTGTGCCCTGCTGAGCTGGCACAGGAGCCTGCCTCTGCCTCTGCCTCTGCCTCTGCCTCTCCCCCTCTCCTCCCCCCCACCAAGGACTTTCAAGTCCCAGATATTCCTTCCCTCTCCATTAAACCTGAGAGCTTTGGGACTTCCAAGGAAAACCAACCCCTGGTGACCCTTATGGAGGGTTCAGCACCACTGCTCAGCAGTTCAGGCCTGAGAAAACCTGGCACACATCTGCTTGTGAATGGCAGTTGAGGTTTCTGGCTCTTGGATTCAGCAGCTTGGAATCCTAGAATGGGTTGGGAAGGATCTTAAAGCTCATCCAGTTCCAACCCTCTGCCATGGGCAGGGACACCTCCCACCACTCCCAAGCTGCTCAAGGCCTCATCCAGCCTGGCTTTGAACACCACCAGGGAGGGGGCAGCCACAACCTCCCTGGGCAACCTGTTCCAGTGTCTCACCACCCTCACTGCAAAGAATTTCTTCCTCATCTCCAGTCTCAGTCTGCCCTCCTCAAGCTTCAATCCATTACCTCTCATCCTGTCACTCCCAGCCCTTGTCAAAAGTCCCTCCCCAGCTCTCCTGGAGCCCCTTCAGGTCCTGGAAGGCTGCTCTAAGGTCTCTCTAGAGCCTTCTCCAGGCTGAACAGCCCCAACTCTCCCAGCCTGGCCCCACAACAGAGGTTCTGCAGCCCTCTGATCATCTGTGTGGCCTCCTCTGGAACCTCCCCAGAGGATTTTCAAGAAGTCTTTCTGGAACAATTCTGCATCTTTAATTTGAAGATCTCATCCCCAAACCAGCAGGGAAAAGAAGGAATTGGGGGAGCTCCAAAAGGAGCTCCATCCAGTGGAGTCAGTGAAAAGAGGACAAAGTTTCTGCTGGCATTTCTTGCCTGAAGAGCATAATTTAAAGATCCTTGCTAGAGTGAGGACTCAAATCTGGAGAGATCAGCTAATGAAGAGGCAAGACAATCACACAGCCTTCCCTGGGAGCCAGGCAGCCACCGTCAATCAGCTTGCAGCCCTGCACAGAACAGAAGGGGCTCTGCTTTTTTATTAAGCTGCTGCAGTGAAAATAAGGCCTCAGGAAAAAAAAAAAAAAAAAACAAAACCTTCTCCCCATTGCAGCAGGACACATCCAGAGAGCTGCAGGGAACCAGGGCAGCAGCAGCAGCAATGCTGAGCCATGGGGCAGCAGCAATGCGCCCTTGGGGCCAAGAGGCCAATGGGAGCCTGGGGGGCATTCAGAGGAGTGTGTCCAGCAGAGCCAGGGAGCTTCTCCTCCCCCTCTGCTCTGCCCTGCTGAGACCTCACCTGCAATATTGCATCCAGTTCTGGGCTCCCCAGTTCAAGAGGGACAGGGATCTGCTGCAGAGAGTCCAAGAGAGGCTCCCAGGATGCTTGAGGGACTGGAGCAGTGCCCTGTGAGGAGAGGCTGAGAGCCCTGGGGCTGCTTAGTCTGGAGAAGAGAAGACTGAGAGGGGATTGAAGAAATGTTTCTAAAGAGCTGAGGGCTGGGGGGCAAGAGGCAGGGGCCAGGCTCTGCTCACTTGCCCCCTGGGATAGGCCAAGGGGCAATGGAGAGAAAGTGCAGCACAGGAGGTTCCACCTCACCAGGAGGAGGAACTTCTTCCCTGGGAGGCTCCCAGAGCACTGGAACAGGCTGCCCAGAGAGGTTGTGGAGTCTCCTTCTGTGGAGACTTTCCAGCCCCCTCTGGATGCATTCCTGTGTGACCTGTGCTGGATTCTCTGCTCCTGCTCTGGCAGGGGGGTTGGACTGGATGAACTTTGGAGGTCCCTTCCAACCCCTCACATCCTGTGAGCTGTGATCCTGTGATCCTGTGATCCAGCTCACCCCCAAGAGAAGGCTGCATGGGATGGGGCCATGCAAATGCTCTCCAAAGAGCAGGCAGTGTCCCTGCAGGCAGGGTGGGCTCCAGCACTGCTCCTGCCACAGCTGGGGTGCAGGTGCTGCCTGTAGGTAGTAAGAGCTCATGACTCAGGCTGGAAAATCAGGAAACCTCCATTCTGAGCAGTTCAACCAGAGCCATGGAGCAGAGCAGAGTGGAAGCTGAGCTGAGGGGCAGCAGCATGCCCTAGAGCTGAACCTGGAGGTGTTGGAGCTGGTGCCATGCCCTGTGCTTGCAGGCTGGTTCACACACACACACACAGAGTCACAGCTCCCTCCTGACCTCAATAAGGCAAAAGTAGCATTCACAGAGCTCTGAGGCAGTCTCAGCATTTACTGGGAGCTTGCTCTACCCCCTAGAGCTGGAGGGCTGCTGTGGGACCATTGCTCAGAGGCCACACACAGCTGGGCTGCAAGCAGTCAGGCCAGAAGCAGGCCAGGAATGAGTCTGTTCATGCTGCCTGAGGCAGCAGCAAGCCCTTCCCTGGCCTTTCTGAGGAGCTCAGGCAAGGCAAAGGATGATGTCCAGCAGAATGGGGGAGGCTCTCCCCAGCCCTTCAGCTGCAAACCTCTTGGGCTGGTGGGACTCAGTCCTCAGGGTGTTGAACACTGCTGGCCAGGAGAGCCTGGGAAAAAAGATCCTTCCTGAGCCACCAGGAGCCCTGTGGGGCCCAAGGACTAAGGAACCCTCTGGGTCCCAAGCACTAAGGAACCCTCTCGGTCCCAAGCACTAAGGAAGCCTCTGGGACAGGTGGCTGAGTGCCCAGTGGATGGTCAGGCACAAATCTCCTTCCCTGCACTCCCAGGGAAGTTTGCTGCTCTGCAGCAGGGTCTGAAGTCCCTTGCTCCCTGGCTTTGCTCCCATTCCCATGGAACTGACAGACCACACCAACTTACACCACAAGCAGCAGAGAGGTGGAAGTGCTCCTTCCCCCAGCCTCCAACAGCCTGTTGGATGGATGCAAGGACAAAGTGTCAACACCAGCAGCCCTTCCGGAAGCTATTAATGGAAGCTTTCCTTCCACAGGGCTTAAATTTGTGTCTGTGCTCCACGAGCCCAATGCCACCCAAATGAGTAAGAGGCAGAGCTTAGCACTCTGAGCCCTCTGCATCTCAGGTTTGGTGTTTAATTAGCAGCTGGCAGTTGCTCTGCTGCTGAGAGAGGCCATGGATCACTGGCAATAAATGGTCAGGCACAGGCCTGCTGCTCCTGCAAAGAGCAGGAACCAAGCAGCCCTGCACCTCTGCCCCTCTCAGTGACCCAGGGCTGTGGAAACACTCTGAGAGTCTCAGGAAGCTGCACTGAACCTCCTCAGGGTCAAGGAGCTGATCCCACAGGTGGGATTGCACCACAATGAGGCATGGATATGAGACAGGATTGCAGGGGCATGGCTGGGAAGGAGGTGTCACAGCAACATAACCTTCCTGAAGGAGTCAGAGAAGGGCCAAAATAGCTCTGGGATCCCAGCAGAGCAGAGGAGCCAAGGCAGGAGTGGTTCCTTCCCCAAAGCAGGGGCCAGGAGTTCACAGGGAAACACCAAGTTTAGTGGGGCTGTTGGTATGGCAGAGGGATGGGATGGCATCCAGAGGGACCTGGACAGGCTGGAGAGGTTGGGCGCTGGGGAACCTCAGGAGGTTCAGCAAGAGCAAGTGAAGGGTCCTGCAGCTGAGAGTTGCTCCAACCCTCAACATCAACAGACTGAGGGAGGAGGTGATAGAAAGCAGCCCTGTGGAAAAGGACTTGGGGGTGCTGGTGGGGGAGAAGCTGGCCAGGAGCCCAGAAGGCCAATGGCAGCCTAGGCTGCATCCAAAGCAGCATGGCCAGAGATGGAGAGAGGAGATCCTGCCCCTCTGCTCTGCTCTGCTGAGACCTCACCTGCAGGGCTGTGTGCAGCTGTGGGACCCCCAACACCAGAGAGACATGGACCTGATGGAGAGGGTCCAGAGGAGGCCACACAGATGATCAGAGGGCTGCAGAACCTCTGCTGTGGGCACAGGCTGGGAGAGTTGGGGCTGTTCAGCCTGGAGAAGAGAAGGCTCCAGGGAGACCTTAAAGCAGCCTTGCAGTACCTGAAGGGGGCTACAAGAAGGCTGCAGAGGGACTGTTCCCAAAGGCCTGCAGGGACAGGACAAGGGACAGTGGCTTCAGACTAGAGCAGAGAGGATTTAGATTGTGTGTGAGGAACAAGTTCTGCAATGTGAGGCTGGTGGAGCACTGGCACAGGTTGCCCAGGGAGATGGTTGAGGCTCCATCCCTGGAGATATTGAAGGTGAGGCTGGACAGGGCTGTGGGCAACCTGAGCTAGTTGGGGTTGTCCCTGCTGAGTGCAGAGGGGTTGGACTGGATGTCCTTTGGAGGTCCCTTCCAGCCCAGCCCATTCTGTGATGCTCTGATTCTGATTCTTTGCTGCACCAGTGGGGGATGGGCACCCAGAGCCTGAGCTGGGCAGGGAAAGGACTGAGCAGAACCAGCTCTGCTCTGCCTCACCCCAGGACAGAACTCAACCCTCTAAGACACTGAGAAGCCCACAGGCAAACATTTTCCACCCTTCTTCCAGGCTGTGTTTCTCCCTCAGGACCTTGCTCCCTGCTACTCCTCTCCATCTGCAGGCACAGAGGCACTGCTCCAGCAGGAGGACCAAAGATACCAGGAACCTGGAGGCACAACTGTGTGGGGGGTCTGTGCAGCTGATGTCATGGCTCTAGCAGGTAGCAGCAGATGTTAGCACCTCCTGAAGCCTGTGAGTCATGGTCAGCCACCAGACAAAGCTCTGAGCCACCCCTTGTGAGTCAGGGGCTGACTAACCAGCTGGAGAAGCAAGATGAAGGAGCCTAATAGAGTGCTCCAGAGAATGCTGCTCCACAGAGCCTGCCTGCAGATGGGTGAGGATGGTGAGGCTTGCTCACACTGACAGATTCCCAGGGCTTGACTCATCTCTGCACTCCAAACTCCTGGCCTTTGAGGAGGCAAAGCAGCATTTGGGGAGTGGGTCGGAGCCCTCCCCTCGCTCTGCTGCCACAACAGCCTCTGCAAAAAGGCTTCAGTGGCAGCTTTGTGGATGCATGGAGGGGGGAAGGCAGGAGGAGCCATTCCATCATCTGCTCTGTCCTCCTGTGTGGCTCACAATCCCATCAGGACACCCTGCCCCCAAGCCCCTAAGGCTTGTTTCTGACTGAAATGTGTCCCCCCAAATCCAGCTGCCTCCTTTGAGGCTGTTTCTGGAGGTACCTCCCAGGTGCTTCCAGCACCTCCTGCAGAAAATGCTGTGGCAACAGCCACCCACCACCAGGGTCCTCACCCTGGCCTGACACCAGAACATGGCTGCCAGGGGACTTCTGGAACACTCCAGGTGTCTTCCCTCCAGGCAGGGCACCCACCAATGGGTAGCTCTGTTCCTACATGAGGAGCAAGGAGCAGTCCCAGCTTGGGGAGCTGGGATGGGGGATCAGGGTGGTTGGTCTCCCAGTGAAGCTGTCTGGGATTGTGTGTGCATGGCTGCAGGCTCCTGGGCACTCTCATCCTCTGCAGCTCTTCTTCTGTGTGGAACTGGGGATACGGATTTAAGGCAAGGGACTCACTCCCAGGGAGCTCATGGCTAGAAGGGATGGGATGGCAAAGAGAAGGGGAAGGTGCTCCTAAGATCTTAATCAGGGACACTCAGAGAGAGACTGAGGCACTCTCACAAAGACTGCAGATGACAGCAAGCTGAGTGGTGTGGGTGATAAGGCTGAAGGACAGGATGAGGCCATCCAGAGGGACCTGGGCAGGCTGCAGAAGTGGCTGAGGAGAACCTCAGGAGGTTCATTAA
>VXBD01003869.1:105774-119050 GCA_013399975.1 Indicator maculatus | reverse complement strand
CCATGGCAGAGGGTTGGAACTAGGTGATCTTGAAGGTCCCTTCCAACCCAACCCATCCTGTGAACCTGTGACTCCCTCAGGCTGGTTAAGGCTGGGTGAGATCTCATGGTCCTACAGTGAAGGGAAGAGCTTGCACTAGGAAGGAACTTCCCAGGCCCTTTCCATGCAGTGCCATCCTCCAAGGTAGACACTGGGAACATTCAGCCCCTCAGACACTGGCTGGGACCACCATCATCTTGCAGGCCTTTGGGAAATCTCCATCAAGCCAAACTGCAAACCTCTGGTGCTATTCCCTTGCTCTGGAGAGAAAAACTCAGCCCAGAACATCCTCAGCAAAAGAAACCCTTCAGATTTTGATGCCATTGATGGCTTGGCAGGTTTGCAGGTCTGCAGCTTCACAGCTGCCAGGTAGGTCCCTAGCCTGGTCCTGCCTTCATTTGAACTGCTTTCTCCGCAGGAGCAGCAAAAAGCCTCAAATCCAGGCACTTCCCTGGGCAGAAAAGTGATAAAAGGAAGATCTCAGCCTCTTGCCACTTGATTTTGCAACTGAGTGGCTGGCATCTGATGCAAGCCTCCCCCCTCAAAAAAAGAAGAAAATATCCCTGGCATTAGAAGGGCTCAGAGAGCTTTGCAGTAATGCTGCATGCAGATGATGCCTTAATGTATCGATCTGATCCAGGTCAAGCCCTCCGTAATCTATTAGCATTAAGACCTGAGTTGGAGGCTAGAGTCAGGGAGAAAACAAAGCTGTGAAAAGCATGACCTCAGCACCTCCAGGCTCTCCTGGTGAAGAGTTTTGCAGTGGAAAGCTGCACCTCTGAGTTCACAGCACCCCTGGGTCTGTGGAGAAAGCTGAGTCTGCCCCTCTGCTCTGCTCAGCTCTGCTGAGACCCCACTTCTGCTGCCCACAGCACAAGAAGGACCTGGAAATGCTGGAGAGGATCCAGAGGAGGCCACACAGATGATCAGAGGGCTGCAGAACCTCTGCTGTGGGGACAGGCTGAGAGAGTTGGGGCTGTTCAGCCTGGAGAAGGCTCCAGGGAGACCTTAAAGCTGCATTTCAATCCCTGAAGGGGCTCCACGTGAGCTGGGGAGGGACTTTTGACAAGGGCTGGGAATGACAGAGTGAGGGGCAATGGATTGAAGTTTGTGGAGGGCAGAGTGAGAGTGGAGATGGGGAAGAAATTCTAGTGAAGGTGGGGAGACACTGGAACAGGTTGCCCTAGTGGGAGGTGTCCCTGCCCAGGGCAGGGAGGTTGGAACTGGATGATCTTTAGGGTCCCTTCCAGCCCAAACCATTCCAGGACTCCACGAATCATCTGGCAAGCTCAGGAGTTCTCTGAGCTCCCTGCCCCTTTCCCCTTCCATTTTCTGGGCACTAGAAACAGGCTTTGGGCAGGTGATGGCTCAGAGCAGGCTGCTGGAGGACAGCAAACATCTCAGACAGGGAAGCAAGCAGCTCAAAAAGACTTTGCCTGCTGCTGCCTCCTCCTCACTCAGCCCTGCAAGGCTTCCCCTGGGGCCCAAACCCAGGGGACAGTGCTCAGCACCTGCAGGCACCTGACAGGAGGAGATCAGTCAAAGGCAGCCTGTGGAGCAGCCAGGCTCCCACTTCTGCTGCCTGCTTGCACCAAGCAAACAATGGATGTAGGTCAGCAGCACAGTCCTGGGGTCACCAAATGCCAGCAAATGTCTTTCAGTTGGAAATGTTGAAAGATTCTTAGGTTTTACTTCAAAGGTTTGAAGCTGGAGCAGGGAGGAGACTGGGGCTGGACAACTGCCATGAGCACTGAACTAGATCCTGAAGCACCACACTGCAGCTTCCTCAGCACCTCCAGGGAAAGAGTTGGGGCTGTGCAGCCTGGAGAAGAGAAGGCTTCAGAGGACCTCAGAGCTGCATTTCAAGATCTGAAGGGGACCTCCAGGAAGGTTGGGGAGGGACTGTTCAGAAGGGGCTGTGGGGATAGGAGGAGAGGCAATGGTTTGGAACTGGAGCAGGGCAGCTTGAGGTTGGCCATCAGGAGGAAGTTGTGCACAGTGAGGCTGGGGAGACACTGGAACAGGCTGCCCAGGGCTGTGCTTGAGGCCCCATCCCTGGAGACATCCAAGCTCAGCCTTGCTGTGTCCCTGTGCAGCCTGCTCTAGCTGGAGGTGTCCCTGCTGCCTGCAGGGGGTTGGACAGGATGCCCCTGGAGGGTCCCTTCCAGGCCAGTGCCAGCTGTGAGGCTGTGAAATGTTGCCCAGGGAAAGCCTGGCTCTTGGTCCTGCTGAGACAACTGCTTGTGATCCTCCAGTTGCTTTGCTGGTGTAAATCAGGAGCAGGCTGGCACCTAGCAGTGGGTGGAGGTGTTTCTTCTCACCAGGAGGAGGAACTTCTTCCCTGGGAGGCTCCCAGAGCACTGGAACAGGCTGCCCAGAGAGGTTGTGGAGTCTCCTTCTGTGGAGACTTTCCAGCCCCCTCTGTGTGACCTGTGCTGGATTCTCTGCTCCTGCTCTGCCAGGGGAGGGTTGGACTCAATGATCTCCTGAGGTCCCTTCCAACCCCTTGCATCCTGTGAGCCTGGCAGTGGCCTGGAGGTGAATGAGTCCTACAGGTCCCATTACTCCATGCTCTAAACCCTCCTCAGTCCTTGCTCCATCCTTCATCTTTTTGTGGGTTCTGCCTATTTTTGGAGCCCACTACCTGGCTGCTCAGGGCAAACTCTGCTCCTTTCCTCACATTCCTCAGCTGCCATCTGCTGCTGTCACAGCCAGAGGTCCTAGCTGTAGTAATGTGGCCTTTAAACTCTAAACCAGGTTTTGCCCAGCCATTAATTACCCTCTGACACCCAATTAATCCAGCACCTTGCTTTTGCTGGGAGCAGCAGTGATGGATAAGGCAATGTTTCACCTCTTTTGCCTTAAATAAGCTTTTCTGGTCTGTTCCTGGCAAGGGACAAGTCTGCACATGCTCCTTCTAGGCACTCCAGAGCCTGGCAAAGATCAGGGTTTAGGGCAGATGATGAATAATCAGAGAGTCACAGCATGGGAGGGCTTGGAAGGGACCTCCAGAGAACATCCAGTCCAAGCCCTCTGCCAAGGCAGGGTCACCCAGAACAGGTCACACAGCAACACCACCAGGTGGCTTTTGAATGTCTCCAGAGATGGAGACTCCACCACCTCTCTGGGCAGCCTGCTCCAGGGCTCTGTCACCCTTACGTTAAAGAAGTTCCTTCTTGTGTTCAGGTGGATCTTCTCCTGTTCAATTTTGTGCCCAGTACCCCTTGTCCTGTCCCTGGACATCACTGAAAGGGAGCCTGGTCCCATCCTCCTGACACCCACCCTGGAAGTATCAATGAGATCCCCCTTGGTCTTCTCTTCCCATACTAAAAAGAAACTCTGTTGGAGCTCCCCAAGCCACAAGGAGCCACAGCTCTGTGGCTGCCTAAGATGGATAAATTGGGTGGAGGAGGTTCCATCTCACCAGGAGGAGGAACTTCTTCCCTGGGAGGCTCCCAGAGCACTGGAACAGGCTGCCCAGAGAGGTTGTGGAGTCTCCTTCTGTGGAGGCTTTCCAGCCCCCTCTGGATGCATTCCTGTGTGACCTGTGCTGGATTCTCTGCTCCTGCTCTGCCAGGGGAGGGTTGGACTCAATGATCTTCGAGGTTCCTTCCTACCCCTTGCATCCTGTGATCCTAGCAGTGGCCTGGAGGTGAATGAGTCCTACAGGTCCCATTACTCCATGCTCTGAACCCTCCTCAGCCCTGACTCCAAGGACCTTGGAGGGTCCCTTCCAGTCCAGTGCAATCTGTGAAGCTGTGCTGGCAGCTGCTTAGCAGCCCCCAGGAGCCATCCCTGTGTCCCAAGCGCTGCTGATGGCCGCAGTTAACCCTTTGGGGTCTCATCAGCCACTTCTCCTCCCCCTGCCAGAAGCAGAGAAGGAGGAGGAGGAAGAGGAGGAGGAGGAGGCTGTTGTCAGGGCTGTGCTGCAGTGTGACTTGCAAGTGCATCCCACGCTGGGCTCTGAGCCTGCTCTCCTCCCTGCTTGCCAGAGGTTCCTTTTAGCTCTCGGAAAGGCTGGGAGGCAGCGGCAGCAAATTCCTGGGATTCCAGCCCTCTGGATTGACTAAACAACAATTAGCACCTGGAGCTGGGTTTGTGTTACAGCCTGCCAGAAGAAACACTGGAGTCAATAACCATCAGCTTGGTGACAAATGACTGCCCCCCAGCCCTTCCCAGGCACGACTCTGACGCGGGGATGGTGCTGCTTGCATCTGCAGGTCCCGACCGACTATCAGCACTTTGGCTTCTGCCCCAGGCAGCTCCATCCTCCAAGAACGACCTTCTGCTTCTGTCAGCCCAGCCCCACGAAGTCCAGCCTGCAAAGACTATAGGAATTGGCTCAAGAGCAGCCTGGAGGAGAAGGACTTGGAGCTGTCAGGTGGTGACAAACTCCCCAGGAGCCAGCAGTGGTCCCTGGCAGCCCAGCAGGCAGCTGTGTGCTGAGCTGCATCCAGAGCAGGGAGAGCAGCAGCACAGGGAGGGGATTCTGCCCCTCTGCTCTGCTCTGCTCAGACCCCACCTGCAGCACTGCCTCCAGTTCTGCTGCACACAGCACAAGAGGGACCTGGAGCTGCTGGAGAGGGTCCAGAAGAGGCCACCAAGATGATCAGAGGGCTGCAGAATCTCTGCTATGGGGACAGGCTGAGGGAGCTGGGGCTGTTCAAGGATCCAGAGAAGCCTTCCAGGACCTGAAGGGGCTCCAGGAGAGCTGGGGAGGGACTTTTGACAAGGGCTGGGAGTGACAGGATGAGAGGTAATGGATTGAAGCTTGAGGAGGGCAGACTGAGACTGGAGATGAGGAAGAAATTCTTTGCAGTGAGGGTGGTGAGACACTGGAACAGGTTGCCCAGGGAGGTTGTGGCTGCCCCCTCCCTGGTGGTGTTCAAAGCCAGGCTGGATGAGGCCTTGAGCAGCTTGGGAGTGGTGGGAGGTGTCCCTGCCCATGGCAGAGGGTTGGAACTGGATGAGCTTTAAGATCCTTCCCAACCCATTCTAGGATTCCAAGCTGCTGAATCCAAGAGCCAGAAACCCCAACTGCCATTCACAAGCAGATGTGTGCCAGGTTTTCTCAGGCCTGAACTGCTGAGCAGTGGTGCTGAACCCTCCATAAGGGTCACCAGGGGTTGGTTTTCCTTGGAAGTCCCAAAGCTCTCAGGTTTAATGGAGAGGGAAGGAATATCTGGGACTTGAAAGTCCTTGGTGGGGGGGAGGAGAGGGGGAGAGGCAGAGGCAGAGGCAGAGGCAGAGGCAGGCTCCTGTGCCAGCTCAGCAGGGCACAGCATCAGGAGAGGCAGCAGCCCTTGGTGTGCTTGGAGAACCTTCTGTGCTGCTCAGCACCTGGGGCTGCAGCCTTTAGGAGGCCTCCAGCCTGAGCTCTGGCTGAGCACAGCCCAGAGAAGCCCTGCTGCTGCTGCTGCTGCTGCTGCTGCTGCTGCTGCTGCTGCTGCTGCTGCCCATGGCAGGAGATGGATGATCTTTGAGTTCCCTTCCAACCCAACCTGTTCTGTGAATCTCTGAGTTTTGCTCTCTTTTGCTCTGAGAAGAGCCTGCCCTGGGGCTGCAGTGCTGGGGACAGCCCAGGAGGAGCTCTGGCTGGTTTCACACATGGCTACAGCAGAGGAGGCAGCTCTTCAGGAGCAATGTGAGTCTGCAAGTGGAGGTGTAGGCTGAAGGAGACCAGCAGCAACTTTCTGAGTGGGGTGGGGGTTGAAGGAGGCCAGCCCATGCCACAGCCCCTCTGCCCAAAGTCCCTGTTCTGCCTCTTAGCCTGACCTGGGGAGCTGGAGGAGGAGGCTCTGATCCCCTCCCTCCTTGATGCCTTTGCTCTGTGGGTGTGCTGGAGATCTCTGGGGACCTTCTTGAGGGAAGGCAAGGAACATAGAATCATAGAATTGGAAGGGACCTCAAGGCTCAGCCAGTTCCAACCCCCTGCCATGGGCAGGGACACCTCACACTACAGCAGGTTGCTCACAGCCACATCCAGCCTGGCTGCAAAAACCTCCAGGGATGAGGCTTCCACCACCTCCCTGGGCAACCTCTGCCAGTCTCTCACCACCCTCATGGGGAAGAATTTCTTCCCAACATTCAATCTGAATCTCCCCACTTCCAGCTTTCTTCTGTTCCCCCTGCTCCTGTCACTCCCTGACACCCTCAAAAGTCCCTCCCCAGCTTTCTTGGAGCCCCCTTCAGATCCTGCAAGGCCACAAGAAGGTCTCCTCAGAGCCTTCTCTTCTCCAGACTGAACAGCCCCAACTCTCTCAGGCTGTCCTCACAGCAGAGCAGCTCCAGCCCTCTGCTCAGCCTGGGAGTTTGCTTCTGCAAGGGGATGCAGTTCCCTGTGGAAGGGTCATTGTATGGCTAAGGGACATTGTCCAGTTGCTGAACCATCTGCCAGGGTAATGGAGAATTTGGGACACATTTGCAACCTCAGGAAGGAAAACTGCTGCTCCCTGACCCTGCCTCCACAGACACATCACAGAATCTCTACAGCAGAGAGGGAGGGAGTGCCTGGAAAGCAGCCTGGGGGAAAAGGGTCTGGGGATGCTGAACATGAACCAGCAGTGCCCAGGTGGCCAAGAAGGCCACCAGCAGTCTGGCCTGGATCAAAACCTGGGTGGCCAGCAGGAGTGGAGAAGTGACCCTGGGCTGTCCTGGGCTCTGGTGGGGCCACAGCTTGAGCACTGGGTTCAGTTCTGGGCACCACAGCACAGGAAAGACATTGAGGGGCTGGAGGGTGTCCAGAGAAGAGCAACCAGGCTGGGGAGGGGTTTGGAGGACATCAGATGAGGAAGGGGTGAGGGAGCTGGGGGTGTTGAGGCTGGAGAAGAGGAGGCTGAGGGGAGACTTCATTGCTCTCTCCAGCTCCCTGAAAGGAGGTTGGAGTGAGGCTGGGCTTGGTCTCTCCTCCCAAGTAACCAAAGACAGGACAAGAGGAAATGGCCTGAAGCTGTGCCAGGGGAGGGTGAGGTTGGAGAAGAGGAAAAATTTCTTTGCTGCAGCAGTGGTGAGAGGTTGGAACAGGCTGCCCAGGGAGGTGGTGGAGTCCCCATGCCTGGAGGTGTTCAGGAAGCTGCAGATGTGGAGCTTCAGGACAGAGTTTCGTGGCCATGGGACTTGGCTTATGGTTGGATTTGATGCTCCTGAAGGTTTTTTTCCAATCCTTTATGATTCTGTCATTCTCTGATTGTTTTCCAGGATGTGTCCTTGCATGCAAGCTGCTTCCTGTAGGAAATAGGAAGTGTTAGAGCTCACAGCCCAGGAGAGACAAGCAGCAGCAGCTCTTCATCTGCATCTGGAGCTGCTGGAGTCTGCGTGGGCAGTGGCTTCTCCCTGCAGAGCTGGCTGCAAGGAGGTCACAGCAGTGACAGGCAGAGTTCTGCTGCTCTCCTGGCAGCCTGGCCCTTGTGTGTTGGTAATTAATGGCTGTGCTGGGGGAAGATAAATGCTCCAGCTTTATTGTAAAACAGAAGTAAATTTTTAATAAGGTCCAATTAGTGGCATGTTCCAGTGGCAGGCAGAGCTGCACCTTCCCAGCATTCATCCCAGGGAAGAGGGAGCAGCAGTGGGATCAGAGAATCATAGGATGGTCTGGATTGAAAGGCAGCTCCAACCCCTCTGCAGTCAGCAGGGACATCCTCCACCTGAGCAGGTTGCACAGTGCCCTGTCCAGCCTCACCTTCAATATCTCCAGGGATGGGACCTCAACCACCTCCCTGGGCAGCCTGTTCCAGAGCTCCATCACCCTCGTGGTGCAGAACTTGTTCCTCACATCCAATCTCAATCTGCTCTGCTCTCATTTCAAACCCTTGCCCCTTGTACTGTCCCTGCAGGCTTTTGGGAGCAGTCCCTCTGCAGCCTTCTTGTAGCCCCTTCGGGTACTGGAAGGCTGCTCTAAGGCCTCCCTGGAGCCTTCTCCTCTCCAGAATGTGTCCCTTCTTAAGGCCCTTTGGACTAGCAAGTCCCTGCAGTGTCTCTGGTGAGGTGGCAGTATCTGCAGCCTCCTGTAGAGGTGCAGGGGTTCTCAGGGTCTAACAGCTTCCCTGGGGCAGCTGAGGGGCTGGAGAGGAGCATGTCTTGGTGACAAGCACACAGGGATGTGCCACTGATGTTCTGCTCAAGCAGTGTCTGCCCAGGCTGCCCTGAGCCATCATCCCAAGGAGAGAGCCCCTGGTGCAGCCAGCTCACAGCAGTTGAGCTCTTCTGGAGACTTCCAGCATACACAGAGCAACCACAGCAGGTTGAAATCCTCTGAAGACCTTCTCTAGCCAGAGAGAAGCTCTGGGTGAGCCAGCTGGGTGTGGGCATTTTAATGTATCTGCAGAGAGCCTGGCACAGCAAGCACTGACTGGAGAGTGCCAAACACCTCCAGCTCTGAGAGGCAGTGGTGTTCCTTGACTCTGGACAAAGTCATATTTCAAGGCAGCTGCTGAGCCAGCACCCAAGAGCAGGGAAGGGAAGGACAAGGACAACGTCTGCACCATTTTCCAGGAGCCTCCTCTGAAGGCCACATGCAGGCAAAGCTTTCCCAAGGCATCTGCAACGCTCTGCTGGGCAGGGAAGTGAACCTGCAGAGCGAGGGAGCACCACAGCCTGGGCTTCCCTCAGCTCTGCCAGCATGCAGCAGCAGAAAAAGAGCAGAGCCAGAGCCTTGCCCAGGACCTCAGCCCTCAGCGTGGGGATCCCAGGCAGAGCTGCAGGGAGAGGCCAGCACCAACTGCTTCAGGGGGGTGCAGAGCAGCCCCACACCAGGACTCACTTTGAAGGGCTTGGTAGAGACCTTGAGCTCCCCCCCGCCAGGCTGCACTGCTTGACATCACAGAATGACTGTCAGGGTGCTGGAGCCCTGGAGCAGGCTGCCCAGAGAGGTTGTAGATGCCTTCTCCCTGGTGGGGTTCAAGGCCAGGCTGGATGAAGCCTTCAGCAGCTGAGTCGAGCTGAGAGGGCTCCCATGGCAGGCAAATTGGAGCAGATGATCTCTGAGGTCACTTCCAGCCTGAGCCATTCCAGGATTCTGTGACTCTGTCACTGCTGTGGTGATGATCTGGATGGTTCCAGCAATGGAAGGACAAACATGTACTGGGGATTGAATTGCAGCCTACAAACAACTTTGTGAGGTCTTGAAGCTCCTTTGCAAAGAAAGTTTCCACTCTGGGCACTCCAAAGCTGCAAAGTCCTTCCCAAGCAGCTGTGTGAAGGCAGCTGAGGCTCTGCTGCTTGGTTTAGGTATTCAACAGGCAGCAGAACTTTGCAGGGTCCTGATCCCCTGCACCATTCCAGCTGAGGGATTGACCTACTGTAAAGAAGCTCCGTGAAGGCCCTGGGACTGCTGCTGGAGAGCAAGTTGTGCATGAGCCAGCAAGGTGCTCTCATGGCCTGGAAGACCAGTGCTCTCCTTGGGTGTATCATGAAGAGTGTGGCCAGCAGGCCAAGGGAGCTTCTCCTGCCCCTCTGCCCCAGTGAGGACACATCTGGGGTACTGGGGCCAGTGNTGCAGGGTCCTGATCCCCTGCACCATTCCAGCTGAGGGATTGACCTACTGTAAAGAAGCTCCGTGAAGGCCCTGGGACTGCTGCTGGAGAGCAAGTTGTGCATGAGCCAGCAAGGTGCTCTCATGGCCTGGAAGACCAGTGCTCTCCTTGGGTGTATCATGAAGAGTGTGGCCAGCAGGCCAAGGGAGCTTCTCCTGCCCCTCTGCCCCAGTGAGGACACATCTGGGGTACTGGGGCCAGTGCTGAGCTCCCCAGTTCAAGAGGGACAGGGAACTGCTGCAGNTCTTGTCAGAAGTGCCCAGGGACAGGACAAGGAGCAATGGACACAAACTGGAAGCCAGGAGGTTCCATCTGAAGAGGAGGAGAAACTTGTTTGTTGTGAGGGTGCTGGAGGCCTGGAGCAGGCTGCCCAGAGAGGTTGTGGAGTCTCCTTCTGTGGAGAGCTTCCAACCCCCACTGGCCATTGTGCTCCTGGGCAAGCTGCTGTGGGTGCCCTGCTGGAGCAGGGGGGTTGGGGTGGATGGCCCCCAGAGGTCCCTTCCAACCCCCACCCTGCTGGGATCCTGGGTTTCTGCCTGTGTCACAGCAGGCAGTGCAACAGCTGGCAAAGGAAAGCAGAGAACTGGAAAAGTGCCACCTTGGGCCACTCATCCCTTGGGAAAGAAGGGAAGGGAGCTGGCTCCCAGATCCCAGCTCACACTGAACACAGGGAGGAGCAGCAGTGCTTGGAGGGAATGCCTCTTCAGCAGCCACAGGTTTCCCTGTCTCAGCTGGCCAGCTGAAGCCGCTAGGAAGGTCCCCAAAGCCCAAGTTTTGCCTGGTGCAGGGGAGGAGCTGAGCATCCTGCTGGGCTCTGACCCCGAGGGAGAGCTGCAGCTGCAGGTGCAGTGCCTGTGGGTGATTCCCTCAGCTGCAGCATTGCTGCTTTGAGCTCTCCAAGGCCTGCTGGAGCAGGGGGAGCTGGGGGGGTGGGGGTAGTGCTTGTGGTTGTGACTGAGGCTGGCTGGAAGTGTGCTGCTGGAGAAGTTGCACTTGCAGAGAGCAGAGCTGGCAAACCCACGTCCTGTGTTTGTTGTGCAGCAAGGGGGAAGCCAGGAAACGTTTGCAGGGGTGCTGGGGTAATTAGCAAAGGAAACCTGAAGAGAGAGACCACCTCCCTGCTGCTGCTGGGTGCTGCTGCTGGGTGCTGCTGGCTGCTGCTGCTGCTGCTGGGTGCTGCTGCTGCTGGTGGTGGTGGTGGTGCTGCTGCTGCTGCTGTTGGTGCTGGTGGTGCTGCTGCTGCTGCTGGGGCTGCTGCTGCTGGTGCTGTGGATTTCTGCCTCTTCTGTTTTGCAGGGTGGGAGGAATCACAGAATGGTAGGGGCTGGAAGGGACCTCTGGAGATCTTCCAGTCCGATCCCCCTCCCCCTGCTCCAGCAGAGTCACCCGGGGCAGGGCACAGGAGCTCCATGGAGCTTCTTTACAGTAGGTCAATCCCTCAGCTGGAATGGTGCAGGGGATCAGGACCCTGCAAAGTTCTGCTGCCTGTTGAATACCTAAACCAAGCAGCAGAGCCTCAGCTGCCTTCACACAGCTGCTTGGGAAGGACTTTGCAGCTTTGGAGTGCCCAGAGTGGAAACTTTCTTTGCAAAGGAGCTTCAAGACCTCACAAAGTTGTTTGTAGGCTGCAATTCAATCCCCAGTACATGTTTGTCCTTCCATTGCTGGAACCATCCAGATCATCACCACAGCAGTGACAGAGTCACAGAATCCTGGAATGGCTCAGGCTGGAAGTGACCTCAGAGATCATCTGCTCCAATTTGCCTGCCATGGGAGCCCTCTCAGCTCGACTCAGCTGCTGAAGGCTTCATCCAGCCTGGCCTTGAACCCCACCAGGGAGAAGGCATCTACAACCTCTCTGGGCAGCTCATTCCAGAGTCTGACCACCCTTGTGGTGAAGTTCTTCTTAAGCTCATGTCTAAGCCTGATTTCCCTCAGCTTCAAACCATTCCCCTTTGTCTACCCTGGGGGTGTTCAAGGCCAGGTTGGATGAGGCCTTGAGCAGCCAAGAGGTGCCCCTGCCCATGGCAGGGGGGTGGAATAGATGATCTCTGAGGTCCTTTCCCACCTAAGCCATTCTGTGATTCTATTGTTCTGATGCCTGGACCTCAGGGGTCTGCACCTTCCTCTTCTCTGTGGGACAAGTTGGGAAGGGGAGTAGCTGCTGTGTCAACTGCCAGAGACAAAAAGCTGTGTCCCGCCCAGAATACACCAGGACTTTAGTGCTCCCCTTTAGAACCACAGAACCATGGAACTGTGGGTTTGGAAGAGACCTTGGAGCTCACCAAGAGCTTCTTTGTGAGCCTCCAGAGCATGGTGTGAGCATTTTTTGACCCTGGTCACTGTGTCCAGCTGCAGAAGGAGACAATCATAGAACCACAGAGCTGCTGAGGCTGGAAGAGACTTTGGAGCTCACCAAGTCCAAGCACTGCCCCCCAGAGCTCCCAGTCCCAGCCCTGCTGCTGAGCCACTGCCACTAACCCAAGTCCCTCAGCATCACATCCACACAGCTTGGAAACACCTCCAGGGATGGGCACACTACCACCTCCCTGGGCAGCCTGGGACAGAGCCTGAGAACCCTTGCTGGGAAGGAATTCTTCCTAATCCCCAACCTGAGCTTTCCCTGGCACAACTTGAGGTGGCTTCCTCTTGTGCTGTCACTTGGTGCATGTCAGAAGAGACCAACCCCCAGCTGGCTCCAGCCTCCTGTGAGGGAGGTGGAGAGGGTGATGAGGTCTCACCTCAGCCTCCTCTTCTGCAGACTAAACAACCTCAGTTCCCTCAAGCTACTCCTCACAAGACTTGTGTTCAAGACCCTTCAGCAGCTTGGTTGCTCCTCTCTGGAACAGCCTCTGGCCCCTAAATGTCCTTCTTGGAGTGAAGAACCCAAAACTGATCCCAGTTAGCTTTAGTGAACTTTATTTAAACACCAAGTTAGGTCCAGAGAGCAGAGAGGGAAGCCTGAGCATGCAGCCAGCAGCTGCCTCAGTGCCCCCACAGAGCAGCTGCAGTGTTAATGGATGGATGCTGGGCACCAGGACTGAGCCCCAGACATCACTTGCAGCCACCAAATTAATTGCTTGGCTGTTGGCTGTATGTTGCTACAGGCAGCTTTTCACACTTGAAGCTCCCTGAAGGCCCTCCATAAGTATTCTGCTCATAAATACAATTACAGCAGAGCCCTTGCTGGAAGCAGCCATCTATTATGGGGTGTTGCAGTCTCATCACCATACCAAAGTCACTGCAAAACCCAATAGATCAAAAGCAGAGAGTTATCACCTGGGCACTGGCCCTGCTGGGAAGTTTCAGCACCTGCATACTGAAGATGCAGGAGTTCCTTGGAGCCTGCCCTGCAGGGCTTGGTAGGTGGCAGCTCTTTTCCTGGCCTCTCCCTTCTCCAGTTGTGGGGGAGCTGAGCAGCCTGTTTCATCCAGACCTGCTGAGGGACCCTCACCAGGAAAAGAATTGCTTCCTGAAGGAACAGTGAGGTGGTGAGGGGGAGAGCTCTGCCTGGTCATAAAGCAGATAAACCCTGGCAAAGAGAGGGGCAGGTCAGCCCTCCTGGAGGCTTCTTTAATGTCTCAGTGTATTAAAGAGATCAATCCTACAATAAGCTTCCAGCCCATGAGACAAAAATGCCTTCAGATGCTCCCTCTCATGATTCCCACCTTCCCCTCTGGAGGAGCTTTTCATGGGCTTGGTTTACA
>VXBD01003869.1:74156-105572 GCA_013399975.1 Indicator maculatus | reverse complement strand
GGCCTCCTCTGGACCCCATTCAGCCAGGTCCATGTCTCTCATGAGTTGGAGACCCCAGAGCTGGACACAGCCCTGCAGGTGAGGTCTCAGCAGAGTAGAGCAGAGCAGAGGGTCAGGATCTCCTCTCTCCATCTCTGGCCACACTGCTTTGGATGCAGCCCAGGCTGCCCAGCTCCCAGACAGGGCATCACTGGCAGTTTGTTGGCCAAGCAGCTGAACCAAACCCTACTGCCTGCAGAAGCTCCTTTTAGTCCAGATGCTGCTCCAGACCACTTTCACAGCCTCTCCTCTGAAGCCTGCACTTGTCACCCCAATCCCACAGCTCTACATCCCACCAGGGCTGCAGAGGGAAGCTGCCCTGCACGCTGCCAGGCTGGGGGTTGGCAATGCATTGGTCATGGGCACAGGAGCTCTCTGTGTGCTTCTGAGCAGGTTGCTTCACAACAGCTTCCTGGCAGCCCTTTGGCTACCCAGGCCTGTGCAGTGCTGCAGGAAGCCCTCAGGAGTCCTGCCAGCAGTCCCCAGGGTTCACAGAGCTCCATCTAGCAGTGAGGCACCGAGCTGGAGAGGTTGGTTCCTTGTGACTGCCGAAAATGCTTGGGAGCAGAGAGCCAGCAGGAAGCTTGGGAGATGCCATTAGGCACCTAAGCAGCAGAAGGAGAAGCAGGACCTTCAGAAACACTGAAACCACCCCCCCACAGGGTGAGGCTTGTCTCTCAAAGGGTCCCAGTCTTGGGCTTTCCCTCAGCCTGAGCTCTCCACTCCTCTCCCTGAGGACTCTCCCACACCGAGGGGCAGGAAGCTGAGCTTGGTCCAGCTGAGAAACCTCTCAGAGCAGCAATGCCCAAACATGCAGCACCTCTGCTCTGATGAGTTTGCAGGCAAAGCACTGAAGAAGGCTGTTCCATAGAAGCAGGTGGTAGGATCCACAGCTCTCCTCTCAGCAGCATTGCATGCTGGAGCTATGGAACGAGGGAGGAGCAGCTGCCACCCCCCACCAGCCCCTGCCTGCTTCTTGCAGGTACTTCTCAGAAGCCAGGAAAGAAGTTAGAAGCAGGAAATTACTTTGATTTTCCCCTGATGTCCAACCTAGCCCTCTCAGGGTCCATCTCAAGGACACCGAGATGCTGGAATGTGTCCAGAGAAGGGCAACAAAGCTGGGGAGGGGTCTGGAACACAGCCCTGTGAGGAGAGGCTGAGGGAGCTGGGGGTGTTCAGCCTGGAGAAGAGGAGGCTCAGGGCAGACCTCATTGCTGTCTACAACTCCCTGAAGGGAGGCTGTAGCCAGGTGGGGGTTGGGCTCTTCTCCCAGGCAAGCAGCAGCAGAACAAGAGGACACAGTCTCAAACTGTGTCAGGGGAAGTTTAGGCCGGAGGTGAGGAGAAAGTTCTTCCCAGCAAGAGGAATTGGCCATGGAATGTGTTGCCCAGGGAGGTGGTGGAGTCCCCATCCCTGGAGGTGTTGGAAAAAAGCTTGGATGTGGCACTTGGAGCCAGAGTTTAGTTGTCAGGAGGTGCAGGGTGCTAGGTTGGACTGGGTGATCTCTGAGGTCTTTTCCAACCTGCTTGATTCTGTGATTCTGTGACACCCCTGGAGGTGTTTAAGAAGAGCCTGGATGAGGCACTTAGTGCCATGGTCCAGCTGATTAGTGAGGGTTGGGTGATCAGTTCACTGGATGACCTCAGAGGTCTCTTCCAACCTGCCTGACTCTGTGATGATCCTGTGATTAGGTAGGGAACGCTCTGAAGCCAGCCAGGCTGGGAGTTGTTGTGGGGGAGGAAGGGGAAGGGAGGTGTGGAGTGGAAATCTCCATCTTCAACAGACATCCTTTCAAATGCAGTCCAGCCCAAGCAGCCCTGCTGATGTCCCCCCAGGATCTGTCTGAATTTGCTGTCAGCAGCAAAGTTGGCTGCAGCTGAGGCAGCTCCCAGCCCCTATGTCCTTGAGCACCCTGGCTGTGAAGCTGCCACTTTAGCCACAGCTTTACTGAACACTTTGGGGTTGGTTTTTCTGATGACCACGATGCTGCTGAGCCTTCAGCTGCGTTTTCCCATATATGTTGCATTCTATATGCTGCTAGGAATTTCTCCAAGGCTGTCACCAATAGCAGCTGGGACGAAGGGAATCAGGAATGCCGGAGGGCAGCCGGAAGGATCTGCGGCACAGGACGGATCCCTGCCGAGCAGTGCAGGAGGCATCCCTCACCTGGGGAGGGGGAGGGCTGATGGCAGGACTTGGATGCAATCCCTTCCAGTTCCCCCCTGAGGGGAGAAACCTCTCACTGCTCAGATCTCCTCTCAAGCTGGAGTGATCTTTATCTTTATCACTGATCTGGATGAGGGCACTGAGAGTACCCTCAGCAAGTTCTGATGATACAAAACTGGGGGTGGCGTTGGCTGACACCCCTCAGGCTGTGCTGCCATCCAGTGTGACCTGGACAGGCTGAGAGCTGGGTGCAGGCAAACCTCCTGGAGTTCAACAAGGACAAGGTCAGGGTCCTGCACCTGGGGAGGAATAACAGCAGGCAGCAGGACAGGGTAGAGGCTGCCCTGCTGGAAAGCAGCTCCACAGAGAAAGACCTTGGAGTGCTGGTGGACAGCAAGTTCTGCATGGGACAGCAATGTGCCCTTGGGGCCAAGAGAGTCAATGGCATCTTGAGATGTATNTAAGCCAAGGAACAAGGGGTTCAAGTTTGATCATAAAAGGTTCCACCTCAACAGGAGGAGAAACTTCTTTGCAGTGAGGGTGACAGAGCCCTGGAGCAGGCTGCCCAGGGGGGTTGTGGAGTCTCCTTCTCTGGAGCCTTTCCAACCCCACCTGGATGCATTCCTGTGCAGACTCCCCTGGGTGATGCTGCTCTGGCAGAGGGGTTGGACCTGATGATCTCTGGAGGTCTCTTCCAACCTCTGATATCCTGTGATCCTGTGATCCTGTGATCCTGTGAAGCTGGCTGGCACTTCAGCCAGGCTTAGGACCCCAGCCTGGCAGTGCCTCTGCAGCCTGCCGTGCTCAGCTCAGCAGCAACAGCAGGGAGGGCTTGGGGGACCTCTGGAGTCTTCTGGTCTGTTCCAGCAAGTGAGCATAGCCACAGGAGTGTTCAGGTCCCCCCAGGGTGAAATGGTGAGCTGCAGCCTGAACCTTGCTAATGAGGTTCTCCCCACACTTCTGGGCATCCCCATGTCCCACCTCCACTGCCCCTCTGGCACCTTCATGCCCTCTTCTGCACTCACTCCAGCACCCCCCACATCTCTCTTGTACTGATGTGCCCAAAACTGGACACACTGCTCGAGGTGTGGCCTCACCAGAGCTCAGTACAAAGTTCAAGGTGAGGCTCAACAGGACTCTGAGCAACCTGATCGAGTGGAGGATGTCCCTGATGACTGCAGGGGACTGGATGACCTTTGGAGGTCCCTTCCAACCCAGACCATTCTGTGATTTCATGAATCCCAATGCACCACTTCAGAAACTCTTTGGTGGCCACTCACCTGCCAGCCATGGAGGTTGGATTTTCATTTCTTTTTTCCCTTGTCCTTGGTTTTCCTGACCAATTCCCTGCAGTTCTGAGTTCTTCCCCTCTGCCAGCAGGCTGGGGTGGCCCTACCACAGCTCCTTATTTGGGCTCCTTCCAGCAGCAGGCTAAGCTGCCACTGGTGGTTGATAGCAGCCTGTCACACCAATCAGTTAGGCAAATCCTCTCCCCTGCAGAAGGGAGCACAGAGATCCCTCAGCTTAGCTTCTGGGTGAGCAGACAGAGCAGCTGGTAAGAAAGAAAGGGCAAGGAAGAGGGCAAGGGCCAACAACACCTCTGTGTCCATGGCAGGATGCTTGAAGGGATGGAGCAGTGCCCTATGAGGAGAGGCTGAGAGCCTTGGGGCTGCTTAGTCTGGAGAAGAGAAGACTGAGAGAGGATTGAAGAAATGTTTCTAAAGAGCTGAGGGCTGGGGGGCAAGAGGCAGGGGCCAGGCTCTGCTCACTTGCCCCCTGGGATAGGCCAAGGGGCAATGGAGAGAAAGTGCAGCACAGGAGGTTCCACCTCACCAGGAGGAGGAACTTCTTCCCTGGGAGGCTCCCAGAGCACTGGAACAGGCTGCCCAGAGAGGTTGTGGAGTCTCCTTCTGTGGAGCCTTTCCAGCCCCCTCTGGATGCATTCCTGTGTGACCTGTGCTGGATTCTCTGCTCCTGCTCTGCCAGGGGGTTGGACTGGATGATCTTCAGAGGTCCCTTCCAAGCCCTCACATCCTGTGAGCCTAGCAGTGGCATGGAGGTGAATTAGTCCTTCAGGTCCCATTACTCCATGCTCTAAAACCTCCTCAGCCCTGACTCCAAGGACCTTGGAGGGTCCCTTCCAGCCCAGAGCAATCTGTGACTGTGTTCGTCAGGCTAAGCTCTGTGCTTGCACCTCTGCTCACAGTCAAAGCTGGACATGAAACTGGCCAGGAACAAGCACCCCCACATCCACCCCATGGACAGCTCTGCTCTGCATGGTGACACCACCACCACCAGATGTTTCATTTCATTTTCCCAGTGGGAAAACCAGCAAGCCGAAAAATCTAAACTAGCAATCCTGAAATGTGCAGAAGCTCTTTTGCTGGCAAAATCCTCTGCTGGGAGCTGTTCTCCTGATGCCTGCAGGCCAAAACATGTCCATGGAGAGGTTGCATGTCACAGAGTCATAGAGAATGGTCCAGGCTGGAAGGGACCTCCAGAGCTCATCCAGTCTGACCTCCCTGCACTCAGCAGGGACATCCCCAACTAGCTCAGGCTGCCCAGGGCCTCACAGAGCCTCACCTTCAATATCTCCAGGGAAGGGACCTCAACCACCTCCCTGGCCAACCTGGGCCAGTGTTCCACCAGCCTCAGACTGAAGAACTTCTTCTGACATCCAATCTAAATCTGCCCTTCTCTAGTCTGAAGCCATTGTCCCTCCTCCTGTCCCTGCAGCCCTTTGCAAACAGTCTCTCTGCAGCCTTCCTGGAGCCTCCTTCAGGTACTGCCAGGCTGCTCTCAGGTCTCCCCAGAGCCTCCTCCTCTCCAGGCTGAACACCCCCAGCTCCCTCAGCCTGTCCTCAGAGCAGAGCTGCTCCAACCCCTGAGCATTTTCCTGGCCCTCCCTTTGGACCCTCTCCATCAGCTCCATGTCCTTCTTGTACTGCGATCTCCCCACCCCTGCACACAGACTCCAGCTGAGGTCTCCCCACCCCTGCACACAGACTCCAGCTGAGGTCTCCCCAGAGCAGAGCCAAGTGGCAGAATCTCCTCTCTGGCTCTCTGGCAATGCTGCTTTGGATGCAGCCCAGGCTGGGATTTGCCTTCTGGGCTTCAAGCTCACACTGCCTGCTCCTGGCCAGCTTCTCATCCATCAGCACCCCCAAATCCTTCTCCTCAGGGCTGCTTTCCATCCCCTCCTCCCCCAGTCTGTATTGACAGTGAGGATTCTTCTGGCCCAGCAGCAGAACCTTCCCTTTGCTCTTGTTGAACCTCATGAGGTTCACCTGGCCCCAACCTCTCCAGGTCCCTCTGGATGCCCTCCTGTCCCTCTGGTGCATGGACAGCACCACTCAGCCTGGTCTCATCTGCACACCTGCTGAAGGTGCCTTCAGTCTCACTGTCTGTGGCACTGATAACAATATTAAACAGCACAGGTGGCAGTGCAGACCCCTGAGGGACACCACTTGTCACTGTTCCCCATCTGAACTTGAAGCCACTGAGCAGCAGCCTCTGGATGTCTGCTGCACACAGGAGGGTGCAGCACATCTGCTGCTGGCTGTGCTCTAGGCACTGCTCTGGTTCTCAGGTTCTGCTGCCTGTGTCCGTGGCTGCGCTCTGAGTTGCACTGACAATGCTGTGGCCTCTCCTGCAGCTGAGTACCTGCTGAGGTGTAGTGGAAGATAATTGCCTCTTCTCTAAAGAATTAACAGCTCCACAGAGCAATTCATCTGAGATCCCTGCAAGTGAGCTACTCAGGGTTGCAGTTGTTAATGGATTTATCGAGTGGTTTCGATCCCAGGGCTCAGCTCCTCACTGGAAACAAGGCTGAGAAATTCGTTTGCCTGGGCTTTAACTTCTGCAAATCAGCCACTGCCTTGGCTGTGCACTCACAGCACCAAAAGTCTCTCCTCAGGTGCCCCCCTCCTGCCACTCTGTCACCCCCACCATCCTTGCTTCTGCTCACAGAATCGTAGGGTCGTGGAAGGGTAGGGGCTGGAAAGGACCTCCAGGGAATCAGCCAGGCCAAGCCCCCTGCTCCAGCAGGGTTCCCCAGGGCAGGCCACACAGGAACGCAGCCACGTGGGCTTGGAAGCTCTCCAGAGCCTCTGCCCATCTGCTCAGCCTGTCAAGGACCCTCTGCAGAGCCTTCCTGCCCTGCAACAGATCAACTCCTGCTCCCAACTTTGTGTCATCTGCAAACTCACTGCTGATGGACTCAGTGCCAAGCCCCCTGTCAGAGCAGGGTCATCTAGAACAGGTCACACAGGAACACAGCCAGGCAGGTCTTGAGTATCTCCAGAGAGGGAGACTCCACAACCTCCCTGGGCAGCCTGTTCCAGGGTTCTGTCACCCTCACAGGGAGAGAATTCTTCCTCCTGTTTCCATGGAACTTCCTATGCCTCAGCTTCCCCCCCTGCCCCTTGTGCTGGCGTTGGGCATCCCCCAGCAGAGCCTGGCTCCGGCCTCTTGGCTCTCACGCTTTACCCTTTATAAGCACAGATGAGGTCACTTCTGCCCTGGCTGCTGAACCTGCAGTGTTTCTCACATCACAGAGTCACAGAACCTTAGGGCTTGGAAGGGACCTCAAAGGATCCTCCAGCCCGACCCCCTGCCAGAGCAGGGCACACAGGAGCACAGCCAGGGGGGGTTGGAAGCTCTCCACAGAAGGAGACTCCACAACCTCTCTGGGCAGCCTGCTCCAGGCCTCCAGCACCCTCACACCAAACAAATTTCCTCTACTTTGAGGTGAAGCTTCCTGGCTTCCAGTTTGTGTCCACTGCCCCTTGACCTATTACAGGACAGCACTGAGAGGAGCCTGGCCCCTCCTTGACACCACCCCTCAGGGACTTGTAAACATGGGTCAGGCCCCCTCTCAGCCTTCTACTTTCCAGGGCTCTCAGCCTTTCTTCAAAGCAGAGATGTTCCAGTCCCTTCATCATCCTCATAGCCTCTGCTGGACTCTCTCCAGCAGGTCTCTGTCTCTCTGGAATTGGGAGCCCAGATCTGGACACAGGATTGCAGCTATGGTCTCAGCAGGGCAGAGCAGAGGGGCAGCAGAACCTCCCCAGCCCTGCTGGCCACACTTCTCTTGCTGCCCCCCAGGATCCCATTGGCTCTCTTGGCCCCAAGGGCACATTGCTGTCTCATGCAGAACTTGCTGTTCACTGTGACTCCAAGTTCTTTCTCCATGGAGCTGCTTTCCAGCAGGACAACCCCTAGTCTGTCCTTTGAGGCTCCCAACAGCACAGGCTGCCCAGAGAGGTTGTGGAGTCTCCTTCTGTGGAGACTTTCCAGCCCCCTCTGGATGCATTCCTGTGTGACCTGTGCTGGATTCTCTGCTCCTGCTCTGCCAGGGGGTTGGACTGGATGATCTTTGGAGGTCCCTTCCAACCCCTAACATCCTTTGAGCCTGTGAAGCCTCTGCCCCATCCATAAACTCAGAACAATTTGCTTTGCTCTGAAGCTGCCAGGGACAGTGCTGGCTGCCAGCAAAGCCTGGCCCTCCCACCTGGAGCTGTGTGTGGGTGTGAAGGGCTGGAGATGCCCTGTGGAAATCAGTGAAGGCAGCTAAGCAGCAGCTTCTGTGGTGCCCTCTCCCAGAAGGACACACAGCCGTGGCATGAAGGGTTGCTCACACTGAGCTGCTGTGCTCTGCAACATGCCTGAGAGCTTGGGGGTGCTGGGATCAGGTGAGGGCTGCCCTGGAGCTTCTCACCTCTGGGAACCAGTGGCTGATGAACACCATGTAACACGCAGTTTGCAGCAAAGCTGGAGCAGACCCACCCATCCCTGTTCTGCTCTTCAGAAGGAGGTGCAGGAGTAGACAGCCAGCTCAGAGAGCAGCCCAGGAGAATGGGCAAGGAGGTAAAAAGCAGCTGGACTCCTCTCAGTGGCAAGAGCAGCAAAGCTGGAGAGGGCTTTGGAGGGCATTGTATGAGGAGTGGCTGAGGGAGCTGGGGTTGTTCAGTCTGGAGAAGAGGAGGCTCCAGGGAGACCTTAGAGCTGCCTTTCAAGATCTGAAGGGGACCTATAAACAAGTCCTTGTCATCATCATTGAGGTTGGAAAAGAACTTGGAGATGATGGGATCCAACCATAACCCAGCTGCCATGACCACTGAACTAGATCCTGAAGCACCACATCTGCAGCTTCTTGAACACCTCCAGGGAAAGAGTTGGGGCTGTTCAGCCTGGAGAAGAGAAGGCTCCAGGGAGACCTTAGAGCTGCATTTCAAGATCTGAAGGAGACCTCCAGGAAGGTTGGGGAGGGACTGTTCAGAAGGGGCTGTGGGGATAGGAGGAGAGGCAATGGTTTGGAACTGGAGCAGGGCAGCTTGAGGTTGGCCATCAGGAGGAAGTTGTGCACAGTGAGGCTGGGGAGACACTGGAACAGGCTGCCCAGGGCTGTGCTTGAGGCCCCATCCCTGGAGACATCCAAGCTCAGCCTTGCTGTGTCCCTGTGCAGCCTGCTCTAGCTGGAGGTGTCCCTGCTGCCTGCAGGGGCTTGGACAGGATGACCTTGGAGGGTCCCTTCCAGCCCAGAGCAATCGGTGAGGCTGTGTGCTGCATGTCTCCACCCAAGCAGGACCTCAGATGATGTTCTATCATCTCCTCATCGATTTCCCTGCACTGGGATGCTGAATGACTTTGCCTATGTTCATTGGATCAATGAGGAAGGTGCAGGGCCCCTCGGTGCTCAGCAGAAAGATTCCATCAGGAGCCTCATTCAGTCCAGCAGGGCTGATCAATAGCAGCCAACTTCAATCAAAACCACATCAATTAATAATTGCTTTTCAGCTCCTGGCCTTTTTGTCATGTCAGCTCTTTGGCAGAGGATCTCCAGACCCTCCCAAGCTCTCAAGCTGTGGCTGGTTGCCCAGGCAAGAGTCTCAGAGAGAGATGAAAGGAGATGAGATGAGACTCTACAGCCATGGACACACTACAAGCTCTTTGTCTAGGCCTCTAATAGCAAGTTAATAAAAGGTGAAAGAGTTGTCAGCACCTCCTCACGGCTAGTCCCAGGTGAAAAGCACACCACTTATTTAAGGAGCCACATAAAGGATTGTTAAAGACATAACAATTACTTCAGGGCTTCCCAGCAGCTCTGGGGGAAGACAGCAGCTGAAAATGCACAGCAGTCAAGGAGGGAGTGAAAGAGAAATGGGAGAAAAACAAGAAAGGGAGAGGAAAAAAAGTGAGAGAGTCCTGGTAGGAAGAGGAATTCATTGTGAGGTTCACCCAGTGGGCAAGCCTGGCTCTGCCCTCACGCTCTGCTGGGCTGCATGGGGCAGGCACAGGCAGCCTGGCAGCCAGCTGCAGCTTTAAGGGGAGGCTGGATGTGGCTCTGAACAAGCTGAGCTAGTGTGAGGTGTCCCTGCCCATGGCAGGGGGGATGTTGGAACTGGCTGATCCTTCAGGTCCCTTCCAACCCTGACAATTCTATGATTCCAAGCTGCAGGTTTGTCCCTTTGGGCTGTGGGCCAGCAGCCTGGGCTGCAGCACTCAGTGGGATGAGATAGATCTTCCACAGCAGAGCTGCTCCAGGAGGTGGTGCTTGGAGCACACCACACTCCAGATGTTTGACAGAATGTTAGAGGTTGGAAGGGACCTCCAGAGATCATCCAGTCCAACCCCCCTGCCAGGGCAGGGTCACCCAGGGCAGGGCACACAGGAACACAGCCAGGAGGACTTGGAAAGGCTCCACAGAAGGAGTCTCCACAACCTCCCTGGGCAGCCTGCTCCAGGCCTCCAGCACCCTAACTTTTTTTTCTCCTCATGTTGAGGTAGAACCTTCTGTGTTCAAGTTTGTATCCATTGGTCCTTGTCTTANAGAGCCTGGCCCCCTCCCCTTGCCCCTCACCCCTCAGCTATTGATAGACATTGATCAGATCCCTCTCAGCCTTCTCTTCTCCACACTAAACAGCCCCAGGGCTCTCAGGCTCTCTTCACAGGGGAGATGCTCAAGTCCCCAAGCATCCTCCTGGCTCTCTGTTGGATTCTCTCCAGCAGGTCTCTGTCCCTCTTGAATTTGGGAGCCCCAAAGCTGCACAGAGGATTGCAGTATTCAAGCAGATGGTTGCTCCATCACAGGCAGGACAGCAACAGCCAAGCTCCACACCAGCACCATAAGCTGCATCTGAAAGCCCCAAGGGAGAGAGCCATTGCCATGGGGCAGGGAGCAGGGGCTGGGGAAGTGCTGGTGGGCAGAGCTGCTGGATTAAAAACTGGCTGGTGGCTGGGACAAGGAGTTGTGACAACCAGAGCTAACTCCAGTTGGTGGTCAGGCACCAGGGGTGTCCCCCAGGGCTCAGGGCTGGGGCCAGGCCTCTTTAACATCTTTATCAATGATCTGGCTGAGGGGATCCAGGCACCCTCAGGCACTTTGCAGGTGACACCAAGGTGGTGCAGGCTTGATCTGCTGGAGGACAGGGAGGCTCTGCAGAGGGATCTGGCCTGGTTGGGTCTGTGGGCTGAGGCCAATGGGATGAGGTTCAATAGGACCAAGGGCTGGGTCCTGCACTTGGGGCACAACAACCCCATGGATGCTCCAGGCTGGGGACAGAGTGGCTGGAAAGCAGCCTGGGGGAAAAGGGTCTGGGGATGCTGGTGGACAGCAGCTGAGCATGAGCCAGCAGTGGCCAAGAAGGTCACCAGCAGCCTGGCCTGGATCAAAACCTGGGTGGCCAGCAGGAGTGGAGAAGTGACCCTGGGCTGTCCTGGGCTCTGGTGAGGTCACAGTTTGAGCACTGGGTTCAGTTCTGGGCACCACAGCACAGGAAAGACATTGAGGGGATGGAGGGTGTCCAAAGAAGAGCAACCAGGCTGGGGAGGGGTTTAGAGGACATCAGATGAGGAAGGGGTGACGGAACTGGGGGTGTTGAGGCTGGAGAAGAGGAGGCTGAGGGGAGACTTCATTGCTCTCTCCAGCTCCCTGAAAGGAGGTTGGAGTGAGGCTGGGCTTGGTCTCTCCTCCCAAGTAACCAAAGACAGGACAAGAGGAAATGGCCTGAAGCTGTGCCAGGGGAGGGTGAGGTTGGAGAAGAGGAAAAATTTCTTTGCTGCAGCAGTGGTGAGAGGTTGGAACAGGCTGCCCAGGGAGGTGGTGGAGTCCCCATGCCTGGAGGTGTTCAGGAAGCTGCAGATGTGGAGCTTCAGGACAAAGTTCAGTCATGGTAGCTGGGATACAGTTGGACTCCATGATCTTGAAGGTCTCTTCCAACCTTAATGGTTCTGTGATCCTCTGATTTCTCCTGTCTGCAGGAATGAAGCAGCAAGTGGGGCAGCCACCAGGTCCTTGAATCCAGAGGCACTAAGTCAACGCAAAGCCAAACATCCCAGAGATGGTGCTCCACCCCTCCCACTGTCACTGACCCAAGGAAATCCACCTAAAAGGATGTGTGACTGGGGGTGAATTTTAATCTGGAGAAGAGGAGGCTGAGGGGAGGCCTCATCACCCTCTCCACCTCCCTCACAGGAAGCTGGAGCCAGCTGGGGTTGGTCTGTTCTGACATGCACCAAGTGACAGCACAAGAGGAAGCCACCTCAAGTTGTGCCAGGGAAAGCTCAGGTTGGGGATTAGGAAGAATTCCTTCCCAGCAAGGGTTCTCAGGCTCTGTCCCAGGCTGCCCAGGGAGGTGGTAGTGTGCCCATCCCTGGAGGTGTTTCCAAGCTGTGTGGATGTGACGCTGAGGGACTTGGGTTAGTGGCAGTGGCTCAGCAGCAGGGCTGGGACTGGGAGCTCTGCGGGGCAGTGCTTGGACTTGGTGACCTCAAAAGTCTCTCCCAGCCTCAGCAGTTCCATGGTTCTGTGATTCTACCTCCTTGTCCTCCACCATCTGCATCAGTGGCCAGCCCTAGTCAGGGCAGGATTTGCTTTCAAACCCAAACTGATTCTCACTGTCAGGCTCAGGAGGTGGAAAAGAGCTGAGCTCTTGATGCTTGCTGAGGAAGTTCTGCCAGTATCCAGGCTGGCCAAGGAAATCCACTCCCCTGCCTCTCTGCACTCTCTTGGTGCACATTTTTGGTTCAGCAGCAGTGCTGGGACTGTGAGCTGTGGGGGTGGGGGTGGGAGTGGTTGGACTTGGTGAGCTCCAAGGTCTGTCCCAATCTGAGCAGCCTCTGTGGTTATATGGTGCCATGAAGCATGGGCTGGTGAGTTTGGCAACCTGCTGACAGAAAATTCCTGAAGAGGAGAGAGGCAGCATGGTCTGAATGAATTATCTCTTGCAGATGACTCGCCTCTAATTAGAGCTGAGCTTCTCAACACACAAATGTCAGTGAAAGATGTTAGAGTTCTTCTGCAGCTGCCACTCATGTCCTGGTGGAGAGATCAAGGCCAGAGTTATGAAAAAACCTTGGGAGTGGAAGCCAGGTGTAGAGGAGCCCTTGGTGGACTAAAATTGTCAATGGAGGAGTTTTGCCCTTAGGCATTCCAGGCCCACCAAAGCTCTCATCTGTACCCCAGCCCCTCCCTTCTGCTCCCTTCCCAGCAGGCAGCCAAAGCCTTTCAGAGATACTTCCTCGTTGCTCTGAAAATGTGGAGCTGCATGGAGCCCCCCCCCAAAATACACACCCCTCCATGCCCCCCAAAAGTGGTGCAGCGGAAGGGGACTTCTGCTCCTGGCTTCTTCCTCACCCATATGAAGGAAAGGGAGGAAGAGAGGAAGAAAGCACAGCACCATGTGGATGGTCAGCCCTGAGTCCCTGCCTGTGGCTGCTGACTGCTTAATGGTCATGGGCCTGGAGACCTTACCAAGCTCCTCCAACCAGCTGTGGAATCACAGAGGGCTCAGCTTGGATGCACCCCAGAGATCATCTCCTCCAACCTCCCTGGCATGCACAGGGACACCTCTAAGCTAGCCCAGGTTGCTCAAGGACTCATCCAACCTGGCCCTGAGGTAGCCACAGCCTCCCTGGGAAACCTGTTCCAGAGTCTTACCACCCTCAGACTGAAGAACTTCTTCCTAAGCTCCAGTCTAACCCTGCTCTCCCTCAGCTTCAAACCATTCCCCCTTGGCCTGGCTCTTGACACCCTCAGGAAAAGTCTCTCCCCAGCCTTCCTGCAGGATCCCTTCAGCTATTGGAAGGCAGCTCTAAGGTTCCCTTGGAGTCTTCTCCAGGCTGAACACCCTCAGCTCCCTCAGCCTGTCCTCACAGCAGAGGTGCTCCTGCCCTTGGATCATCTTTGTGGCCTCCTCTGGACTCAACCCAGCAGCTCTGTGTCCTTCTCATGCTGGGGACAGCAGAACTGGAGGCAGGGTTGGAGGTGGGGTCTCAGCAGAGCAGAGCCAAGGGGCAGAATCCCCTCTCTGTCAACCTGTGGCTGGGGCAGGAGCACTCTGCAGTGGGTTAGGAACCCAGAGAGTGGTGGTGAATGGTGCTACATCCAGCTGGCAGCCAGGCACTGGTGGTGTCCCCCAGGGAGCAATGCTGAGCCCCATCCTGGTCAATATCTTTATTGATGATCTGGACCAGGGGATTGAGTCCATCATCAGGAAGTTTGCAGATGACACCAAGTTAGGAGCAGGAGTTGAGCTGTTGAGGGTAGGAGAGCCCTGCAGAGGGACCTGGCCAGGCTGGCTGGGGGGGCAGAGGCCAATGGGATGAGACTGAACAAGGCTCAGGGCAGGGTTCTGCACTTTGGCCACAACAACCCCAAGCAGCTACAGGCTGGGGACAGAGTGGCTGAGAGCAGCCAGGCAGAAAGGGACCTGGGGGTGCTGGGGGACAGGAGGCTGAACAGGAGCCAGCAGTGTGCCCAGGTGGCCAAGAAGGCCAATGGCATCCTGGGCTGCATCAGCAATAGTGTGGCCAGCAGGAGCAGGGAAGTCATTCTGCCCTGGACTCAGCTCTGCTCAGGCCACACCTTGAGTGCTGTGTCCAGTTCTGGGCTCCTCAGTTTAAGAAGGACATTGAGATGCTGGAAGGTGTCCAGAGAAGGGCAACAAAGCTGGGGAGGGGTCTGGAGCACAGCCCTGTGAGGAGAGGCTGAGGGAGCTGGGGGTGTTCAGCCTGCAGAAGAGGAGGCTCAGGGCAGACCTCATTGCTGTCTACAACTCCCTGAAGGGAGGCTGTAGCCAGGTGGGGGTTGGGCTCTTCTCCCAGGCAAGCAGCAGCAGAACAAGAGGACACAGTCTCAAGCTGTGCAGGGGAGGTTTAGGCTGGAGGTGAGGAGAAAGTTCTTCCCAGCAAGAGGAATTGGCCATGGAATGTGCTGCCCAGGGAGGTGGTGGAGTCACCATCCCTGGAGGTGTGCAGGAAAGGATTGGATGTGGCACTTGGAGCCAAGGTTTAGTTGTCAGGAGGTGTTGGTCTCATTTGACCTGTGCTGAAACCACAAGGATTGGTCAACAGGCTTTAGTTCAGCACTTGGAGAGGTTTAGAAAAGCATTCCCTGCACAGGGAATCTCCTCAGGGGCTGCTCTACCTGCACAGTTCGGGTGAGTTTTGCCTGAAACAGGTGCAGGTGCCCTAGGGGCAGTCACGCTCACCTGGAGCTGTGTTGGGTGGGGGAGATCCAAGCTCAGCCTGGTTGCTCTTCTCTGGACATCCTCCAGCCCCTCAATGTCTTTCCTGTGCTGTGGTGCCCAGAACTGAACCCAGTGCTCAAGCTGTGGCCCCACCAGAGCCCAGGACAGCCCAGGGTCACTTCTCCACTCCTGCTGGCCACCCAGGTTTTGATCCAGGCCAGACTGCTGGTGGCCACCTGGCCACTGCTGGCTCATCTTCAGCTGCGGCCCACCCAGCACCCCCAGACCCTTTTCCCCCAGGCTGCTTTCCAGCCACTCTGTCCCCAGCCTGGAGCATCCATGGGGTTGTTGTGCCCCAGGTGCACACTGCTGAAGGGAGGGTTCAGAGACAAAAAGTGCCCAAATAGCAGAGGTTAGCTGCAGTCCCTGAGTGAAGCCTGCTGGAAAAAGGAGCTGCCTCCTCCTCAGCATGCTGAGGAACATCTCAGCTGTTAACTCTGCAGCCCTTCAGCACTTGGGAGCTTGGGGATGGTTTATTTTCCTGGGACAGATGGCAGACAGAGCTCTTCTGGAGGGGCAGATGGTTGTCCCCCTGTGAGTGACACCACAACACCAAACCCAAAGCTGCATGGTTCAGCTGCAGAGTAAGCAGAAGAGTTCTGTTCCTGCCTCTGGACTCAGCACACAAACCCAGCACAGAAACCCAGCCACTTCCATGAGCCTGGTCACAGGCTGGGTGGAGAATGGCTGCAGAGCAGCCTGGAGGAGAAGGGCTTGGGGCTGTCAGGGCTCCCCAGGAGCCAGTACTGGTCCCTGGCAGCCCAGCAGGCAGCTGTGTGCTGAGCTGCATCCAGAGCAGGGAGAGCAGCAGCACAGGGAGGGGATTCTGACCTCTGCTCTGCTCAGACCCCACCTGCAGCACTGCCTCCAGTTCTGGGGCCCTAAGGGCCACAGCCTGCTCTCACCTGTGAGATTAAAGTCATAGTCATAGATTCCCAGAATGGGTTGGAAAGATCACCCAGTTCCAATTCTCCTGCCATGGGCAGGGACACCTCCCACCACCCCCAGGCTGCTCAAGGCCTCATCCAGCCTGGCCTTTAACACCTCCAGGGAGGGGACAGCCACAACCTCCCTGGGCAACCTGTGCCAGTGTCTCACCACCCTCTCTCCAAAGAATTTCTTCATCTCCAGTCTCAATCTGCCCTCCTCAAGCTTCAATCCATTGCCTCTTATCCTGTCACTCCCAGCCCTTGTCAAAAGTCCCTCCCCAGCTCTCCTGGAGGTCTCCTTCAGATCTTGAAATGCAGCTCTGAGGTCTCCCTGGAGCCTTCTCTTCTCCAGGCTGAACAGCCCCAACTCTCCCAGCCTGTCCCCACAGCAGAGGTTCTGCAGCCCTCTGATCATCTGTGTGGCCTCCTCTGGACCTTCTCCAGCAGCTCCAGGTCCCTCTTGTGCTGGGGGCACCAATCCATGATCATCATTCCAGATCTGAGTGCTGGAGAAGGTTCAGAAGAGCTTGAGCTCTGTACCCCTCACCTGTCATGAGCACTGTGGGTGGTGGAGGCTCAGCACCCACAACCTTCATGATGGGTTCCCTTCAAGAGACCTTCAGCCTGTCCCTTTGGGCTGAACCTTCCGCACCAGCTGGTGCCTTTCAGCTGTGCCCTCACAACTCTTCTGACAGGTAAAAGCTGCCCCAAAGGGGCCAGTGTCAGCTGGGGCACTCCCAGCACCACGCCAAGCAAGGGGAACCTCATGGTGGGAGCTTGGCACTGAAAACTCCTCTCTGAGGCAGACATCTGCCTGTAGAGCTCAGGGATGCAGGAGAGGAGCTTCAGAGGGGTCCCAAATGCTGGCTGGCTCTCAGGAGGCACTTTTTGACATCCTGACAGTTTCTCCTCTTCTTTCTCCTGTCAGTCTGAAGAGCCAGCTGGGAAGCTGGGAACTGCCCTTCAGTGCAGGGTCAGGGAACAAAGCAGGGATTTTGACAGGCAGGAGCTGAGCAAGACCTGACTTCCACATGCTCAAGATGCAGCAGAGCAGAGCCTGCTGCTCCACAGATGGAAGGAAAAATGTGGAAAGGGTATCACAGAAGGATCTGGGTTGGAAGGGATGTTTAAAAGTCATCCAGTCCAACCCCCCTGAACTCAGCAGGGACATCCCCAACCAGAGAAGGTTGCTCAGAGCCCCAAACAACCACACCTGGAATGGTGCCAGCCATGGGACATCTCCCACCTCTCTGGCCAGCCTGGGCCAGACTCTCCCACCCTCAGTGTCAAACATTTCCCCTTGCTCTCCACTCTGAATCTCCTTCTTTGAATTCAAACCACCACCCCTTGGCCTGGCAGAGCAGGACCTGATCAAAACTCTGTCCCCAGCTTTCTTCTTGACCTTTTTAAGCACTGAAAGGCCACCAGAAGGTCTCCCTGGAGCCTTCTCCTCTCCAAGCTGAATAAGCCCAAGTCTCTCAGCCTGGCCTCAGAGCAGAGCCCTTCCAGCCCTCCCAGCATTGCTGTGGCCTCCTCTGGCCCCAGGTCTGTGCTGTGCAGGGACACCTCCCACCAGACCAGGTTGCTCAAAGCCTTGAAAGCCTCCAGGGAGGGGACATCCAATGACCTCCTTGGGCAACCTGGGAGTCTCTGGAGTCAGCCTTCTAAGACCCACTCCAGGGCTGCTTTAACCCCAGAGCTTGTTCAGACACAGCTCATCAGCACAGGAGACCCAGGACCCTCAGAAGAGCTGTCAGGATGTCACCAAACCCTCCCATAAGCTCCTGAACTCCCCTGCTCCTTGCCAAGAGGCCTTCTGTGCATTTGCTGCCCTGCATGGCTCCTCTGCTCTGCTCAACCCAACTTCACCAACTTCTGGTGAAGGCTCTAGGGTGAAGAGCAGAAACTGTGCTGGGGCATGGGTGATGAGGCTGCTGTGAGTGTAAACAGATCTGAGAGCAGTGGCAGAAAGATAAGAGATGGTCACAGCACCCTGCAGTGGGACCTTGTGCTCACTTTCTGTTAATCCCCAGAGGGACCTGGGCAGGCTGCAGAGCTGGACTGAGGAGAACCTCATGAGGTTGAATAAGGCACCTGGCTCAGGGCATTCCTCAATATCCATTCAGGCTTGGGTGGCTGCTAAGACTGAGAGGAGCCCTGCAGAGAAGGACTTGGGGGTGCTGGAGGGGGAGAAGCTGGACAGGAGCCAGCAATGGGCACTGGCAGCCCAAAAGACTGAAAGAGCTCTGCAGTGGTAGAAAACTTCCAGCCCATCCAGGGCCTTAAAGCACAGCCTAAGCTGCACCCCAGGCTCCTCTCTGAAAGATGAAGAGGACAAAAAGTCCTTAAGCTCCCCTGCTGGAGAGGTTTTCCACACCTGTCCTCAACCCTTCCCTCCTCCCAGCCTGAAGCCCAGCACTGGGCTGTGCCTGATGCAATGCCTGCAGCCACAGCACCCCCAGTTTAGAGCCAGCTCCCAGAGGCCTCTGCCCAGCTTTTCTCTCCCCCCCAAAAAAGAGCTGCCCACCCCCAGAGGATCAGTCAGTCCAAGAGGATTATTTAGCACATGCCTTGACTTCTGCACAGGAAAGGAAATCAAAGTGGCTGAATGGAACGAGATCAGATGGAGGAGAGATGAAAAGGCTCATTAGCAGCTCTCCCCCACCTCCAGAGCCTGCTGAGCAGGGCCCTGCTTCCAGGCTTCTTCCAGCTCCTTCAGCTGCAGCACAGAGGCAGAGGATGTGGAACCTCCTGCTGCATGTGGAGGCCTTTCCACCGCTCAGAAGTGGTTTGAAGCTGCTCTCTGCAAGCCCCATCTCCACCCAAAGAAAAGGCTGCACTGGCCTCAGTCCCCTGCATGAAGGGCCAGAGTGCAGCCCTCAGCCAGTCTGCTGATGGTTACCAAGCTGGAGGAGCAGCTGCCAAGCCCCTCAGGCTGTGCTGCCATCTGCACAGGCTGGAGAGCTGAGTGGAGGGGAACCTCATCAGGTCCGACCAGGACAAGGGGAGAGCCCCTAGGGGCACCTGGGCAAGAACACCCCCCTGGAGCAGGACAGGCTGAGCCACTGGAAAGCAACTCCATGGAGATGTGCTGGGGGCCAGCAAGCTCACTGTGAGCCAGCAATGTGCCTCCTGGCCAAGAAAGCCAAAGGAGGCATTCAGAAGAGTTGTGACCAGGAGGTCAAGAGAGGTTCTCCTCCCACTCTACTCTGTCCAGCTGGAGAACTGGGCCCAGTTCTGGTCTCCCCAGTTCAAGAGAGACAAGGAACCACTGGAGAGAGTCCAGGGGAGGCTGGGACGCTGCTGAGGGGTCTGAAGCATCTCTGTGAGGAGCAAAGGCTGAGAGACCTGGGGCTGTGGAGCCTGGAGAGCAGTCCCAGAGGGGATCTTAGACTCATAGATTCATAGAATCAGTCAGGGTGGGAAGGGACCTCAAGGCTCAGCCAGTTCCAACCCCCTGCCATGGGCAGGGACACCTCACACTACAGCAGGTTGCCCAGAGCCTCATCCAGCCTGGCTGCAAACACCTCCAGGGATGGAGCCTCAACCACCTCCCTGCACAACCCATTCCAGGCTCTCACCACCCTGATGGGGAAGAATTTCTTCCTCACATCCAGTCTGAATCTCCCCACTTCCAGCTTTCTTCCATTCCCCCTGCTCCTGTCACGCCCTGACACCCTCCAAAGTCCCTCCCCAGCTTTCTTGGAGCTCCCTTCAGATCCTGCAAGGCCACAAGAAGGTCTCCTCAGAGCCTTCTCCTCTCCAGACTGAACAGCCCCAACTCTCTCAGGCTGTCCTCACAGCAGAGCAGCTCCAGCCCTCTGCTCATCCTCAGGGCCCTTCTCTGGACACCTTCCAGCACCTCCAGATCCCTCTTGGAACAGAGGCTCCAGAACTGGCTGCAGGACTCCAGGGGTGGTCTGAGCAGAGTGGAGCAGAGGGGGAGAATCCCCTCCCTGGCCCTGCTGGCCACACTTCTCCTGCTGCAGCCCAGGCTCTGCTTGGCTCTCTGGGCTGCAAGTGCTCCCTGCTGGCTCCTGCTGAGCTTCTCCTCCCCCAGCACTCCCAAGTGCCTCTCCTCAGGGCTGCTCTCCAGCCAGTCCCTGCCCAGCCTGCAGTTGTGCTTGGCATTGCCCTGAGCCAGCTGCAGGACCTTGCTCTTGGTCTTGTTGAAGCTCCTGAGGTTGTCCTGGGCTCACCTCTCCAGCCTGTCCAGGTCCCTCTGGATGGATCCCTTCCCTCCAGCCTGTCCAGGTCCCTCTGGATGGATCCCTTCCCTCCAGCCTGTCCAGGTCCCTCTGGATGGATCCCTTCCCTCCAGCCTGTCTGCTGCACCACACAGCTTGGTGTCAGCAGCAGACCTGCTGAGGCTGCACTCAATGCCACTCTCCACTTCTCAGTACTCAGCAAGACATTCAGGCTGTGGAGTGGAGGAGGAGTAGAGATGAAGGCTCCTGCTCTCAGCTCTGCTCTCGTGGTGAGCAGCACCTCCAGTCTCTGAGCATCTCCCTCTCTGGCCCAAATATGAAAACTCAGACCACTGGGGCCTGAATACTCAGAATAAAACCAAACCAACCCTTTGAGTGGTGCTGTGGCAGTGAGCTCAAACCTCTCCAAGGCCAGAGGCTTAAAACCATCTCCTGAGAGCTGCACTTCACAACAGGGCTCTGGGTGTTGGCACAGTGGCAGGAGTATCACCCCCATGCCTCTGCTTTTCTCCTGGGAGGTGGCACTGTTGCCTGTGGCAAGAGGAGCCTGGGGGGGTCCTTTCCTAGCTCCCCTCACCCTCAGGGCTCCCCAGGTGCTCTCACACATGGTAGTAGAACCAGAGAATGTTCTGGGTTGAAAGGGTTGGAAGCACCTCCAAAGCTCATTCAGTCCATCCCCTCTGCAGCTAGCAGGGACATCCTCCACCTGAGCAGGTTGCTTCTTGAGCCTCACCTTGAATACCTCCAGGGATGGAGCCTCAACCACCTCCTTGGGCAACCTGTTGCAGTGCTCCAGCAGCCTCCTGGTGCAGAACTTCTTCCTCTCATCCAATCTCAATCTGCTCTGCTCTCATTTCAAACCCTTGCCCCTTGTACTGTCCCTGCAGGCTTTTGGGAGCAGTCCCTCTGCAGCCTTCTTGTAGCCCCTTCAGGTACTGGAAGGCTGCTCTAAGGCCTCCCTGGAGCCTTCTCTTCTCCAGAGTGTGTCCCTTCTCAAGGCCCCTTGGACTAGCAAGTCCCTGCAGGGTCTCTGGTGAGGTGAGAGTCTCCTTCAGAACTCAAAGCAGCCACACATCAGCCTCCATCCCCTCCCCATCTCCCTGCAGACTGGGAGCCTTTTATCCACCCAGCTCCCTTCCCAGGAGATGAATATTTTAAACTCCTCCTTTTGACTATTTTACACCAGATACATAAAATGTTAACTAGGTTGTCAAAGTGTCCTTTTGATGTTTTTTCTCTCCCCTGCATGCTGGGGTTTCCTTGGGCTTGAGAGCAGTGACTGATGCAGGAGAGTCCCTCTGTGCATCCCTGCTCCTGGGGTCTTCCACAGAAGCAGCCCTGGATTGGGCCCAGCCTTGGCTAGATGAGGTCCTCTCCTCTATCCACCAGCATGGAGCTGCTGGAGGAGTGGTTCCTCTCACATCTCTATTGATTTATTTATTAGGCTCTGCTCTCCCAGGAATGCTTCTGTAAATCAGCAAGCTGGCAGTGCTGGCAAGTGGCCACCAGCTGGGCATGCAGCCACCTGCTGAGATGCCTTCGAGGCCCTGCAGGCACCCCTGGGCCACCAGCTGGCCTGCTGGGAGGAGAACCTTCCTGTGCCTGCCTCCTAGAGGAAAACCATGTGAGAAAGGAGAAGAAACAGCACAGCTCAGGGGGTTCTGAGAAACCTATGTGCCAGCCACCCTGAGCTCCTAAGAGAGACTCATGTCAGGTGTGGCTCAGGGAGACCCAAAGCCCAGCACCCAGGTTGGAAGAGACCTCCAAGATCAGCAAGTCCAACTGATCACCCAACCCTACCTAATCAACCGGACCAGGGCACTAAATGCCTCATCCAGGCTCTTCTTAAACACCTCCAGGGACCCCAGCAGCTTCCCTGGGCAGCCCATTCCAATGGGGTGAAGAACTTCTTTCTAAGATTCTGAGCTTTCTAAGATCAAGATTTCGGTGCTGGTGGATGAGAAGCTCAGCATGAGGCAGCAGTGTGCCCTGGGCTGATGCACTGGGCTGCAGCAGAAGTGTGGCCAGCAGGGCCAGGGAGGGGATTCTCCCTCTCTGCTCCACTCTGGAGGTGTTCAAAAAAGGCTTGGATGTGGCACTTGGAGCCATGGCTTAGTTGTCAGGAGGTGCTGGGTTCTAGGTTGGACTGGATGATCCCTGAGGTCTTTTCCAACCTGGCTGATTCTGTGATTCTCTGATGGATGATCTCTGGAGGTGCCTTCCAGCCCCTAACATTCTGTGAAGCTGTGAAGTGGACAGCCCTGTCTCAGCAGCTTTCAGCTTGTCTCCCTGTGCTACATCACCATTCACAGCTGAGCTCTTCAAGTGGCTCCCCTCAGACTGCTCCTTGCCTCCTGCCTCTCCCTCTTGGCAGAATGCTTGACTTTAGATTTTACAGTGCTGCTGAATCCCTCCCCCTGCCAAGTCCTGGAAAAATTAGCTCCAGGTCTCTGTGTTGAGACTCCTCTGCCCTCTTGCTGGCTTCTGTGTGGCTTTTCTTTGTGTCTCCTTAGATCTTTGCTGGTTTGAAGAATTCTGGGCTACTGGATTTGTGCTCCCTGAGCAGCAGATAATGATCAAATCATTCTTGACTTTCTCCCTGATAAATGAAGCAAAAGGAGAGGCTGTGACCCCCTCCTCCTCCTGCAACTTACAGAATAGAATTCATGGAATGGGTTGGAAGGGACCTCAATGATCATCCAGTTCCAAACCCCCTGCCATGGGCAGGGACATCTCCCACCACCCCAGGATGCTCAAGGCCTCATCCAGCCTGGCCATGAACACCTCCAGGGAGGGGACAGCCACAACCTGTTGCAGTGTTTCCTGCAGGAAAGTGGACAATGGTCTCCTGGGGTACACAAGAGTACACACAAGAGTGTGGCCAGTAGGTTCAGGGAGGTTCTCCTGCTTCTCTACTTTGTCCTGGTGAGGACACAGCTGGAATACTGGAGCTAGTTCTGTGCTCCCCAGTTCAAGAGAGAGAGGGAAAAGCTGGAGAGAGTCCAGGAGAGGCTACAGAGCTGCTGAGGGGCCTGGAGCACCTCTGTGAGGAGCAAAGACTGAGAGCCCCTGGGGCTGTTGAGCCTGCAGAAGATCAGCCCCAGAGGGGATCTGTGCAATACTCAGCAGGACATAAAAGACCTGTGGGGGGCAAGAGGCTGGGGCCAGACTCTGCTCAGTGGTGCCCAGGGACAGGCCAAGGGGCAATGGACACAAACTGGAAGCCAGGAGGTTCCATGTGAAGAGGAGGAGAAAGTTGTTTGGTGTGAGGGTGCTGGAGGCCTGGAGCAGTCTGCCCAGAGAGGTTGTGGAGTCTCCTTGTGTGGAGAGCTTCCAACCCCCCCTGGCCATGGTGCTCCTGGGCAAGCTGCTGTGGGTGCCTGCTGGAGCAGGGTGGGGGGTGGAGTGGATGATCTCCAGAGGTCCTTTCCACCCCCATCATGTTGGCATTCTGGGATGATATTTTGATTCCAAGGCTGTTTGGACTTTTCTTCCTTCAGGAAATACAAGACCAAAGGTTCCCTGATGACCAGGGTTGAGAGTTCTGACCCTAAAGTTCCAAAAATGTGCAGATTTGCACCAAGAGAGTGCAGAGAGGCAGGAGAGTGGATTTCTTTGGCCAGCCTGGATACAGGCAGAACTTCCTCAGCAAGCATCAAGAGCTCAGCTCTTTTCCACCTCCTGAGCTTGACAGTGAGAATCAGTTTGGGTTTGAAAGCAAATCCTGCCCTGACTAGGGCTGGCCACTGATGCAGATGGTGGAGGACAAGGAGGTAGAATCACAGAACCATGGAACTGCTGAGGCTGGGAGAGACTTTTGAGGTCACCAAATCCAAGCACTGCCCCCCAGAGCTCCCAGTCCCATCCCTGCTGCTGAGCCACTGCCACTAACCCAAGTCCCTCAGCATCACATCCACACAGCTTGGAAACACCTCCAGGGATGGGCACACTACCACCTCCCTGGGCAGCCTGGGACAGAGCCTGAGAACCCTTGCTGGGAAGGAATTCTTCCTAATCCCCAACCTGAGCTTTCCCTGGCACAACTTGAGGTGGCTTCCTCTTGTGCTGTCACTTGGTGCATGTCAGAAGAGACCAACCCCCAGCTGGCTCCAGCCTCCTGTGAGGGAGGTGGAGAGGGTGATGAGGCCTCCCCTCAGCCTCCTCTTCTGAACCACCCCAGGTGCACTGAAGCTGCTCCTCACAGGGCTTGTGTTGGAGGCCTTTCAGCAGCTCTTTGCTGGCGCTGCATGAGATCAGCCTTCAGCTCAGGAAGTTATCTGAGAAGTTTGAAGCTCTTTGCAGGAGAAGGAGGAAGAGGAAGAGGAGGAGGAGGGTTTCAGGGATGTGTCAGGAGAAGATGAGCTCATAGGATTGTGTTTATTTCTATCCCAAACCCATCATCTGCTGCGCCCAAGCTCGCTGCAGCCTGCAGCACTCAGCGTTTCCTTAGCTTGCAGCCCCTCTGGCACAGTTCACAGCCTGCTCAGCAGCCAGCCCAGCCCTCCCATTCCCATGGCAGGAGTTTTTGTGTGGTTGTTGTGAGGGGTCAAAAGAATAAAGCAGTTAGAGGTCAAAAAATGGCTGCCCAGCAAAGCTCTGCCCTTCAGCAGTGCCCAGCTTGTCAAATGCCATCCCTCCAGCATGGGCAGGGGGCTGTGGTCCAAGGAGGAGAAGCCAAGGAATCATAGAATCAACCAGGTTGTAAGAGACCTCCAAGTTCCTCCAGTCCAACCTAGCACCCTGCCCTATCCAATCAACCAGACCATGGCACCAAGTGCCTCATCCAGGCTTCTCTTGAACATCTACAGGGATGGGGATGGGGATGGAGAGTCCACCACCTCCCTGGGCAGCACATTCCAATGGCAAATCTCTCTCTCTCTGTGGAACTTCCTCTTCACATCCATCCTAAACCTCCCCTGGCACAGCTTGAGACTGTGTCCCCTCCTTCTGCTGCTGCTTGCCTGGGAGAAGAGCCCAACCCCCACCTGGCTACAGCCTCCCTTCAGGGAGTTGTAGACAGCAATGAGGTCTGCCCTGAGCCTCCTCTTCTGCAGGCTGAACACCCCCAGCTCCCTCAGCCTCTCCTCACAGGGCTGTGCTCCAGACCCCTCCCCAGCTTTGTTGCCCTTCTCTGGACACCTTCCAGCATCTCAATGTCCTTCTTAAACTGAGGAGCCCAGAACTGGACACAGCACTCAAGGTGTGGCCTGAGCAGAGCTGAGTCCAGGGCAGAATGACTTCCCTGCTCCTGCTGGCCACACTATTGCTGATGCAGCCCAGGATGCCATTGGCCTTCTTGGCCACCTGGGCACACTGCTGGCTCCTGTTCAGCCTCCTGTCCCCCAGCACCCCCAGGTCCCTTTCTGCCTGGCTGCTCTCAGCCACTCTGTCCCCAGCCTGTAGGGCTGCTTGGGGTTGTTGTGGCCAAAGTGCAGCACCTGGCACTTGGCCTTGTTGAATGCCATCCTGTTGGACTCTGCCCATCTGCCCAGCCTGGCCAGGTCCCTCTGCAGAACCTTCCTGCCCTCTAATAGCTCAACTCCTGCTCCCAACTTGATGTCATCTGCAAACTTACCAATGGTGGACTCAGTCCAACCCCCTGCCAGAGCAGGGTCACCTAGAACAGGTCACACAGGAACTCATCCAGGAGGGTCTTCAGTATCTCCAGAGAGGGAGACTCCACAACCTCCCTGGGCAGCCTGTTCCAGGGTTCTGTCACCCTCACAGGGAGAGAATTCTTCCTCCTGTTTCCATGGAACTTCCTATGCCTCAGCTTCCCCCCCTGCCCCTTGTGCTGGCGTTGGGCATCCCCCAGCAGAGCCTGGCTCCGGCCTCTTGGCTCTCACGCTTTACCCTTTATAAGCACAGATGAGGTCACTTCTGCCCTGGCTGCTGAACCTGCAGTGTTTCTCACATCACAGAGTCACAGAACCTTAGGGCTTGGAAGGGACCTCAAAGGATCCTTCAGCCCAATCCCCTGCCAGAGCAGGGCACACAGGAGCACAGCCAGGGGGGGCTGGAAAGGCTCCACAGAAGGAGACTCCACAACCTCTCTGGGCAGCCTGCTCCAGGCCTCCAGCACCCTCACAGGGACAAAGTTTTTCCTTCTGTTCCCATGGCTCCTCCTCTGCTCCGGCTTGTCCCCAGTGCCCCTTGGCCTGTCCTTGGCCATCCCTGAGCAGAGCCTGGCTCCAGCCCCGCACATCTTTCCCACCAGCACTGAGGGCAGCCCTCAGGCTGTTCTGCTCCAGCCCTCAGTCTCCCCTCCTCCTCTTCCTCTCCTTGGCTACCCCTCTCCACACCCAGCAGCCCTTTCCCATAGCCATGATTCTTGCCTTCTGTTCTGTGTGCTTGAACGTGCTGGGACCTGGAGCCTCTCTGTGAGGAGGCAAGGCTGAGAGCCCTGGAGCTGCTGAGCCTGGAGAGGAGCAGCTCCAGAGGGGGTCTTCAAAGGCTGGTAGGAGCTGGAAGGAGCCTCTGGAGATCATTTAGTCCAGCCCCATAAAGGGGGCCCATGCTGTGATCACCTGCAGGCCTACACAGGGCTGAGGAGCTCCTGGGCTTCAGCAACATCCTCACAGATCAAGAGGACCAAAACTAATGACTCCTCTTCACCCCAGGTCTCTGCCCACTCTTTTATTTATTGGGATCTCCTTCATCCCTTTTTTACTCAAAGTTATCAAAACTTCAGCCTGTAGTGATGGGCAAAAAGTGTCTGCCCAATGCTGAGCAATATCTAAAGGGTGGAGGGCAAGAGGATGGGGCCAGATTCTTCTCTGTGGCACCCAGGGACAGGACAAGGGGCAGAGCGCACAAGCCTGCACCCCAGGAGGTTCTACCTGAAGAGGAGAAACTTCTTTGGTGTGAGGGTGCTGAAGACTGGAGCAGGCTGCCCAGAGAGGTTGTGGAGTCTCCTTCTCTGGAGTGATTCTAACCCCCCCTGGCCATTGTGCTCCTGGGCAAGCTGCTGTGGGTGCCCTGCTGGAGCAGGGGGGTTGGAGTGGAGGACCTCCAGGGGTCCCTTCCACCCCCATCATGGTGAGATTCAGGATCCTGTAAACAGAAAGAAGATGACTCAGAGGAGGGACAGGGACAGGGCACAGACCTTGCTGCAGGCACACACTTGTCCTCCCTCCTGGAGGCCCAAATTGTCCCACCAGGAGCATATTATGCTCCTCTCAGCCTAACAAACTGGCAGAAGGCTCAGTGCCAGCCCTGCTCTCTGCACCCTCCTGCTGTAGCACTGAGCCCCTTCCACCAGCACAGTGCCAGGGCCACCTTGCAATGAGTAAGCACAGCCCCATCCCCCCTGGGCAGCCAGAGAGCAGACACTCAGCCAGGAGGAAGCCACAGGGCCCCTCACCTTGGCTGACAACCTCCTTTAGCTCTGACTTCTCTTCCTCTGCTTTCTCCCTGCCTGCAGGAAGCAGCAGAAGCATGGTGGGGCTGCCTTTCTCCCTCCAGATGGCCAGAGGAAGGCTTCCCCTCACACTCAAGCACTGCAGAGCTAACTTGGGCTCCTGCAAGGCAGCCTCAGACCTTCTTGAGAAGCCTTTCCAGCAGCTCCCAGGTGGGCAGAGGACAATGAGTCACAGCAAGGAGGGTGTGATGTGTGCTGGCTCTCCAGCAGGCTTCAGGGCTGCTCTTCCTTAGAGACCAGAGCTGCTGTCTTCCAAGAAAAACCCAACTCTTGAGGAAAGGAAGGAAGGGGATGCCTGGGCAGCAAAGCTCATTATCAGAGAATCACAGAATCCCACCATGGTGAGGGTTGGAAGGGACCTCCAGAGATCAGCCAGTCCAAACCCCCTGCATCCACAACCTCCCTGGGCAACCTGTTCCAGTGTCTCACCACCCTCACTCCAAAGAATTTCTTCCCCATCTCCAGTCTCAATCTGCCCTCCTCAAGCTCCAATCCATTGCCTCTCATCCTGTCACTCCCAGCCCTTGTCCCAAGTCCCTCCCCAGCTCTCCTGGAGCCCCTTCAGCCATGCATGGCTGTGGTGCTGAGGGATGTGGTTTAGTGGTGGTAGCTCAGCAGCAGTGGTTGGGTTGTGAGCTCTGGGTGAGTGGTTGGATTTGATGACCTCAAAAGTCTCTTCCAACCTGAACAGTTCTGTGGGTCTATGATTCTGTGCCAGGGACCAGATAAAAGCATCATTCATGCATCTGCACTCAACAAATGCAGCTCCCAGTCCATGAATTTGCAGATTCAGGAACTAAAATCACAGAATCAGACAATGGTAGGGGCTGGAAGGGACCTCCAGAGATCAGCCAGGCCAAGTCCCTTGCCAGAGCAGGGCACACAGGAGCACAGCCAGGTGGGCTTGGAAAGGCTCCACAGAAGGAGACTCCACAGAAGGAGACTCCACAACCTCTCTGGGCAGCCTGCTCCAGGCCTCCAGCACCCTCACTTCAAACAAGTTTCTCCTCATGTTCAGGCGGAACTTCCTGACTTCCAGCTCATCCCTGTTGGTTCTTGTCCTGTCACTGGGCACCACCAGACAGAGCCTGGCCCCTTCATCCTGACCCCCACCCCTCAGATATTGACAGACATGGATCAGGTCCCCTCTCAGCCTTCTCCTCTCCAGGCTAAACAGCCCCAGGCCTCTCAGTCTGTCTCCACAGCAGAGATATTCCAGGCCCTTCATCATCCTCCATTGGACTCTCTCCAGCAGGTCTCTGTCTCTCTTCAACTGGGGAGCCCCAAACTGGACACAGGATTGCAGCTGTGGTCTCAGCAGGGCAGAGCAGATGGATGCCAGTGAGGATGTCCCACTGCTGACCATCCCCAAACCCACACAAAGCACCACAGGAAGGAGATTTCCACAGCTCCTTCACCCTCTCTACCTCAGAAAGGTCACTTCAACCCTCACCCCCCCACCCTCTGCCATTCAGGAAGCTCTGCTCTGTGTGAAGAGGCCACATCAGGTCTCTACACCCTGGCAAAGCCTTCTCCTCCTGGCTGGGTGCTGCCTCCCTCCTGTCAGTCTCATCCCCTCACTCTTCTCCAGAGCCTCCTGGTCCCTCTGAGCCCTGAGCAGCACAGGATCTGCTGGCACTGGACTACACTCAGGAGCTCCTCTTGGCACTGCCTCGCAGGCACAGCTGAAACCCCTTTGGATCTTGGGGTTGTCCAGCCACCACCCATGTGGAGGAGCAGAGCTGGGCACAGGGCTTGGTGAAGGAGCAGCAGGGAAGGTCTCCTTCTGACACCTTTCCTGTGATGTGCCTTCGTCTGGCACTGTCCAGCAGGGCTTACTGCAGGTCAGGGCTTAGGTGTGGGCAAGGGACCACCATGAGACCTCCCCTGCCTAGGAAAGGAGCCAGAGTGGGCCCCAAGAAGCTGCCTGAGCTCAGACAAGCCTTTGAGCCCCCTTGGTGGTGATGTGAAAGCAGAAGGCCAGGCAGCATGTCCTTTGGATGCTCCCTGGGTCTCTGCTCAGCTGCAGCTCTGCAGTGTGGGGACTGAGGGAAGCCTTTAACAGCTCTGCCTCTGGCAGCCTGCTGAAATCTCTCCTGAGACACCACTGAAGGGACCAGCGAGATCATTGCTGCTGTTTGAGACAGAGCAGGCAGGCAGGCAGCCACTGGAGGTGCTTTGGGCAGGTCCCTGCAGGCAGTGGCTTGCTGACAAAAGCTTTACTCCAGGAGCCATTTGTCCATGGCCCAGTCAGACCAGGGGAAGCCCAGGGAGGGATGCATCAGCTTCAGCTGCCTGCCACCTGCTCTGCTCCTGCCTTCCACCCCTGCTCACCCTCTCCAGCCACATCCTGCAGCTGCTTCTCCCATGCCTTGCCCAGATGATGCCACCCCACCCTCTCCAGCTCCCTCCTCTGCACACAAGTGCCAGTGGGAACCAGCTCATGAGTGTTCCTTTGGCCAGCAGCAAACTCACAAAGGTCCCTGGAGCCATAGCTCTCAGGATGTTGCAGCCACCCTACCCTTGCTGGTGTCCCTCCAGGGGACCTGCCTGCAGGGAGCTGCAAGCAAACAGTGGCAATCGCAGCCCACATCTCTGTGTCTGCTGGGCTGTGCTCAGCTGTGGTGAGGAGGAGCCACTGCCTGGGCTCATGGTGCCAGCTGGGGAGTGCTTCATAGCAGGGCTGTGCTGGGGCACTTCACTAAGCAGATTGTCCTTGCCATGGCTCAGAGCAAGCCACCAGCACAAAGCAGGATTCTGCAATCACAGGATCACAGAAGTGTGTGGGTTGGAAAAGCCCTCCAGGATCACCCAGTCCAACCAGCAACCCAACACCATGGCCCCAAGTGCCATGGCCCCAAGTGCCATGGCCACACCTTGCTTGAACACCTCCAGGCATGAGGACTCCACCACCTCCCTGGGCAGCCTCTTCCAGTCCCTCACCACTCTTGCAGCAAAAATTTTTGTACTCCTCTCCAACCTGACCTTCCCCTGGCACAATTTCAGGCCATTTCCTCTCCTTCTAGCACCTGAGACTAGGGAGCAGAGCCCAACCCCCACCTGACTCCAGCCTCCTTTCAAGACCTGTAGAGAGCAATGAGGTCTCCCCTCAGCCTTCTCTTCTCCAGCCTGAACACCCCCAGCTCCCTCAGCTGCTCCTCCCCAGCCCTCTTCTCCAGACCCTTCCCCAGCTCTGTTGCCCTTCTCTGGACCTGCTCCAGCTCCTCAGTGTCCTTCTTGCAGTGAGAGGCCCAGACCTGAACTCCATCTTCCAGGTGCAGCCTCAGCAGTGCTCAGTGGTCACTTCTCTACTCCTGCTGGTCACACCATTGCTGATCCAGGCCAGGCTGCTGGTGGCCTTCTCAGCCACCTGAGCCAAGCTGAGCAGCACCCAGCCTGGCACAGCACTGTGAGAAGCCTCCAGTGATGGGGCTGAGGCACACACAAGACAAAGCAGGCAGCCCAGAAAGCTCCCAGCATGAGGTGGGAGGCACAGAGGGGAACCAATGTCCAGCAGGTTTTTGGGAAGCAGGGGTCACACATAAGCCACTGCCTGGAAGGTGAGAGCATGGGCTGGGCCAAGGACACACCAGAACCCACCCAGCCTGAGCCAGAAAGGCTGCAAAGGGTCCATTGGCTGAGGGTCTGCAGCAGCAGCTGGAATGCAGCAGCTCCTGCTGGCTCAGATTCACTTGGTTAAGTACCTGAGTGAGTCTGGGGCCTGAGAGGATCACAGATCCGTGGAATTGTCAGGGTTGGAAGGGACCACCAGGATCATCCAGTTCCAACCCCCCTGCCATGGGCAGGGACACCTCACACTACAGCAGGTTGCTCACAGCCACATCCAGCCTGGCTGCAAAAACCTCCAGGGATGAGGCTTCCACCACCTCCCTGGGCAACCTGTGCCGGTGTCTCACCACCATCATGGGGAAGAATTTCTTCCTAAAAAGAAGATGTTAGTTTCCCTGTAGCTCCTCTCTCAAGGAGTCCATGGCTGACAGAATCATAGAATCAACCACGTTGGAAGAGACCTCCAAGATCCTCCAGTCCAACCTAGCACCCAGCCCTATCCAATCAACCAGACCATGGCACCAAGTGCCACATTCAATCCTTTCCTGCACACC
>VXBD01003869.1:36167-51433 GCA_013399975.1 Indicator maculatus | reverse complement strand
GTCCCTCTGGATGGATCCCTTCCCTCCAGCCTGTCCAGGTCCCTCTGGATGGATCCCTTCCCTCCAGCCTGTCTGCTGCACCACACAGCTTGGTGTCAGCAGCAAACCTGCTGAGGCTGCACTCAATGCCTCTGCCCATGGCAGTGACAGAGATGTTGAACAAGCCTGGTCCCAGCACTGAGCCCTGAGGGACTCCACTTGTCCCTGGCCTGCACTGGGACATGGAGCCATTGACAGCCACTCTTTGGGTGAGGCCATCAAGCCAGTTCTTTATCCACTGAATTGTCCATCCGTCAAACCCAGACTGCACCAGCTTGGAGACCAGGAAGTGGGGCAGGACAGTGTGGAAGGCTTTGCTCAGGTCCAGTTAAATGCCCTCAGTTGCTCAGCCCTCATCTATTAATGTTGTGACCTTGTCACAGAAGGAGGGAGGGTTTGTTCTGTGCTCTGCAGGTGGCCCTTCCTCTCACCCTCCATCAAGCTGGTCTCATCCCAGCACAGTGCTCTTCTGCAGGGCAATCAAATGCCTCACAGGCCCTCAATTCTTTGCTGCTCTTCCCAGCAGTCCTCTGGGCTCCTTTGTGGAGCTGCAAGTTCTCTGCTAACTTTGCTCTTCCTCCTTTCTCTCTGCCTCATCCTCTGCCCCAAGCCTCCCAAGCTCTGCTCCCTGGAGGCTCCACCTCTGCCTGCAGACTGGGACAGTCAAGAAGTCCTTTTCTGTTGGTACCCCCAGGCACCACCTGGGAATGGAACATGACACAGGGCTGTAGAGAAGTGCAGAGGGGCAGCCAAAGCAGACAGTGGCCCTCACAGAAAGGCTGGCTTCACTCTCAGGAGCCCCAGCAGGAACATTTGTTGCCTGGCTGTTGAAGGAAGGGTTCAGCCAGTGCTAGTTCAGCTTTTGCTGAGAGCATCCATGCCCATTTCTACCAGGCAGATGGGTCACAAAGAAACTTCTCTCAACCCTACCACCTCCCACAGGTTTTGACTCCTCTTTCCACCACCCCTTCTCATCTCAACCACTCCAGCATCACCTGTGGTCTCCTCCTGACTTGCTCCCTGCCCCTCATCAACCACCACAATGACCCAGATCCTTTCTCCTTACATCCTCTCCTCTCCTTCTGTGATGATTCTGTGATGATTCTCTGATGCTGTGATTCTGTTTCTGTCCACCCTGTGCTCTGCTGCAGGATGCCCAGTAGGGAAGGCTTCCCCCGAGGCTCTGCAGCACAGCTGCCAAAGTTTCAGCTGTGGAAAGCTCCTCTCAAACAGCTTCCTGGATCATGTTAATCCAGGAATTGATTCCTTCCTAAACCCTGCTCACGCTTCTGTGTGCTCCCAGTCCTTGTCTGAGGCCAGCCAGCTCCCAAGGCCTGGCGCCAGCCCTGGCCCTGCAGCGCTCCCTGTTGGTAGCCTGCACCAACAGCAAAGCTTTCAGAGCACTCTGCAGCAGCGTGGAATCAGAGAGGCATAGACTTGTTTCACTTGGAAAAGCCCTGCAAGGTCACCCAGTCCAACCAGCAACCCAACCCCACCATGGCCCCAAGTGCCATGGCCACACCTTGCTTGAACACTTACAGGCATAGGGACGCCACCACCTCCCTGGGCAGCCTTTTCCAGTCCCTCACCACTCTTGCAGCAAAGAAATTTTTCCTCCTCTCCAACCTGAACCTCTTCTGGGATGATTCCAGGCCATTTCCTGTCCTTCTAGCACCTGAGCCTAGGGAGCAGAGACCAACCCCCACCTAGATCCAGTCCCCCTTCAGGGAGCTGTAGAGAGCAATGATGTCTCCCCACAGCCTCCTCTCCTCCACACAAAACATCTGCAGCTCCCTCAGCTGACGACCTCCAGACCCTTCCCCAGCTTCGTTGACCTTCTGTGAACCTGTTCCAGCTCCTCAATGTCTTTCCTGTAGTGAGACCCTGTCCAACACCAGCAACCTGACCATTGGAAGGTGTCCCTCTTATCTCAGTGCTCCCCATCCTGACCATGACCGTGACTATAAATCTTACCCTATACAAAAACCCTAACACTATACCAAAACCTAAATTGAAAAAACACCCTAAACCTAACACTAAAACTAACACTAAAACTAATCCTAACCTTAAAACCTAAACTTGAACATAACCCTAAATCTAACACAAAATGTAAGCATATCCATAACGTTAACCCTAAACCCTAACACTGAACTGAACCATAACCAAAAAACCTAACTCTAACAACTAACCCTAACCCTAAACCCCAACCCCTAACCCTAATATTAAACCCTAACCCTAATCCTAACCGCACACCCTAACACTAAACCTAAACCATAAACCTGAATCTAATCATAACCTTAATACTAAACCCTACCCCTAAACCTTGAACCTAAACCTAAAAACTAAACCTAAAACCTAGACCTAAACCTTAAACCTAATGCTAACTCTAAACCCTAACACTAACGCTAAACCCTAACCCTACCTTAAATCCTAACTTAAACTGTAACCCTAACCAAAACCCAAACCCAAAATGCTAAAACTAATCCTGACCATAATCCTAACCCTAACACTAACACTACCCCTAACCCCTAACACTAACCATAAACCTAAACCGTAACCCCAATACTAAATTCTAAAACAAAACCCTAACCCTAAACCTAAACTGTAAACCCTCATCCTAATCCTAAAACCTAACCCTACCCCAATCCTAAACCCTAAATATAATCCAAACCCTAACCCTAAGCCTAAACCCTAAACCTACACCCTAACCCAAACCTTAAAACCTAATCCTAAACACTAACCCTAATACTGCCCTAAACCCCAAACACTAAATCTAAGCCCTAATCATAAAAATAACACTAACACTAAACCACAACCCTAAAAACTAACCATAAACATTAACCCTAAACCCTAACTCTAGCCTTAAACTCTAACACTAACCCTAATCTTAACCATAGCCATAACCCTAAACCTAATTCCAAACCTACAGCTAACCCTACTCCTAAACCTACCCTAAAACCTAAACCCTGACCCTAAAACTAAACCTTAACCCTAAATGCCAAATCTAAACACTAACCCCAACACTAAGCCTAACACTTACCCTAAATTAAACACTAAGCCTAAACCATAACAATAATCCTAACCCTAACCATAACACTAAAACCTAACCCTAAACTGTAACCCTAACACTAAACATAAACCATAATCCAAACGTGAACCCTAATACTAACCCTAAACCAACCGCTAAACCTAAACCCTAACCTCAACACTAAAACTAAACGCTAATCCTCACCCTAAACCCTAACCCTAACCCGAACTCTAAAGCTAACCCAAAACACCAAAACTAAACCCTAACCCTACTCCAAATCTCTAACCCTAACCATAAACACTAAACTTAAATGATAACCCTAACACTAACCATAAACCTAATACTAAACCCTGACCGTAAACCCGAACCCTAAACATAAATCCTAAACTAAAACCATAAAAAACCCCCTAAACCCTAATCCTGACATTAAACCCTAAACCTAAACCTAACCCTAACCATAACATAAACACTAACCATAAAACCTAACCCTAAAACCTAACTCTAAAACTAAGGTAAAACCCTAACCTAAACACTAACCCTAGCCCGAAACTCTAAACCTAACTGATAGCATAAACACTAACCATAACCCTAATACTATACCCTAAACCTAATACTAACCAAAACCAAACCATAACCCTAAACAAAAACCATAAATTAAACCCTAAAACCTAATGCTAAGTCTAAACCCTAGCCCTCAGCCTAACTCTATCCCAAACCCTAAACATAACCCTAAAATTAAACCCTAACCCTAACACTAATCCCTAACACTAACACTAAACCCTAACCCTAACCCTAACCCTAAACATAATCCTAACCCTAACCCTAAAACCCAACCCTAAACCATAACCCTAACACTAAACATAAACCCTAAAACTAAACCTAAACCCTAACACTAACATGAACCCTAAACCAAAAACCTAATTCTAAACATAAACCCTAACCCTAAGCCGAAACCCCAAACCTAAACCATAACGTAAACACTAACAATAATCCTCATACTATACCCTAAACCAAAACACTAACCCAAACCAAAACATAATACTAAACCTAAACATTAAACCAAAACACTAAATAAAACCCAAAACCCTAATCCTAACGCTAAACCCTAACCCTAACTCTATCCCAAACCCTAAACCTAATCCTACACCTAAACCATAACCCTAAGACTAAATATAACACTAATATTAAACCCTAACCCTAAACACTAAACCTAAGCCTAAACCTAAACTCTAACCCTAACCCAAACCCTAAACCCTAATCCTAAACCCTAACACTAACCCTAAAACATAACACTAAAACTAACCCCTATCCATAAAACCTAAAAATAAAAAACTAACCATAAACCTAACATTAAACACTAAAGCCTATCCCTAACACTAACCCTAAACCCTAACACAACCCCTAAACGCTAACACTAAACCCTAACACTAAATCTTAACACTAAACACAACACTTAACCCTAACCCTAACCCTAACCCCAAAACTAAACCTAATCCTAAACACTAACCGTAATAATAAACCCTAACCATAAAACCTCACCCCAAAACCTAACTCTAAACCAAACACAACACCATAACCCTAAACCTTACAACCTAACGCTAAGCCTAAAACATAAACCTAAGTGTAAAAACGACACTAAACACTAAACCTAACCTAAACACTAACACTAAACACTAATCCTAACCCTAAACCATAACCCCAAAACTAACGCTAAAACCTAAACCCTAACCATAAACACAAACGCTACCTCTAACCCTACCACTAAACCTAACCTAAACACTAACCATAATCCCAACGCTAACCCCTAATCCTAACTCATACCCTAACCCTAAATCCAAACTTAAACCCTGACCCTAATCATAACCCTAACACTAACCCTAACCATAACCCTAAACCTAACCCTAACATTAACCCTACCCTGATCCTAACGCAAAAACCTAACACTAAACCTAACAACAAACGGTAATCCTAAAACCTAACTCTAAACACAACACAAAACAATAACCCTAATCCCGACCCTAAACTGTAACCATAAACCTAAGTATAACCCTGAACACTAACCGTAAAAACAAACACTGACCCTAAAACCTACCCCTAAAACCTAACTCTAAACCTAAGGCAAAATCCTAACCCTAACCCCTAACCCTAACCCTAACTCTAACCCTAACCCTACCCCTAAAACCTAACTGTAAACCTAAGGCAAAATCCTAACCCTAACCGTAACACCTAACCCTAAGCCTAACCCTAAACCTAAACCCTAAACCTAAGCCTAAAAGCAAAACCAAAGCCCTAACCATAACCCTAAAAAATAATGCCAAATTTAAACCTTAAGACTAACAGTAAAACCTAAACCTAAGACAAAACCCTTACGCTAAACCTAACCCTAAAACATAAACTCTAAAACTCACCCTAAACCCGAACCTAAAATAAAACCCTAACGCAAAACCCTAACAGTAAACATCAACGTAGCCCTAAGTCTAACCCTAACATAAACCCTAACCTTAACTGGGAGGCCTAACACTAACCCTAACTCTAAACCCTAACCCTAACCCTAATACTAAACCTAAACCTAAACCTAACCCTAACACCAAATTCTAAACCCTAACCCCTAAACACAACCCTAAACATAACCCTCACCGCTAACCCTAAAACCCTGAAACCCAAACCCTAACACCTAACCCCAACCCTCAACCTAACCAAGATCCTAACCCTAACCCTAACCTTAACCCCTAAACCTAACTCTAACCCAAACCCCTAACCATAACCCTAACCCTAACCCCTAAACCTAAAACAAAACCCTAACGCTAAAAACTAACACTAAACACCAACCCTAACCCTAACCCCAACACTAACACAAACCTAAACCCTAACCCTAAACCCAACACTAACACAAACCTAAAAACTAACCCTAAACCCTAACCCTAACCCAAACCAACGCTAACCCTAACCCTAACCCTAACCCTAATCTCAACCCCTATCACTAACCATAACCCCCAACCACTAACCATTAGTACTAACCCTAAACTTAATGCTAACGCCTAAAACTAAAAAAAGATCCTAACTCTAAACCCTAAAACTAAACACCAAACCTAACCCTAACCATGACCCTAACCCTAACCCTAAACCCTGAACCTAATCATAACCCAAACCGTAACCCTAAACCACTAACCCCAAGCCTAAACACTAACCCGAAACCTAACCCAAACCCCTAACACTAACCCTAACTCTAAACCCTAACCCCTAAATGTAACCCAAAACCTAACCCTCAACCCAAACCCTAAAACCCTAAAATCCAAACCTAACACGAAACCACATGCCTAACCCTAAACGTAACCCAAATTATAACCCTAACCCCTAACCCTAACCTTAACGTTAACCCCTAAAACAAAAACAAAACCCTAACTCTAAACCCTAACACTAAACACCAAACCTAACCCTAACCGTAACACTAAGCCTAAACCTAACCTTAACCCAAACGCCTAACCATAACCATAACCCTAACCCCTAAACCTAAAACAAAACCCTAACACTAAACCCTAACAATAAACACCAAACCTAACACTAACATTAACACTAACCTTAATCCTAACCCTAACCCTAACCGTAATCCTGACCCTAACCCTAACCCTAACACTACCCCTAAGCCTAAACCCTAACCCTAAGACTAACCCCTAACACTAAACCTAACCCTAAGCCTAAAATCAACACTTAAGCCCTAACCATAACCTTAAACAATAATTCTAACCTTAAACCCTAAGACTAACATTAAAACATAACCGCAACCCTAAACCCTAACCCTAAACCTAACCCTAAGCCTAAAATCAACACTTAAGCCCTAACCATAACCTTAAACAATAATTCTAACCTTAAACCCTAAGACTAACATTAAAACATAACCGCAACCCTAAACCCTAACCCTAAGCATAACCCTAACCCAAAACATAACACTAACCATAACTCAAACCCTAACCCTAACCCTAATGCTAGTCCTCAACCCTAACACTAACCCTAACCATAAACCCTAACGCTACCACTAATACTAATGCCTAACCCTAATCCTAACCCCAAAACTAACACTAGCCCTAAAACCTAAACCTAACCGTAAACATAAACCTAAACCTAATCATAACACTACACCTAACCCTAACCCCTAACTGTAATCCTAAACCTAAAGCTAAACCTAACCCCTAAACCTAAAATAAAACCCTAACCCAAAACCCTAACACTAAACAACAAACCTAACCATAAACATAACACTAACCCTACCCTAAATCCTAACCCTAACACTAACATAAACCACAACCCTAACACAAACCATAACACTAACAATAAACCAAACCCTAACCTAAACCCTAACCCTAACCCTAATCATAACTCTAACACTAACCCTAACCTAAACACTAACCCTAAACCTAACCCTAATCATAACCCTAACACTAACCCTAACCGTAACCCTAAACTAACCCTAACCCTACCCTAATACTAACGCCAAAACCTAACACTAAACCTAAAAACAAACCGTAATCCTAAAACCTAACTCTAAACATAACACAAACAAATAATCCTAATCCTAACCCTAAACCGTAACCATAAACCTAAGTATAATCCGAAACACTAACCATAACAATAAACAACGACCCTAAAACCTACCCCTAAAACCTAACTCTAAACATAAGGAAAAATCCTAACAGTAACCCTAACACCTAACCCTAACCCTAAACCTAAACCCTAACCCTAAGACTAAAAGCAAAACCTAAGTCCTAACGATAATCCTAAAAAATAATACGAAACCTTAAACCCTAAGACTAACATTAAAACCAAATCCTAACCCTAAACCTAACCGAAAAACATAAACTCTAAACCTAACCCTAAACCTAAAATAAAACACTAACCCAAAAACCTAACAGTAAACACCAACGTAACGCTAAGTCTAACCCTAACCCTAACCCAAAGGCCTAACACTAACCCTAACTCTAAACCCTAACCCTAGCCCTAATCCTAACCCTAAATCTAAACCTAACACTAACCCTAACACTAAACTCTAACCCCTAAACGCAACCCTAACCATAACCCTCACCGCTAACCCTAAAACCCTAAAACCCAAACCCTAAAACCTAACCCTAACCCCAACCCTCACCCTAACCCAAATCCTCACCCTAACCCTAATCTTAACCCCAAAACCTAACCCTAACCCAAACTCCTAGCCATAACCCTAACCCTAAGCCCTAAACCTAAAACCTAAAACAAAACCCTAACGCTAAAATCCAACACTAAACACCAACTTTAACCCTAACCCCAAGATTAAAGCAAACCTAAACCCTAACCCTAACCATAATCCTAACCCAAACCATTACACTAACCATAACCCTAACCCTAATCTCAACCCCTATCACTAACCATAACCCCCAACCACTAACCATTAGTACTAACCCTAAACTTAATGCTAACGCCTAAAACTAAAAAAAGATCCTAACTCTAAACCCTAAAACTAAACACCAAACCTAACCCTAACCATGACCCTAACCCTAACACTAAATCCTGAACCTAACCCTAAACAAAACGCTAAACACTAAACCGAACCCTAACCACTAACCATAAACATAACCCAACCCCTACAACTAACCCTAAATCTAAACCCTAACCCCTAAACGTAACCCAAACCCTAACCCGCAACCCAAACCCTAAAACCCAAACCTAACACAACTCCAAATGCCTAACCCTAAACGTAACACAAATTATAACCCTAACCCTAACCCAACCCCCTAACCATAACCATAACCCTAACCCCTAAACCGAAAAAAAATCCCTAACACTAAACACCAAACCTAACACTAACAGTAACCCTAACCCTAACCCTAATCCTAACCCTAACCCTAACCCTAACACTAACCCCTAATCCCAAACCCAACCCTAACCCTAAGCCTAACACTAAACATCAAACCCTAACCATAACCCTAAACAATAATGCTAACCTTAAACCCTAAGATTAACATTAAAACATAACCGCAACCCTAAACTCTAACCCTAAACCTACCCCTAAAACATAAACTCTAAACCTAACCACTAAACCTAAAACAAAACCCTAACCCTAAAACCTAACACTAAACAACAACACTAGCCCTAACCCTAACACTAACCCAAACCTAAACCCTAACCCTAAGCATAACCCTAACCCAAAACATAACACTAACCATAAATCAAACCCTAACCCTAACTCTAACCCTAACCCGAACTCTAAACCTAACCATAACCCTACCCCTAACCCTAAACCTAACCGATAACCCGAAGCCTAACCCTAATTCTAAACCTAACGCAGAACACTAACCCTAACACAAACACCAATCCTAACCCTAAACTGTAACGCTAAACCTAACCCTAATCCAAAACAATAACCGTAACAATAAAACATAACACTAAAACATAACTCTAAACCAAAGGCAAAACCCTAACCCTAAACCCTAACCCTAACCCTAACCCTAAGCTTAAACACTAAACCTAAGCCCTAACAATAACCCTAAACCCTAATCCTAAACTTTAATACCAAACCCTAACCCGAACCCCTAACCCCTAACCTAACCTTAAACCTAAACAATAACGCTATCCCCTAAACCTAAAACAAAACCCTAACCCTAAACCCTAACCCTAAGACTAACACTAACCCTAAACCCTAAAACTAACCCTAAACCCTAACCCTAAACTTAACCCTAACCCTAAACCCTAAACCCTAAACCAATCTAAACCCTTTAATTGTTTTTATTCTCCTGGACCCCCCTTCCCTTCTACTCCTCCCCCTAGCAGCCTTGGACAACCCTCAGGGGTCAGCTGCAGGACCCTAGACTAAAACACAGCCTGGGGGAGAAGGACAGAAGGACCTCACCCCAGCCTCTGCGCTGGCCGAGGGCTCCAAGCATGGGCACAGGCTCAGTCTGCTGCCACATGGATGGGGGCCCAAGCAAACACCCACAGGGCTGCTCTGCCTCACCAAGCCCTCCTCTGCCTCTCCTGGGCTGGCTTGGATTTCATTCCCCCCACTCCAAGAGGTGCAGGGGTGGGCAGGGGCCCCACAGCGCAGGGACAGCTGCAGGAGGGTCTCCCAACGGTGAGCTTCCCTTTCTTGTCTGCATGCTGAGCTCACAGAATCACAGGAGGTTAGGGGTTGGAAAGGACCTCCAACATGATCCAGCCCAACCCCATCCCCTGCCTGGTGCCAGAGCAGGGGCACCCAGGGCAGGACACACAGGAACACAGCCAGGTGGGCTTGGAAAGGCTCCAGAGAAGGAGACTCCACAACCTCTCTGGGCACCAGAACCCTCACAGTGAAAAAATGTCTCCTGATGTTTCCATGGAACTTCCTGTGCCTCCCCACTGCCCCTTGGTCTGTCCTTGGCCATCCCTGAGCAGAGCCTGGCTCCAGCCCTGCACATCTTTCCCACCAGCACTGAGGGCAGCCCTCAGGCTGCTCTGCTCCAAGCTCCAAGCCCCAGCTCCCTCAGCCTCAGTGGAACATCCCTCAGATGTTCCACTGCCTGCAGCACCTTTGTGCCTCTGGGCTGGACTCTCTCAAACAGTTCCCTGAGGTCCTTCTTCAACTGGGGGGCCCAGAACTGGACACAATATTCCAGATATGGCCTCTCCATGGCAGAGCAGAGGGGCAGGAGAACCACTCTCAACCTCCTCACCACAGCTCTTCTAATCCAGTCCAGGATGCCCTTGGCCTTCTTGGCCACAAGGGCACTTTGCTGGCTCATTGGCAACCTCCCATCCTCTAGGACCCCCAGGTCCTTTTCCCCTTCGCTGCTCTCCAACAGGTCAGTCCCCAACCTATCCTGCTCCATGGGGTTGTTCTTTCTTGGGAAGCTGCTTATTTCAGTACAATCCCATGAGTGTCCTCAGGCAGGGGCCAGCTCTGGTGGCATGGCTAAGTGGTGGTGCTCAGATGAGCACAGGCATGCTGGAGGGTGGGCTGTGGCAGTGGGCACAGGTGTCACCTTGTCACTGGGCTAGGAGTGGGAGTGTGCCACACCAAGGAGGCTCTGCAGTGGGGGGATTTCACCTGCTGGTGCCACCTCATTGACTTGCTAAATTCCTGCTGTCTCCTTCACCCACCAGCACTGCTCTTAGAATCATCAGCCCTGCAGTTATACAATGCTTGGAAAGAGGAGAAACAGACACAGAGCAGAACGCCAGGGTGAGGAATCACAGAACATAGACCCAGGGTGAGGAATCACAGAACATAGACCCAGGGTGAGGAAGCACAGAACATAGACCCAGGGTGATGGAAGCACAGAACATAGACCCAGGGTGATGGAAGCACAGAGGATAGCCCCAAGGACGCCTAAGCTCAGAACACAGATCTTCACAAATTCAGTAACCTTCAAATGCAACCAAAGATTGCAGCTCCACTGAAGCATGGGAACATCTTCTCCAGAGCAGCAGGCACAGGCTCTGAACACCTTGGCACCACATCTGCAAGCCTCCTGCAGAAGCAGTTCATCACTCTAATGAGGACAGGCACCACAGGAACAATTAACCAACCCTCTGCCAAGGTGTGCACAGGACAGGTGTGGAGGGGAAGCTCCTGACCTCCTCCTAGGGATCTACCTGGGAAAGATTGACTCTGTGTGGTGCATACAAACAGCTCATGGTGCCAGACAGGTCCCCATGGGTACTGGGGGACTCTGCAGCAGAGTTATAGCTGAGTAACTTCCCATGCTCCTGGAGATGGTTTCCATGCTTCATTTAGCACTTCCTGCCTGAAGCAGACAGCTGACAGCTGCAGCTGGCCCTTTCCAAATGTCCTGGCAATTTGGGGGAAAAGATGACAAGCCTGAAAAGCCAAGTTTGGCTCCAGCCCCTCAGCCTTGGGGAGGAATTAGTCTCTGCAGCTCCCTGAAGGGAGGTTGCAGTGAGGAGGGGGCAGCCTCTGCTCCTTGGGGGCAAGGCACAGGCCCAGAGGCAGTGGTTGCAAGCTGCAGCAGGGGAGGCTCAGGCTGGAGCTCAGGAACTCTTTCTGTCCTGGAAGGCTTCTCCAGGCTTGGCAGAGGCTGCCCAGGGCAGTGCTGCAGTGCCCATCCCTGGAGGGGTTCCAGCAGCTGTGGAGCTGTGGTGCCCCTGCAGTGCTGGGTGAGGGTTGGGCTGGCTGAGCTTGGAGCTCTCTTCCAACCAGATCTGTTCTGTGATTCTGTGACTCATTAAGGAGTTTGCTGTTGAAGGCACACAGAACAAAGCCCAGCACGAGTCACTGACTGGTGTGGGCTGACTCCTGAGCATGCAGAGGTGTCTGGGACACACTGCTGCAGATGCTGGAGAGACAGAGCCCCCTTGTTGGTGTGGTCTGCACAGCGAATGGAATGAAGTGGAGCACTCAAAGACTCTCTGCTACATGTTACAGCTCCACACTGCAAAGAGTTCTCAGTTCAGGAGCAAAACCCACAGCCAGGGCAACAAATCAGGGTCAGTGTGAAGCTATGGTCCTCATCAGAGCCTTCAGAACTTAACCTTCAGAGCTGCAGAGCAAGAGATGGAGCCACACTGAGAATGGAAGTGTTTCACTGGGGGGTCCTGGAGGAGCTTTAGCCTGGGATGCACAGACTCTGGAGAGAAGCCTGGCTCTGGCACCTCTGGGCATGGAGAAGGAGAAGATGGCTCTGACTTACATCTCTGGGCATGGAGAAGGAGAAGATGGCTCTGACTGGCACCTCTGGGCATGGAGAAGGAGAAGATGGCTCTGGCACCTCTGGACATGGAGAAGGAGAAGATGGCTCTGACTGGAAGCCTCTGGACATGGGGAAGGAGTAAATGGCTCTGACTGGAAGGCTATGGACATGGAGAAGGAGCAAATGGCTCTGACTGGAAGGCTCTGGATATGATTTCCACCACAAGGCTTCAGCTAAAACACTGCTGACCACAGCATTGGAGCACGCAGCATCAGGCACAGCAGCAGGAGAGCTGTGGCCAGCAAACTGCCCTCTTCTGCAGTGCAGCCTGCAGCCTGCTGCTGCAGGAACTGCATTTTGCTCTGTGAATCACTGCACTGCAGGCTGCAGGTGGCTGGGAGGTCCTGCTCAGAGGTCTGAGCCCCATGGTCTCTTGGTGGTGTGTCAGAAGAGCCAGAGGAGGTTGAGCACTGGTGGGGCCCCACCTGGAAAGTGAGGTGGGTCAGGGTGGTGTGAGCTGCTGATCCTCACTGTCTGGAGAGCAGCATCTCAAGTAAAGGAGGTCTGGAAGTGGGAACACGTTGGGCAAGCTGCAGCTGAGGTGTGGAGTGTGCAGGGCTGGTGCCCTGCCCTGCCAGCCCCTTGGAAAACAAGCTTTTCAGTGGTGAGAAGGTCGAGCCCTGGGAGGCTCAGCAGTTGTGTCACCAGGCTGTGCTGGCTTTGCATGGGCAGGGAAAAGGTGGCAGAGCAGGTGGCTGGGAGTTTGGGAAGGTGAACAGGGAACCTTGCCTAAGCAAACAGAGAAGCCAGCTGCAGGCTGCTTGGACAGCAAAGGGAAGGGACAGAGTCCCCCCGCTTCTGGGGACCCCATCAGCAGGGAACAAGCAGAACCAGGGTAAAGCTATGAGGATGATGAAGGGTCTGGAAGATCTCTGCTGTGGAGACAGACTGAGAGGCCTGGAGCTGGTTAGCCTGGAGAGGAGAAGGCTGAGAGGGGACCTGATCCATGTCTGTCAATATCTGAGGGGTGGGGGTCAGGATGAAGGGGCCAGGCTCTGTCTGGTGGTGCCCAGTGACAGGACAAGGACCAACAGGGATGAGCTGGAACCCAGGAAGTTCCACCTGAACATGAGGAGAAACTTGTTTGGAGTGAGGGTGCTGGAGGCCTGGAGCAGACTGCCAGAGAGGTTGTAGAGTCTCCTTCTCTGGGGCCTTTCCAACCCCACCTGGCTGTGTTCCTGTGTGCCCTGCCCTGGCAGCGGGGGGTTGGACTGACTGATCTCTGGAGGTCCCTTCCAACCCCTACCATTGTCTGATTCTGTGACAGCATGGGCCAAGAGAGCTGCTGCGGTTACACTGGGATGGTTGTTGGGCTCAAGAGCTCATCCCCAGCCCCATGGAACTGCCATCTGTGGGCAGGGTTTCAGCTCTCCAAGAACCTTCTGGGTTCTTCCTAACCCCCAGGTCTGGGCACTACCAAATGCTGCTAGGGGCTGGGAAATGAAAACGGGAGATGCACCATGGCAAGCCCCATGGAAGCAGATGGAAGTGGAGCAGCTTGGGCTAAATCTCTGTGGTTTAAGTCACTGCTTCAGCTCTGCCTCACAGCTGAAGCCTGGGTACTAGGCAGGCAGGCTGCTGACTCAGCTCCTGCACATCTGGAGCCTGGATACCTCCGAGTGTAGAAGGAGAGCAGGAAATGTTCCTAAGACCAGACAGAGCCAGGGCAGAGCTGGGAGGATTTATAGAATCATTGAACACTTTGGGGTCAAAAGGGCCTTGCAAGCTCATCCAGTCCAAGCCCCCTGCAGCCAGCAGGGACATACCCAACCACAGCAGGTCACTCTCAGCCCCAGACCACCTCACCTGCTGCAATGGTTCCAGACATGGGGCATCTCCCACCCCTCTGGGCCAGGCTCTCCCCACCCTCAGTGTCAAAGGTTTCTCCCTTCTCTCCAGGCTGAATCTCCCTCTTGTAGCCTCAAACCATCAGCCCTTGGCCTGGCATGACAGGCCCTGTTCAAAAGAGCTTCCAGTTGCCTCCACCCTGGCAAATTTAGGATCAGAGGGGTGTCAGAAGGACAGCCAGGAGCCTGCCGTTGCACTCCATTCCAGCAGCATCTTTCTGCCTTTGCCTTATGGTCATTCTTGACCCTGCTCTCTGCAGTACCACAGCCTCAGCCTCCCCTGCCTGCACAGAAGCTCAGCCTCTGCCTGGCCAGCAGCAAGTGGCTGGGGCATTCAAGGAGTCTGTGTGGGGGGAAGAGATGCTGCTGCTGTCCTGTAGGGTTCTGGTGTGCCACAGGCTGGACCCCAGGCTGCCAGAGGAAGGGGCAGAGGAGGAGCCAGGTGAAACCACTTTCAACCTCTCTGGTTTGGGATGGTTGTTCCCTGTCTCCCTGGACAATGAGGACTGGCCATGGTGCCTGACACCTGCTCCAGCCTAAGAGCCATGACTGGGAGGAGAGTCTGCAGGCCAGCAGAGTGCTCCTGGGAGTGAGGACCAGAGAGTGGACTGCTTGGAACTGAGAGATCTGGAAGGA
>VXBD01003869.1:6684-36128 GCA_013399975.1 Indicator maculatus | reverse complement strand
TGGGGGGGGGGGGGGGGGGAAATCAGGAGTGTCTAAAGGTGGAGAGGGGATGGAGGGGTGGTGATGCAAGGAGAAAGTAGGGAAGTCCGTTTTGGACTGGTTTAAATCACACAGTCCTGCTCTGCTCTCCTTCAGGCCCTGGGCAAGGCTGACTCTGGGGACTGAAGACGGAGCAGCAGCATCCCTCCTTCCCTGGGAAGCTCAGAGGAGCTTCAGAGAGCAAAGCAAGGGATGGTGAGAGAAGAGAATGCACTCCCACCATGGGCAGGAGGAGGGCTCCTTCTTACCCTTGCATTTCCTCCAGCATTCAGAGCTGAGCTTAATTAGGCCTTCCTCTTTCCTGGGGTCTCCAGTGGGAGATCCTTAGGGTCAGGTTTCCAGAAGTGCTGAGCACTGGAAATGGAAGCCAAGAGGAGCTGTGCTCTGAGCAGATGAGGGAAAAAAGGGGGGAAAAAAGTAAAGAAATGCTAAATCCACGGAAAATCAAGTGCCAGAGCTTGCTGTGTGGGGTGGCACAAAAGCATCCAGACTCAGCCTCCCCCTCCTGCTGGTGCTCAGCTTTCCTGCCTCAGCTCTCCAGGGAGAAAGTGCAAGGTCGTGAGCCAGGTGCTTCCTGGAAAGGAATTGGTTAGCACTTGAGAAGCAGCCCCGAGGAAGCACCAGGGAAACACTCACGGGAGAAGGGGGCAGGGGGAGGGATAACTGCCTGCTCAACAGAGGTGCAGCAGGACAGCCTGTTGCACACGTTGAATGGGGAGGATTAAGGGACATCGAGTGCCCACTCAGGCATGGAGTGAGCTCGGGATGCTGTGGGAAAAGTGGGAACAGGTATGTGTCATAGAATCATAGAATCAGTCAGGGTTGGAAGGGACCTCAAGGCTCAGCCAGTTCCAACCCCCCTGCCATGCCCAGGGACACCTCACACTACAGCAGGTTGCCCAGAGCCTCATCCAGCCTGGCTGCAAACACCTCCAGGGATGGAGCCTCAACCACCTCCCTGCACAACCCATTCCAGGCTCTCACCACTCTCATGGGGAAGAACTTCTTCCTCACAGCCAGCCTGAATCTTCCCACTTCCAGCTTTCTTCCATTCCCCCTGCTCCCTGACACCCTCAAAAGTCCCTCCCCAGCTTTCCTGGAGCCCCCTTCAGATACTGGATCACCCAGAACAGGGCACACAGGAACACAGCCAGGTGGGAGGGGAATCTCTCCACAGAAGGAGACTCCGCAGCCTCTCTGAGCAGCTTGCTCCAGGCCTCCAGAACCCTCACGGGGACAAAGTTTTCCTTTCTGTTCCTGTGGAACCTCCTCTGCTCCAGCTTGCCCTCAGTGCCCTGGGACAGCTTCTTCTCCTTGGGGGCAAAATAAATATTCAAGTGTTTTTCTCAACCAACTACTCAGCTTCTCCTTGGTTTTATTCAGGGGATCCATACAAGAGCCCTGGATTGAGACAACCACCAGGAGAGGAGCCTCAGTCACCTCGAAGTTAGGAGGTGCACTGTGTGGTGAACCTGGGGGTGTTGGTTGGCAGTCAGTGCCCAGGAGGCAGCAGTGCCCAGGCTGCCAAGCAGGCCAAGGGCATCCTGGCTTGGGTTAGAAACAGGGAGGGCAGCAGGGACAGGAGGTGACCATCCCCCTGTGCTCAGCACTGCTGAGGCCACACCTGAGGGTTGTGCTCAGCTCTGGGTCCCTCACTGCAGGAAGGACATGGAGGGGCTGGAGCCTGTCCAGAGAAGGGCAATGAGGCTGGAGAAGGGCCTGGAGCAGCTGGGCCATGAGGAGGGGCTGAGGGAGCTGGGGGTGTGGAGGCTGGAGAAGAGGAGGCTGAGGGGAGACCTCCTTGCTCTCTGCAGCTCCCTGAAGGGAGGTTGCAGTGAGGAGGGGGCAGCCTCTGCTCCTTGGGGGCAAGGCACAGGCCCAGAGGCAATGGTTGCAAGGTGCAGCAGGGGAGGCTCAGGCTGGAGCTCAGGAACTCTTTCTGCCCTGGAAGGCTTCTCCAAGCTTGGCAGAGGCTGCCCAGGGCAGTGCTGCAGTGCCCATCCCTGGAGGGGTTCCAGCAGCTGTGGAGCTGTGCTGAGGGCCATGGCTCAGTGGTGCCCCTGCAGTGCTGGGGGAGGGCTGGGCTGGCTGAGCTTGGAGCTTTCTTCCAACCAGATGGATTCTGGTTTCTTCTCCCAAGTAACAAGTGTCAGGACAAAAGGAAATGGCCTCAAGTTGCACCAGGGGAGGTTTAGATTCGACATGAGATAAAAAATCCCTTCCTCAAAGAGGTTGTCAAAGCCTGGCCCAGGCTGCCCAGGGCAATGGTGGAATCCCCATCCCTGGAGGGATTCAAAGAGCTGTGCAGATGTGGTGGTGAGGAACATGACAGTGCTGCACTGATGGTTGATATGAAGACTTCAAAGGTCTCTTCCAGCACAAATGATTTGCTGATCCTATGATTCTAAGAGGGGAGTGAAGGTGTAGGGGAGCCTGCTACCCTCCATCAGCATGACCCCTGTCTCTCTGACCCACCCCAGCCATGGTGTTGCTCATTGCACAGGCAGCCAGGCTAGCAGCAGGGCTCCCCTGACTGCCTTGCCCTCCAGGAAGGCTGCAGCAGTGAGCCAGGCTCTGCTCCTTCCATCCCCCTCTCCATTCTCCCAGGAGCCTGACCTGTGCTGCTCAAATCAAATGTCAGAGATGTTTAACATGAGTCCAGGCTCACTGAACTGCAGGGAGCTGCTGCTCTGCAGGAGGGGGCAAGACAAAGGCTGGAGGCCACAGGACCCCACCTCTGTGGGGTGCTCATTCTGTCTGCCCCTCTTCAGCACCCATCAGCCACCACCAGTGCTCTCCCAAGGGAGAAGGGTGGAAGTTGTTATCCCTGAAGAGCTGAGAGGGTGACAAGATGCCCCCCACTTGGTCCATGCAGACACCCACCTCACCAAGGCTCTGCCTGGTGCCCCAGAGAGGTCTCTACTGGGGCCCCTGTGGCCCCTGGCAGTGGCACTGGAAGAAGGCACATCTCTGATGCTGTGCTAGGACAAGGGCAGCTCCAGCAGCCTTGGAGAAGCAGCTGGAGGGGGAGCCATGGCTCAGCCAGGAGGCACATCCACCACACACACAACCCTCAGGCACAAGACCACTAGAGCAAGCCAGGAGATCCCCAACAGCTCTCATCCTTGCCCTTCTCTGCACAAGCCCAGATGGCTTCCCAGCACAGCTGGCACCTGAGAAGGTGACATTCCTGCTAGGCTTTGGGCTGCAAATGCACACAATTTCATTTCCTTCACTGGAAGTCACAGAATCACAGAATTGGCAGGGTGGGAAGGGACCTCAAGGATCAGGCAGTTCCAAGCCCCCTGCCATGGCCAGGGACACCTCCCAACAGCCCAAGCTGCTCACAGCCACATCCAGCCTGGCTGCAAAAACCTCCAGGGATGAGGCTTCCACCACCTCCCTGGGCAACCTCTGCCAGTGTCTCACCACCCTCATGGGGAAGTCATAGAATGGTCCAGGCTGGAAGGGACCTCCAGAGCTCATCCAGTCTGACCTCCCTGCACTCAGCAGGGACATCCCCAACTAGCTCAGGCTGCCCAGGGCCTCACAGAGCCTCACCTTCAATATCTCCAGGGAAGGGACCTCAACCACCTCCCTGGCCAACCTGGGCCAGTGTTCCACCAGCCTCAGACTGAAGAACTTCTTCTGACATCCAATCTAAATCTGCCCTTCTCTAGTCTGAAGCCATTGTCCCTCCTCCTGTCCCTGCAGCCCTTTGCAAACAGTCTCTCTGCAGCCTTCCTGGAGCCTCCTTCAGGTACTGCCAGGCTGCTCTCAGGTCTCCCCAGAGCCTCCTCCTCTCCAGGCTGAACACCCCCAGCTCCCTCAGCCTGTCCTCAGAGCAGAGCTGCTCCAACCCCTGAGCATTTTCCTGGCCCTCCTCTGGACCCTCTCCATCAGCTCCATGTCCTTCCTATCCTGCTCCTCTCCATCAGCTCCATGTCCTTCCTACCCTGCTCCTCTCCATCACCTCCATGTCCTTCCTGTACTGCACACAGTACTGAGCTTCTGCCTCAGTCTGGAGGGGGAGAGGGACTCAGTTCTTTTGTGAACATTCCCATCTTGAGAAATTAAAGGCACAAAGGAGGCCAGATATCAAAAGCCAGGTTGTTTATCAACAGAACAGAGTGGATGGAACAGAAGAAGGGAGAGAGAGAGAGAGGGGGGAAAAAATGGAGAGAGAGAGGAGGAAAGGAATTTTGTTACCACCCCACCCACCCCAAGAGGATTTAGGTCTGAGGGAGGTTGCTGCCACTTTGGCCTGGAGGAGATGTCATCATGGTGCCCTTCCTGGAGGAGGGGAGGGAGAGATCCCAAAGTCCAAGGCTTTCTCTGAGCAGCCTCCTCCAGCGTGTGGGGTCTGCAGCAAAGATGACTTTTGCCTCCTCCAGCAGTTCCTTCTTTTCTTCATGGTTGTCACAGGGAACTGATATCCCAGGGAAAGGGGTGGGAATTATCACAGGATGTTAGGGGTTGGAAGGGACCTCCAAGGAGCATCAAGTGCAAACCTCCTTCCAGAGCAGGAGCAGAGAATCCAGCACAGGTCACACAGGAATGCATCCAGAGGGGGCTGGAAAGTCTCCACAGAAGGAGACTCCACAACCTCTCTGGGCAGCCTGTTCCAGTGCTCTGGGAGCCTCCCAGGGAAGAAGTTCCTCCTCCTGGTGAGGTGGAACCTCCTGTGCTGCACTTTCTCTCCATTGCCCCTTGGCCTATCCCAGGGGGCAAGTGAGCAGAGCCTGGCCCCTGCCTCTTGCCCCCCAGCCCTCAGCTCTTTAGAAACATTTCTTCAATCCCCTCTCAGTCTTCTCTTCTCCAGACTAAGCAGCCCCAGGGCTCTCAGCCTCTCCTCACAGGGCACTGCTCCAGTCCCTCAAGCATCCTGGGAGCCTCTCTTGGACTCTCTGCAGCAGATCCCTGTCCCTCTTGAACTGGGGAGCCCAGAACTGGATGCAATATTGCAGGTGAGGTCTCAGCAGGGCAGAGCAGAGGGGGAGGAGAAGCTCCCTGGCTCTGCTGGACACACTCCTCTGAATGCCCCCCAGGCTCCCATTGGCCTCTTGGCCACCAGGGCACATTGCTGACCCCTGCAGAACTTGGGATCCCCCAGCACTCCCAGGTCCTTCTCCACAGGGCTTGAAGAGAGGCTTCCTGCACTGCAGCTTCCAGGCTGCATGGTGATGTCTTTTTCTCTCTGTCTGAGCTGTTAAGTCTCAGTGTATTCTAATCAGTTAGTGGCAGCTCCCCCTGGCCCACACCCCAGTCACATTAATTCACATGGGACTGCCAGCTGTGCCAGCAGCAGGCAGAGCTGAGCCATCAGGCAAGTCCTTCACAGCAATCTTCTCTTTTGTTGGACATTCCAGAGGGGCTTTTCACCATCCTCTCCCTGGGCAGAGAGCAAAGGTGATTTTATCTTTTGTTGATTCCCATCAAGAGAGACAAGATTCAGTCTATGACAGCTTCCAAGCCCAGCAGATGCCTCCCAGCTTAATTTTCTGCTGCTGCAGTAATGTTCTTTTGACAAGAAAAGTCTGCCTGGCCTGAGCATCACCACAACATGGGGGTAGGGAGGCTCTGCAGAGGGACTTGGATAGATTCGATCCATGGGACAACATTAATGGGATGAGCTTCATCAAGGCCAAATGCCAGGTCCTGCACTTGGCTCACAACAACCCCAAGCAATGCTCCTGGCTTGGGGCAGTGTGGTGGAAAGCTGCCTGGCAGAAAGGGACCTGGAGGTGACAATGGACAAGCAGCTGAATAGGAGCCAGCAGTGTGCCCAGGTGGCCAAGAAAGCCAAAGGCATCCCCTGGCTGGGATCAGCAATGCTGTGTCCAGCAGGAGCAGGCAGGGGATTGTCCCCTCTGGTGAGGTCACACTTTGAGCATTGTGTCCAGTTGTGGGCACCTCAACACAAGAGAGATGTGGAGGTGCTGGAGCCAGGGCAGAGGAGGGCAAGGAAGCTGGGAAGGGCCTGGAGAAGAAATCTGCTGAAGAGCAACTGAAGGAGCTGGGGATGGTTAGTTTGGAAAAGAGGAGGCTGAGGGAGACCTCATTGCTGTCTACAACTACCTGAAAGGAGGTTGTGGAGAGGCTGCTGCTGGTCTCTTCTCACAGGTCATGAGAACAAGAGGGAATGGCCTCAGGCTGCCACTGGGTAGGTTTAGACTGGACAGTAGGAAACCTTTTTTCCCAGCAGGAGTGGTCAGGGATTGGAATGTGCTGCCCAGGGAGGTGGTGGAGTCCCCAAGCCTGGGATGTGTTTCAAGGTGGTTTGGATGTGGTGCTTGGGGCTGTGGTTTAGGGATGAACCTTGCAGAGCAGGCTTCTGGGTTGGACTTGGTGATGCTGAGGCTCTTTCCCAACCTGAATGTTTCTGTGACTCTGTCAACTCTTCTCAGGGGGCTTCTCTCCTGCTGAGAATGGCAACACAGCCATAGTTGAGGGCAGCCCTGCCACAAGAGACTTCACAGGAACCACAGCTTGGGATCTCTCCTCAAGTGCTTTGCTCTGCACCCCAGGGCACCCGCATGGACCTCTTGCTTTGTTTGCATTCTGCCCAGGGCTTGCCCCAGGCTGCGTTCGGCACTTGGCAGAGCTCAGCCACCCTGATCTCCCCTTGCTGGTAAGGAAACCAGTGGGAAAACAAAACAGCTGCAGAATCATCCTTCCTTCACCTTCCTGAAGTGGAGGGCATCACCCTGAAAATCTTCCGGAGGCACCTTTTGGCCTCTGCACACTTGCAGGTCACCATGGTGGAGCTCTCGCCAAAGGCACAGAGCCTGCTCCCAGAGCCAGGGATCTGCAGAGACCTTTATAGCTCATCCAGTCCAACCTCCCCGCACTCAGCAGGGACATCCCCAACCAGAGCAGGTTGCTCAGAGCCACAAACAACCTCACCTGCAATGGTTCCAGGCACAGAGCATCTCCCATTTCTCTGGGCAGCCTGGGACAGGCTCTCCCCACCCTCAGTGTCAAACATTTCTGCCTTCTCTCCACTATGAGTCTCCTTCTTTCAGTTTCAAACCATCACCCCTTGGCCTGGCACAACAGGCCCTGATCAGAATTCTGTCCCCAGCTTTCTGAGCAGCCCTTTCAGCACTGAAAGGCCACCAGAAGGTCTCCCTGGAGCCTTCTCTTCTCCAGGCTGAACAAGCACAACTCTCTCAGCCTGGCCTCAAAGCAGAGCCCCTACAGCCCTCCTAGCACTGCTGTGGCCTCCTCTGGCCCCTCTCCAACAGGTCCCTGTCTGTGCTGAGGACTACAGACCTGGCCCCAGCACTGCAGGTGAGGTCTCAGCAGAGCACAGCAGAGGGGCAGAATCCCCTCCCTGCCCCTGCTGCCCACACTGCTGGGGATCAGCCCAGGACAGGCTGAGGCTGGGCTGGCAGTGCTCAGTGCTGGCTCATCTCCAGCTTTGCATCCCCCAGCACCCCAAGGCCTTCTCCACAGGGCTGCACTCCAGCCCTTCATCCCCAGCATGGTTAGATACTGGCAAGTGCCCTGACCCATGTGTAAGACCTTGCACTTGGCTTTGTTTAACCTCCTGAGGGTCACATCAGGCCACTGCTCTGGCTTGTCTGAGTCCCTCTAGATGGCTTCTCACATCAAGCTGCATCAAGTGAAGCCCAGCTGCTACTCTTACACCATCAGGTCTGGAGAAAGTCCAGTGGAGATCTACCAGGATGCTTGAGGGACTGGAGCAGTGCCCTGTGAGGAGAGGCTGAGAGCCCTGGGGCTGCTTAGTCTGGAGAAGAGAAGACTGAGAGGGGATTGAAGAAATGTTTCTGAAGAGCTGAGGGCTGGGGGGCAAGAGGCAGGGGCCAGGCTCTGCTCACTTGCCCCTTGGGATAGGCCAAGGGGCAATGGAGAGAAAGTGCAGCACAGGAGGTTCCACCTCACCAGGAGGAGGAACTTCTTCCCTGGGAGGCTCCCAGAGCACTGGAACAGGCTGCCCAGAGAGGTTGTGGAGTCTCCTTCTGTGGAGCCTTTCCAGCCCCCTCTGGATGCATTCCTGTGTGACCTGTGCTGGATTCTCTGCTCCTGCTCTGGCAGGGGGTTGGACTGGATGATCTCCTAAGGTCCCTTCTAACCCCTAACATCCTGTGAGCCTGTGAAGGTCCTGGGATGCTTCAGCACCTTTTCCAATCTGCCAGCACTCACTGTGTGACATCAGGAAGCAAAGGTGGAGAAACAGCCCAGACTCAAGCCCTGCCTCCATCCAGCACCTATTGTGCTGCTGGGTGCCAGCACTCCCTGCCCTGGGATGTCTCTTGCTCTCCAGCCACTCTGTCCCACTCACACCCCTTTGGTGTGAGGTTTAGGTGTTTACAGCCTGGACTCCAAGCTGGACAAACCATTCTCTGCAGGAGTCTACTTGTCAGCCCATCTCTCACAGGCACTGTCCCCACTCCTGGAGGTCAGGGGGGGCTCAAGGAGCTTGGCAATTGCAGGTTCCTGTGTTGGTCATAACCAGGCAGTGTGGTGGAGATTTGAAACCTACCATTTCCTACCCAAAAGCACAATGTGACCTATTCCACCCCACCCTACTCCCTGACAGGTGCTAATGTTTACGGACTGGTTGCCCCCATCTTGGCCAGGTAGCAAGGACCCACCTCTATGTCTGAGAAAACTCACAGAATCAGAGAAATGTTTGGGCTGGAAAAGCCCTCCAGGATCACCCAGTCCAACCAGCAACCCAACACCACCAAACCATGGCCCCAAGTGCCATGGCCACACCTTGCTTGAACATCTTCAGGCATGGGGACTCCACCCCCTCCCTGGGCAGCCTCTACCAGTCCCTGATCACTCCTGCAGCAAACACATTTTTCCTCATCTCCTCAACCTAACCCTCCCCTTGGCACAATTCCAGGCATTTGCCTCTCCTTCTAAAACCTGAGACTAGGGAGAAGAACCCAACCCCCACCTGGCTCCAGCTTCCTTTCAGGGAGCTGTAGAGAGCAATGAGGTCTCTGCTTAGCCTCCTCTTCTCCAGACTAAACAACCCCAGGTCCTTCAGCTCCTATCACCCCTCCAAACCCCAACATCCTGTGATTTCCAGCTTCTGGTGACCATGGTGTTTGGCAAGCAGGCCAACCTTCCCCTTCCTCCATCACCACCTTCCTGCTCAGCCTCTCCTGCTGATGGCAGGCAGCACACAGTGAGGAGGACAGAAGGAACTCTTCTGCTGTGACCCTCAGCCCCAAGAGCAGACTAACCACCCAGCAACCTGACAGCCAATCGATTGGCTTGATTAATTAAGTCCTAATGAGTTAGTCTGAGCAATGAGGCAGAGAGGAAGCCTTCTGGTGACAGCAGCCTCTGAAGCCCTACAGGCAGGCACAGAAGATCGATGCCCTGCCTGCCCCTATCCATCACAGCCAAACACAGATGTCCAAGGAGAACACTGCTGCCTGGGTGGAAGGTCCTCCTCTGATTTGGCGGGGGGGGGAGGTGTGTGGGCTGCTTCCTGCTGCTCCTGGAGCACTTCTGCCCTGCATGGATGGGGAAGGATCACAGGATGATGCTGGCACTCCGGCAGAAGGTCTGTGTTTGCTGCACAGCATGAATGCAGCAGTACAGAGCACAGGATCAGACAGGATCACAGCTCACAGGATGTGAGGAGTTGGAAGGGACCTCCAAAGATCATCCAGTCCAACCCCCTGGCAGAGCAGGAGCAGAGAATCCAGCACAGGTCACACAGGAATGCATCCAGAGGGGGCTGGAAAGTCTCCACAGAAGGAGACTCCACAACCTCTCTGGGCAGCCTGTTCCAGTGCTCTGGGAGCCTCCCAGGGAAGAAGTTCCTCCTCCTGGTGAGGTGGAACCTCCTGTGCTGCACTTTCTCTCCATTGCCCCTTGGCCTATCCCAGGGGGCAAGTGAGCAGAGCCTGGCCCCTGCCTCTTGCCCCCCAGCCCTCAGCTCTTCAGAAACATTTCTTCAATCCCCTCTCAGTCTTCTCTTCTCCAGACTAAGCAGCCCCAGGGCTCTCAGCCTCTCCTCACAGGGCACTGCTCCAGTCCCTCAAGCATCCTGGGAGCCTCTCTTGGACTCTCTGCAGCAGATCCCTGTCCCTCTTGAACTGGGGAGCCCAGAACTGGATGCAATATTGCAGGTGAGGTCTCAGCAGGGCAGAGCAGAGGGGGAGAAGAAGCTCCCTGGCTCTGCTGGACACACTCCTCTGAATGCCCCCCAGGCTCCCATTGGCCTCTTGGCCACCAGGGCACATTGCTGACCCCTGCAGAACTTGGGATCCCCCAGCACTCCCAGGTCCTTCTCCACAGGGCTGCTCTCCAGCAGATCCCCTCCTAACCTGTCCTGGGGCAGTTTATTCTTCCTTCCCAGATGCAGGACTCTGCACTTCTCCTTGTTGACCCTCATTAGGTTCCTCTCTGCCCAGCTCTCTCTCCTGGACTCTCTGAATGGCCTCACAGCCTTCAGGTGTCTCAGCCAAACCTCCCAGTGTGGTATAATCAGCAAACTTGCTGAGCAGACACTGTCTGTCTGTCTGTCTGTCTATCCCCTCACCCATGTCATCGATGAAGATGTTGAACAGGGATATGTAAAAGGAAAGATGTGAGGAGTCACAGGAGGAAGGCTGTGGGTAGCTGTGTGCAGCTCAGCACCTCTCCAGCCTGGAGCAGGCAGCTCTGCTTCAGAGGGCTGAGGCTGATGGAGGTGAATCCCGTGCTCAGAAGCACACAGAGAGCTCCTGTGCCCATGACCAATGCATTGCCAACCCCCAGCCTGGCAGCGTGCAGGGCAGCTTCCCTCTGCAGCCCTGGTGGGATGTAGAGCTGTGGGATTGGGGTGACAAGTGCAGGCTTCAGAGGAGAGGCTGTGAAAGTGGTCTGGAGCAGCATCTGGACTAAAAGGAGCTTCTGCAGGCAGCAGGGTTTGGTTCAGCTGCTTGGACAACAATCTGCCAGTGATGCCCTGTCTGGGAGCTGGGCAGCCTGGGCTGCATCCAAAGCAGTGTGGCCAGAGATGGAGAGAGGAGATCCTGACCCTCTGCTCTGCTCTACTCTGCTGAGACCTCACCTGCAGGGCTGTGTCCAGCTCTGGGGTCTCCAACTCATGAGAGACATGGACCTGGCTGAATGGGGTCCAGAGGAGGCCACAGAGGTAATCAGAGAGAGTCACACAAGAGAAGTGGAACATGCTGGAGGGAAGGGATTCATCCAGATGGACTTGGCCCAAGCCAACCTCATGCAGTCCAACAAGTGCAAGGTCCTGCACCTGGGCTGGGGCAGTCCCAAGCACAGAACCAGGCTGAGTGAGGAGTGGCTGGAGAGCAGCCTACAGGAGAAGGGCTTGGGGCTGTCAGGTGGTGACAAACTCCCCAGGAGCCAGCAGTGGTCCCTGGCAGCCCAGCAGGCAGCTGTGTGCTGAGCTGCATCCAGAGCAGGGAGAGCAGCAGCACAGGGAGGGAATTCTGACCTCTGCTCTGCTCAGACCCCACCTGCAGCACTGCCTCCAGTTCTGGGGTCTCCAGCACAAGAAGGACCTGGAGCTGCTGGAGAGGGTCCAGAGGAGGCCATGAAGATGATCAGAGGGCTGCAGGACCTCTGCTGTGGGGACAGGCTGGGAGAGTTGGGGCTGTTCAGCCTGGAGAAGAGAAGGCTCCAGGGAGACCTCAGAGCTGCATTTCAAGATCTGAAGGGGACCTCCAGGAAGGCTGGGGAGGGACTGTTCAGAAGGGGCTGGGGGATAGAAGGAGAGGCAATGGTTTGGAACTGAGCAGGACAGCTTGAGGTTGGCCATCAGGAGGAAGTTGTGCACAGTGAGGCTGGGGAGACACTGGAACAGGCTGCCCAGGGCTGTGCTTGAGGCCCCATCCCTGGAGACATCCAAGCTCAGCCTTGCTGTGTCCCTGTGCAGCCTGCTCTAGCTGGAGGTGTCCCTGCATCCTGCAGGGGGTTGGACAGGATGCCCTTGGAGGGTCCCTTCCAGCCCAATGCCAGCTGTGAGTTGGTGAGCTTGCCAGAGCCCTTCAGGCACATTCTGGTTGAGGACACTCCAAGCCTCTAGCCTCTTGCACCATGCCTCTGGCTGCTGCTTGAGTGACCTCCTCTGCTGTTCTGTTACCTGCTTGCCTTGCACTTCTCCATCAGGGTTGTCACAGGCAGCATCCAGGCCACGTAGTGAGAGGCTTTGTGATTGAATAATCACTCAGATTAAACTGCTCTGTAAATATTGGGATGTTTCTCCAGAAAGCCAATATTTGAGTGCTCAGAGAGCTGTGCAGACTGTCAAACATCTGCAAACAGGAGAGAACCACACTCAGGCTCTTGCCTTGTATTCAGGAGTGATGGTTTTGCTGTTTGATATAAATTCAGCATGCCTGGCTGCTTGTAGGGAACATCTGTGAAGGACTCATGAAGAGAGGCTCACCTGAAGCTCCCTTTCAAAGCCAACAAATATCCAATAGCCAAGGAAGTCTTTACCCATTGCTCACTTAGCTCTCCATACTCCCTTGCAGGAGGAAAGGCACAGAAAAGCCTTCAGCAATCCATCTAAGAGGCTTGGAGATCACTTGGGTCCCTCTCTCCAGGCTGCTAACCCTTCAGCATCTCCATCTGCATCCAGACACAGAGAAGCCCTCAGCAATCCATCCAAGAGGCTTGAAGATCACTTGGGTCCCTGTCTCCTGGCTGCTAACCCTTCAGCACCTCCATCTGCATCCAGGCACAGACACCAAATGCTGCCTGTTCAGGGCTTTATGTTTGTGCCTCCACTGATTATTCCTTCCTCATGATTCCACTGACAAAAGGATCTTCCTCCTCACTTACCTTCCCTGCAGCACCCACCACCAGGAACACCACTCACCAGTGCAAGGAGCGAAAACCAAACATGGTGGAGAGGACTTTGAGCAAAAGAGGAAGCACCATTCACACCAGGACAACCTGGCTGGCCTGGCCAGGCCATACTGGGAATGGTCTGGGTGAGAAGGGACCTCCAAAGACCATCAAGTTCACACCCCCCCTGCAGTCAGCAGGGTCATCCTCAACTAGATCAGGTTGCCCAGAGTCCTGTCCAGCCTCACCTTGAATGTCTCCAGGGACTGGGCCCCAACCATCTCCCTGGGCAACCTGTTCCAGTGCTGCACCACCCTCATGGTGCAGAACTTGTTTGTGAGCCTCCAGAGCATGGTGTGAGCATTTTGTGTCGCTGGTCACTGTGTCCAGCTGCAGAAGGAGACAATCATAGAACCACAGAGCTGCTGAGGCTGAGAGCTGCTGAGGCTGGAAGAGACTTTGGAGCTCACCAAGTCCAAGCACTGCCCCCCAGAGCTCCCAGTCCCAGCCCTGCTGCTGAGCCACTGCCACTAACCCAAGTCCCTCAGCATCACATCCACACAGCTTGGAAACACCTCCAGGGATGGGCACACTACCACCTCCCTGGGCAGCCTGGGACAGAGCCTGAGAACCCTTGCTGGGAAGGAATTCTTCCTAATCCCCAACCTGAGCTTTCCCTGGCACAACTTGAGGTGGCTTCCTCTTGTGCTGTCACTTGGTGCATGTCAGAAGAGACCAACCCCCAGCTGGCTCCAGCCTCCTGTGAGGGAGCTGTAGAGAGCAATGAGGCCTCCCCTCAGCCTCCTCTTCTGCAGACTGAGCAGTTCCCTCAACTGCTCCCCTCAGGACTTGTGTTCAAGGCCCTTCACTGGCTTGTTGGCTCCTGCTGAGCCCCAGGAGCCACGGGCATGAGCCCCCCTGCATCACTGCCAGCCACTTCTGCTTGTCCCTGTGCTAATGATCCCAAAGCACTTTGAGACTAATGACCCTGAGAATTGCAGGCCTGGCAGCAAGATGCCAGAGCATTCCTGCCATATGGTTCACTTTGCCATCCTGAGGAGCCTCTTCTTCTCTTCATCCACTTATCACCACCCTGACCAGACAGCCTTGTTGGAGCCACCAGCCCCTGCTTGGAGGCTGTAGTGTGAGGAGCACATTGACAGACAGACAGACCATGGGGTTGGCAGGTGTATCTCCAGCCAGACTTGGGGCTCTGGAAGGAGCACTGCTGGTCACAGGGAGCAGAGGCCTTGCCAAGGTGTCCTGTCATAGATTTGTAGATTCACAGAATGGATTGGGTTGGAAGAGACCTTAAAGCTCATCCAGTTCCAACTCCCCTGCCATGGGCAGGGACACCTCCCACCACCCCCAGGTTTCTCAAGGCCTCATCCAGCCTGGCCTTGATTGAACACCTCCAGGGAGGGGACAGACACAACCTCCCTGGGCAACCTGTTCCAGTGCCTCCCCACCCTCACTCCAAAGAATTTCTTCCTACTCTCCAGTCTCAACCTGCCCTCCTCCATTTTCCATCCATTGCCTCTCATCCTGTCACTCCCAGCCCTTGTCAAAAGTCCCTCCCCAGGTCCCCTGGAGCCCCTTCAGGTCCTAGAAGGCTGTTCTAATGTCTCCCTGCAGCCTTTTATTCTCCAGGCTGAACAGCCCCAGCTTTCCCAGCCTGTTCTCCAACCCTCTGATCATCTTGATGGCCACCCCTGGACGGTGATTTAGAGAAGGACATGAAACTCAGTAAGTTTCTTGTGTTATGCTTTTATTACAGCGCTGGACACAGGTAGGATCTCTCCAAAAGACCTGTGTATCGAAAGAGATTTCAGTACAAACTTATATAGTCCATGTTTCTTACCTTATTCGGAAATATATCAATATGAAAATAACAATGTGAAAATAACAGAGGGATGTTGAGGTTTACACAAGCAAACCTGTTTCCTCCTGTCTATACAAAGGTTATCTATCTAAAGATGACGGGATGGCAATATTTCACAGAAAGTCAAAGGTTATCTATACAGGGGATGGAAGTCCTGGTTCCTGTTTGTTGGGCTTTTCCTTCTTTTCTTCAATCAACCCTCTCCAGCAGCTCCATGCCCTTCTTGTGCTGGGGGGCAGCAGAACTGGAGGCAGTGCTGCAGGTGAGGCCTAAGCAGAGCAGAGGGGCAGAAATTCAGGGGGGAGGGAGAATGATCCTCAGAGGTCCCTTCCATGGAGCTGTGACGAGCTTGGTTTCCTGCACACACACTGCCCCCCTCTGCTCCTTCCAGGCTCTCCCCGGACGCAGCCCCCTGCCGTGCAATCGCAGCCTGCACTCTTTGTCTCCGGCTTGGTGACCTTGCATCCAGCTCCATCCCGCTGCAAGCCCTCGTTAGATTGCAGCTGGCAAGGCAGATTGATCGTGAGCTCTTTACTGCAGCCATTCACTCTTCATTATTCACAGTGTGAGATGCATCCCAGGAACGAGGGAGCCGGCTGGAATCGCTCTTTATTTGGTTTTGTTCCTTGATCATGTTCCGAGGCGTTTATAAACAGAAGGAGGCAAATTACAGGGGCTGGCAGAACAGCCACACAAACACATCCTGCAGCCATTTGTTTGGGTGAGGCCATGCCTTGGGGAGCTGCCTCAAGAAATTAGGCTGGAAACCACCTTCCCCCTCCCTCCTCCCGCTGTGAGCTCTCTTCACAGCTGATGAATGTTGCCTTCCTGAAAACAAAAAACCCCACACCTGAAAGGTCTCCAACCGCACTAATGGGCTGGGGAGGGGGATGGGGGGGGGAAGGATTTGCTGTCGATGCAGGTTAAAAAAAAATCAAAACGAATCACTTCTCAGTGAAAAGCAGACCCGGAACGCTCTGATCCCCTTTGGAGGTGTCTCTGCCCCCTCCCCTTGTCCATCTGCCAGCAGGGAGGAAGCACCGAGCCACGTCTAGGGCTTCCAGCTCCTGCTGGCTTCAGCTGCCTGCCATCAGCATCACGTTGCCTGGCTGGGATTTCCAGGGAGGGGAATCTCCAAAGGCTTTCCCATTCGAGAACAAGATGCACCGGGGACTGATTCACGTTGCCGAGAGGCAAAGAGGAGGAGGTGCAGTGAGTCAGCCCTCAGCCCAGGGCTGTGGAAGTTATTCCATCCAGGAAAGGAGCTGGGAGGGCAGAGCTCAACCAGCAGTGTTCCCAGCCCCGTTAGATGGCTCTGCTGGTTGGATCCAGGCTCTGCTGGTTGGATCCAGGCTCTGCTGGTTGGATCCAGGCTCTGCTGGTTGGATCCAGGCTCTGCTGCTGCCACTCTTACAGAGCTGGGGAACAGCTACTCCTTCTCCCAGGGAGCTTGCACTCAGCAAGACTTGGACTGGCTGAGAGCTGGGCAGAGAGGAACCTAATGAGGGTCAAAAAGGAGAAGTGCAGAGTCCTGCATCTGGGGAGGAAGAATAAACTGCCCCAGGACAGGTTAGGAGGAGATCTGCTGGAGAGCAGCCCTGTGGAGAAGGACCTGGGAGTGCTGGGGGATCCCAAGTTCTGCAGGGGTCAGCAATGTGCCCTGGTGGCCAAGAGGCCAATGGGAGCCTGGGGGGCATTCAGAGGAGTGTGTCCAGCAGAGCCAGGGAGCTTCTTCTCCCCCTCTGCTCTGCCCTGCTGAGACCTCACCTGCAATATTGCATCCAGTTCTGGGCTCCCCAGTTCAAGAGGGACAGGGATCTGCTGCAGAGAGTCCAAGAGAGGCTCCCAGGATGCTTGAGGGACTGGAGCAGTGCCCTGTGAGGAGAGGCTGAGAGCCCTGGGGCTGCTTAGTCTGGAGAAGAGAAGACTGAGAGGGGATTGAAGAAATGTTTCTGAAGAGCTGAGGGCTGGGGGGCAAGAGGCAGGGGCCAGGTTCTGCTCACTTGCCCCCTGGGATAGGCCAAGGGGCAATGGAGAGAAAGTGCAGCACAGGAGGTTCCACCTCACCAGGAGGAGGAACTTCTTCCCTGGGAGGCTCCCAGAGCACTGGAACAGGCTGCCCAGAGAGGTTGTGGAGTCTCCTTCTGTGGAGACTTTCCAGCCCCCTCTGGATGCATTCCTGTGTGACCTGTGCTGGATTCTCTGCTCCTGCTCTGCCAGGGGGTTGGATTTGGTAATCTCCTGAAGTCCTTTCCAACCCCTGACATCCTGTGATCCTGTGTGATCCTGCAAAACCGGCTTTGTATTAGCGTTGTGAGATTCCATCCAGAAAGCCCTTTCCAGGGAAGCCACTTTGGAAAGAGCTGGGGCTGAGCAGTTGGGTTTGAATCTCAGCCACCACTGCTCTCCACTCAGCCCACACTGAGCACAGCCCAGACTCCTGGATTGTAAGGTTGGGTTTGCTCCTCTGCAGTGCAGAAGTGGAATTCCTGTGGATAATGAGAATGGTCAATTAGCAGAGCTTTGGAAAGGCAATGTCCAAAGGCAGAGCTTTGCTAATCCAGGGGCTGAGTTCCCAGCTGCTGGAGACAAGGATTTGTGTGGGAAGAAGAGTCCTAGAGATGCTCTTCAGGCTTCCTCTGCCAGCACAAGGGGCTACTGCTGCCAGGCACTGCTCAAGCCATGCTGTCCTCTGTCCTTGTCACCCCCAGGTCACACTCTTAGGCTTAGGCACCTGTGTCTGCCAGCATGTTGAGGGCACCCTGGCACCAGGAAACCCATTGGAAAGAGCACAAGGCCAAGCTTGATTCAGAGATCCCTGGAATGGTTTGGGTTGAAGAGAACCTTAAAGCTCATCCAGTTCCAACCCCTTGCCATGGGCAGGGACACCTCCCACCACCCCAGGTTGCTCAAGGTCTCATCCAGCCTGGCCTTGAACACATCCAGGGAGGGGACAGCCACAACCTCCCTGGGCAACCTGTACCAGAGTCTCCCCACCCTCACTGTCAAGAATTCCTTCCTAGTCTCCAATCTCAATCTACCCTCCTCAAGCTTCAAATCCATTCCCTCTTGTCCTATCACTCTGAGCCCTTGTCAAAAGTCCCTGCCTGGCTCTCTGGTAGGCCCATGCAGGTTCCTAAGGCTGGTGCAGAGGTGGCCATGTCCTCCACAGCACCATTAGCAGCAGCTGCTGCCATTAGCAAGCTTCAAGCCCACTGCTTCCTCAGGCAGCACTGCTGGTGAATGGTAGTGGTGGTAGCAAAGGGACAAGCACTGGGTGCCATCTTAGCCTGAGTGTCAGAGAAGCCTTTCCAGGAGTGCCCAAAAGAGTGTGGGCAGTAGGTCAAGAGAGGTTCTCCTCCCTCTCTACTCTTCCCTGTTGAGGCCACATCTAGAATATTGTGCCCAGCTCTGGGGACCTCAGCACAAGAAGGACCTCAGGGAACTGCTTGAGAGAGTACAGCCTAAAGGCACAAAAAAGATGAAGGGAGTGGAAGATCTTCCTTGTGAGGAGAGACTGAGGGAGCTGAGGCTCTTCAGCCTGGAGCAAAGCAGCCTGAGAGGTGACCTCATTCATGTGGGTAAAGATGTGCAGGGGGAGTGCCAAGAGGCTGGAGCCAGGCTCTGCTGGGTGATGCCCAATGCCAGCACAAGGGGCAGTGGTGGAAGTTCAGGCATAGGAAGTTCCATGGAAACAGGAGGAAGAATTCTTTCCCTGTGAGGGTGGCAGAACCCTGGAACAGGCTGCCCAGGGGGGTTGTGGAGTCTCCCTCTCTGGAGATATTCAAAACCTGCCTGGATGAGTTCCTGTGTGACCTGTTCTAGATGATCCTGCTCTGGCATTGGGGTTGGACTGGATGATCTCTGGAGGTCCCTTCCAGCTCCTACCATGATTCTGTGAATTCATCTGCATCTCCTTTTCTCTGCTGATTTAGCACAAACCCCAAGAGGTCCACAGGAGCCTTCTTGCATGTTAAGAGAAGCAGCTGCTTGAAATGGCTCTGGTGGCCAGGGTGATGCCTGTGGCTTTTGTGCCCTCCTGGAATCAGGGCAAGGAATGGCTGCTGACAGATAGGTCTCTGCCTGGCTGTGCTGGCCTGGCTGCTGCTGTGCAGACTGAGGTCAGCACACACTTCCAAGCAGCAGCCTCCAAGGGCAGTTGCATCTTCAGCAGCCTGGGAAGCACTTGTCTGAAAGAGCTGAGGAGTCCTGCTGGTGCCTGCAGCACTGCTGCCTGACAGTCTGGGCAGTGAAGGATGGAACTGGAGGCAAAACCTCTTTCTGCTCTTAGTTTGGGTCATGCTAAATGCACTTGCAATAGCCTCATGCCCTGGGACTCACCACATGGGCTGTAGCTAGAAGGGTTCCTCAGGGATTGGTACTGGGACCAGAACTCCTCAATCTATTCATCTGTGACCTGGCTGAGGGCACAGAGGGCCCTGCCAACAACCATTGCCTCTGGGCCTGTGCCTTGCCCCCAAGGAGCAGAGGCTGCCCCCTCCTCACTGCAACCTCCCTTCAGGGAGCTGCAGAGAGCAAGGAGGTCTCCCCTCAGCCTCCTCTTCTCCAGCCTCCACACCCCCAGCTCCCTCAGCCCCTCCTCATGGCCCAGCTGCTCCAGGCCCTTCTCCAGCCTCATTGCCCTTCTCTGGACAGGCTCCAGCCCCTCCATGTCCTTCCTGCAGTGAGGGACCCAGAGCTGAGCACAACCCTCAGGTGTGGCCTCAGCAGTGCTGAGCACAGGGGGATGGTCACCTCCTGTCCCTGCTGCCCTCCCTGTTTCTAACCCAAGCCAGGATGCCCTTGGCCTGCTTGGCAGCCTGGGCACTGCTGCCTCCTGGGCACTGACTGCCAACCAACACCCCCAGGTCCCTCTCTGAGCTGCAGCTTCCCAACCACACATCCCCACGTCTGCAGCTCCCCATGGGGTTGTTGTGACCTCATTGTCTCTGGCACACAGAGTTTCTGTGGCATGAACTTGTCTTGAACCCTCGTCAATGAAACCCTTTAATGAACATCCAGCAGTGACAACAATAAAAACCTTAATTGCAGACAGCAGGGCCAGCTCCACAGCGACACAGGAGCCCCAGGGAGGCAGCAGCAGCCTGCACTCTCTGGGGAACAGCAGAAATGGAGCTGTGCCTGCAGGAGCACTGAGTGCTCAGAGGCTCCTCCTGCTCCCCTGCCAGCAGGCTGGGTGCTGGGTTTCATGCTGCTGCTCCCATCCTGGGGTTTAAGTTGAGGATGGGAGAAGTCATTGCCTTGTGTGTGCAGGCTTGGTGATGGAGCTGCTGCTGTGAAGGGGAAGAGGAAGGCCAAGGGTTGGAATTCCCAGGAGCCCAGCAGGGTGGGGGTTGGGAAAGACCCCCCAGAGATCATCCAGTCCAACCCCACCCTGCCAGAGCAGGGTCACCCAGGGCAGGGCACACAGGAGCACATCCACCTGGGCTTGGAAAGGCTCCACAGAAGGAGACTCCACAACCTCTCTGGGCAGCCTGCTCCAGGCCTCCAGCACCCTCACACCAAAAATGTTTCTCCTCCTCTTCACATGGAACCTCCTGGCTTCCAGTTTGTGTCCATTGCTCCTTGGCTTGTCCCTGGGCACCACTGAGCAGAGTCTGGCCCCAGCCTCTTGCCCCCCACAGGTCCTTTAGCTCCTGCTGAGCATTGCTCAGCTCCCCTCTGGGGCTGCTCTTCTGCAGGCTCTCAGCCCCAGGGCTCTCAGCCTTTGCTCCTCACAGAGATGCTCTAAGCCCCTCAGCAGCTCTGTAGCCTCCCCTGGCCTCTCTCCAGCAGTTCCCTGTCTCTCTTGAACTGGGGAGCCCAGAATTGGAGGCAATACCCCAGCTGTGCCCTCACTAGGGCAGAGGAGAGTGGGAGAAGAACCTCCCTCACCCTGCTGGCCACACTCTTCTTCCTGGGCCCAAATCTTGGTGCATTGAATGCAGAAGGGGTTAACAGCATGAGAAGTCTGATCTAGAAGTGTCTTGCAGTCCCCACAGATTGTGAAGTCTCCTTTTGGAAGCTCCAACACCTGAACCCCTGAGGCAGCTGAGAGCTGAGGGCTTTGTTCTGCTGGGGGAGCAAAACTTTCAGTCCTGCTCCCTTCCTTTCCCTCTTTGCCTGCATTAAGGGTGCTTGGGCTTTTACCCGCTGTGGGCATCAGCAGCTGCTGCAGGAGGAAGTGCAGAGAGCTGAGATGGGAGGGAACAATTTTTGGTGTGCCAGAGAGATGATGAGCATGGGATCATCCTCAACCCTGGGCTGTAGGGTAGCATTTTGCTGAGGGGAGGGAAGGGAAGCCAAGAAAGAAGGCAGGAAACATAAAGAGAGCCATGAAGGGGAGCTGGGAGGTTGTCAGGGTGGCTAAGGGACAGCAAGGGCTAATGGTTTATAAAAATACCACCCTGGAGCTCAGCTCCTCTGCAGAAATCCCTGCTGGAGCACACAAGCATCACAAGAAAAGGCAACAAAAGCCAAGATCTGAAAGCCTCTGAACTCTCATCCACCCAGCATGGCAGCAGCCACAGAGCCTGGCACTCAGATGCTTGCCAAAGCCATTGGTCACTCTGGTGCTGGCAGGTGGTGCCAGCTGGGACAGTCCCCTAGGGCTCCAGCACTGCCAGCTGCTTCTCTGCTGGGGCCTGGCAGCAGCTGCCTCTCTGGACCCTGCTCTGTGAGACCCCCACCTCCAATCTTACCTCCAGTTCCGCTGTCCCCAGCTGCTGGAGTGAGGCCAGAGGAGGCCACAAAGATGATCCAAAGGCTGGAGCAGCTCTGCCATGAGGCCAGGCTGAGGGAGCTGGGGGTGTTCAGCCTGGAGAAGAGAAGACCCCAGGGGGACCTTAGAGCTGCCTGCCAGGACCTGAAGTGATCCTGCAGGAAGGCTGCAGAGAGACTTTTCCTGAGGGTGTCCAGAGCCAGGCCAAGGGGGAATGGTTTGAAGCTGAGGGAGAGCAGGGTTAGACTGGAGCTGAGGAAGAAGTTCTGCAGTCTGAGAGTGGTGAGACTCTGGAACGGGTTGCCCACGGAGGCTGTGGCTGCCTCCTCCCTGGGGGTGTTCAAGGCCAGGCTGGATGAGTCCTTGAGCAACCAAGTCTAGCTGAGAGCTGCCCCTGCCCATGGCAGGGAGGTTGGAGCAGATCATCTCTAAGGTCTCTTCCCACCTAAATCATTCTGTGGTTCTGTGCCTCTGACACAGGGAAGAGATTCCAGGAGTCATCCCCTCCTGATGATGTCCAGGGAGGACTCTCATTCCCTCAGAGGCACCAGGGCCCTCTGGAGACCTTCTAACCAGTCACCTAGAGCAGCCTGTGACAGTAAGACAAGAACTGGAGCACTTCTCAAAGGCTGTTGCTGTTCATTTGTCACCTTAGGATTCTGTTTCCTTTGCTCTAAGAGCAGAACTTGTCCCTCGTGGACATCTTCCTCTCACATTTACTTCAATTTATGGTCAAGTACCTTGGAGATCCTCCAGGCTGCTCTGAAGCAAGACCTTGGCCAACCTCAGCTCCAGATTTCATGGGAAACCCTGACCTCTGCAGACAGAGGCTGACCAAGCAGCAGCTGTAGTGGGGAGCAGAGAGCATTACCTGATAGCCTCATTGCAAAGGGCATGAACAGGACCATGGCAGCTGTCTCAGGTGGAGACCTTCCTTGGCATGGCCCCAGAGCTGTGAGCAGGAGGATGCTGGGAATAGGACTGGTGGGTCTGGAAACCCACTCAGGGGTTTTACTTAGGTTGGTTTATGGAACAATGGCATCCAGTGACACCACAGACACAGAAGTCATCCCAGGAAAGGTCCTGAGCACAGGGCTGCCCTTGTCAAAGTGAGAAACTGCTCCTCAAGGGGAGCCTGCTCTGTGGTGAGGAAGGAAGGATGCTGTCTGCAAAGCTTTTCCAGCCAAAGAAAGGAAAAGCCTGACCCCAGCAAGGACAAACCTGTCACTGCCCTTGAACACCTTCAAACCTCCATACCAATCCAGGCTGGGGGTGATGAGACTGAGACCAGCCCTGCAGGGAAGGGCTTGGGGGTGCTGGTGGGGGAGAAGCTGGCCAGGAGCCAGCAATGGGCACTGGCAGCCCAGAAGGCCAATGGCAGCCTGGGCTGCATCCAAAGCAGCATGGCCAGAGATGGAGAGAGGAGATCCTGCCCCTCTGCTCTGCTGAGACCTCACCTGCAGGGCTGTGTGCAGCTGTGGGACCCCCAACACCAGAGAGACATGGACCTGATGGAGAGGGTCCAGAGGAGGCCATGGAGATGATCTGAGGGCTGGAGAACCTCTGCTATGGGCACAGGCTGGGAGAGTTGGGGCTCCAGGGAGACCTTAGAATTGCTTTTCAAGATCTGCAGGGGACCTTCAGGAGGGCTGGGGAGGGACTGTTCAGAAGGGGCTGTGGGGACAGGAGGAGGGGCAATGGTTTGAAAGTGGAGCAGGGCAGAGGATGTCCCTGCTGACTGCAGAGGGGGTTACATTGGATGACCTTTGGAGGTCATCCAATGTCTATGGTTCTGTTATTCTCTTGCTGCATTTCTACAGCTCCTAAGTCTCCACTGAGGGCCTCCTACCTGGTTGCCTTCTCTGCTTCCCAGGTTCAGAGGATCTTTCTGGCTCTTCCACCAGGTGCTCTGCTTTTCTTCTGCTCTGCTGTGATGTTTTCCTCCTCGCTCTTGGTCTGCTGAGCTTGGCACAGCCCCAGGATCATCCCTGGACTTGTGCCAAGCCTAATCGAGCTGAACAGCTCATCCACATCCCTCTTTCTCCTGACAGCACGTGTCTCCCATTACACCATGCTCAAATCCTCAGCCTCTGGGTTTCCTCTTAGCCCTCAGAGAACTTCCATCACTCGCTGAGCTTGAATTCAAGCAGCTGAGCGAACAGCACTGGACTGGAGCTGAGATTCCCTCCTCCCCCAAACCCCATCAGCCCTCCAGGGGAGGCATTAGTAGCTGTTAGGGAACCCTTCCTTGAGGTGAGCTCTCCAGAGGGTGACCTTTTCATCTGAAGATGCAGTTCTGGTTGGTTTTTAGGGTCTTCTCCTCTAAAAGTATGGTGAACAGGCAGGGTCCTGCTGCCTCCATCCTTGGCATTCAGGCAGGGTAGTGACAGATGGATGCAGGTGGATGAAGCTTCAAGTCTCATCAGAGAACCCTCTCATGGTGTCAGGGCTCAGGGATGCCCTGCAGTAAATCAAAGCTGCTCATTGGCTGTTTGCAAGCTTTTGGGATCCCTCAGGCATGCAATTACTTATCTGCCCCTTTTCCTTCTCGCTCTCGGGGAAGTCATCTGCCAAAGGTGACCCTCAGGAGCTGGACCACAGCCTTCCTCTGTAGTTGGTAGAGAAACAAATGTGCTGCTGGTCCTGAAAGAGGCTTTGAATGTCAGTTGACAGCTGAACTCCAGAACAGCTCATTTGCAGACATCTGCACTGTAAGGCTCTAAAGCTCACTGAGGCCTGGGCAGGCTGAGAGCTGGGTGAAGGGAAACCTCCTGAGGTTCAGCAAGGCCAAGTGTAGAGTCCTGCATCTGGAGAGGAACAACCTCAGGCACCAGCACAGACTGGGGGTGGTCCTGCTGGAAAGCAGCTCCACAGAGAAACACCTCGGAGTGCTGGCGGACAGCAAGTTCTGCATGGGACAGCAATGTGCCCTTGGGGCCAAGAGAGCCAATGGGATCCTGGGGGGCAGCAAGAGAAGTGTGGCCAGCAGGGCTGGGGAGGTTCTGCTGCCCCTCTGCTCTGCCCTGCTGAGACCACAGCTGCAATCCTGTGTCCAGTTTGGGGCTCCCCAGTTGAAGAGAGACAGAGACCTGCTGGAGAGAGTCCAATGGAGGATGATGAAGGGCCTGGAATATCTCTGCTGTGGAGACAGACTGAGAGGCCTGGGGCTGTTTAGCCTGGAGAGGAGAAGGCTGAGAGGGGACCTGATCCATGTCTGTCAATATCTGAGGGGTGGGGGTCAGGATGAAGGGGCCAGGCTCTGTCTGGTGGTGCCCAGTGACAGGACAAGAACCAACAGGGATGAGCTGGAAGTCAGGAAGTTCCGCCTGAACATGAGGAGAAACTTGTTTGAAGTGAGGGTGCTGGAGGCCTGGAGCAGGCTGCCCAGAGAGGTTGTGGAGTCTCCTTCTGTGGAGTCTCCTTCTGTGGAGCCTTTCCAAGCCCACCTGGCTGTGCTCCTGTGTGCCCTGCTCTGGCAAGGGACTTGGCCTGGCTGATCTCTGGAGGTCCCTTCCAGCCCCTACCATTGTCTGATTCTGTGATTTTAGTTCCTGAATCTGCAAATTCATGGACTGGGAGCTGCATTTGTTGAGTGCAGATGCATGAATGATGCTTTTATCTGGTCCCTGGCACAGAATCATAGACCCACAGAACTGTTCAGGTTGGAAGAGACTTTTGAGGTCATCAAATCCAACCACTCACCCAGAGCTCACAACCCAACCACTGCTGCTGAGCTACCACCACTAAACCACATCCCTCAGCACCACAGCCATGCATGGCTGAAGGGGCTCCAGGAGAGCTGGGGAGGGACTTGGGACAAGGGCTGGGAGTGACAGGATGAGAGGCAATGGATTGGAGCTTGAGGAGGGCAGATTGAGACTGGAGATGGGGAAGAAATTCTTTGGAGTGAGGGTGGTGAGACACTGGAACAGGTTGCCCAGGGAGGTTGTGGCTGTCCCCTCCCTGGAGGTGTTAAGGCCAGGCTGGATGAGGCCTTGAGCAACCAAGTCAGGCTGAGAGCTGTTCCTGCCCATGGCAGGGGAGTTGGAACTGGCTGAGCCTTGTGGTCCCTTCCAACCCTGACTGATTCTATGATTCTATGATCATGCCAAGCATGACCTGAATCCAAGTCAGGAGAATCCAGCTCCAGGCACCAGGAAGTCCCTTCTTGAGGTTGTCAGTGTTTCTGTTCCCCTTTTTAAAGGACTTGTAGCCCGCCCAAAGGACACAGAGCTGTGGCACTGGCCAGCAGCTGCTCAGGTCTCCTGTTGGTTCCTGCTGCTCTTCTACTAAGCTGCATTTTGGCATGGGACAGAATTTCTAATGCTTCCTGCCTGTCTGAGTCTCTGTGAAGCTGACATGATGAAGGCTCCAGACCTTCTCCTGGATCTCACAGCCCTGAGTGACCTTCACATGTGTCTGCAAGCTGGAGCAGGACAGATTGAGGTTGGCCATCAGGAGGAAGTTGTGCACAGTGAGGCTGGGGAGACACTGGAACAGGCTGCCCAGGGCTGTGCTTGAGGCCCCATCCCTGGAGACATCCAAGCTCAGCCTTGCTGTGTCCCTGTGCAGCCTGCTCTAGCTGGAGGTGTCCCTGATGCCTGCAGGGGGTTGGACAGGATGCCCTTGGAGGGTCCCTTCTAACCCAATGTAATCTGTGAAGCTGCCTCTGAACTGTTCACTGTGCTTTGGGGGAGCCAAATAAGAATATGGGAGGGTGAGAAGAGTCTGAGAAACAAAAATCATAGCTGGGGTTAGAAAAGAAGAAAGGAAGGGAATGGACATTACAGACCAGCTCCAAACTTGTGCTTTTACTCCAGAGCCTGGAGATTTTTCCAGAACACAAGGTGGAACAATTAGATTATGGCCTCCTAGAAGGTAAGGTCAGGAAAATGCCAGGTGTGGATTTCTGGGGAGCATCCCTGTCAGGCTGGGCTCATTCCTTCCTGTTGTCACAGCTGATAGGACTGAGAGGACAGAAGTGCTGCATGGGATGTCTGTAGGGTGAGGACTTCTCATTTTTTGTCAGACCTAACTGAGCAATGGAGAGCCCAACACATCCTGAGAGCAGAAACCCTGCTGGGTACAGGACTCACTGTGCCTTTCCCACCCACAGGGTCCTTTGCTTGGGAATGTTTCAGAGAATCAGAGAACTACAGAATTGTTTGGGTTGGAAAAGCCCTGCAAGGTCACCCAGCCCAACCAGCAACCCAACCCCACCATGGTCACCACACCATGGCCCCAAGTGCCATGGCCATACCTTGCTTGAACACCTCCAGGCATAGGGACGCCACCACCTCCCTGGGCAGCCTTTTCCAGTCCCTCACCACTCTTGCAGCAAAGACATTTTTCCTCCTGTCCAACCTGAACCTCCCCTGGCACAATTCCAGGCCATTTCCTCTCCTTCTAGCACCTGAGACTAGGGAGCAGAGCCCAACCCCCACCTGACTCCAGCCTCCTCTCAGGAGCTGTGGAGAGCAATGAGGTCTCCCCACAGCCTCCTCTTCTCCAGCCTGAACCCCCTCAGCTGCCTCAGCTGCTCCTCCCCAGCCCTCTTCTCCAGACCCTTCCCCAGCTTTGTTGTCCTTCTCTGGACCTGCTCCAGCTCCTCAGTGTCCTTCTGGGAGTGAGGGACCCAAACCTGAACCCATGATCAGCCTCAGCAGTGCCCAGTCCAGGAGCACCATCACCTCCCTACTCCTGCTGGCCACCCCATAGCTGATCCAGGCCAGGCTGCTGGTGCCCCTCTTTGCCACCTGGGCACTGCTGACTCATCTCCAGCTGCTGGCACCCAGCACCTTTTCAGCTGGGCAGCTTGCAGCCACCCTGCCCCCAGCCTGCAGCATCCATGAGGTGGTTGTGACCCCAGGGCAGGACCCAGCCCTTGGCCTTGGTGAACGTCCTACAGCTGACCTCAGCTCCTGGGTCCAGCCTGTTTGAGCCTCACCGCAGGAATGGCTTTGGGTCTGACAGCTCAGCCCTTCCCTCTCCCTTCCACCTGAAGGGAGAATTTGTCTTTGCCCCCCCAAACTGGACTTTCAGTTCTGGCTTCATCCCCTTCAAGCACTCTATTTAAAACCATGTCCCTCACATGCTCCCTCTTTAGGCCTCTCCTGATGTCCTTGCTGCTGTTTCATGGTCAGCTGCTCCTTCCTCCTGAGCTAACAGAGCTATTAAAAGCCAGGATGACAATTGCTGTGCTGAAAGAGAGCTGCTGACTAACCTCCTGCTTGCACACACCCTCTGCTTGTAGGGACAGGATGGAGTCCAGGACAGAGCAGGTGGGATGCAAACTCTTCCCTCAGGGTGACAGGGATGGTGAGGGGGCAGGGGATGCTCCCCCAAATCAGCCACAGCAACCAACTCTCCCTTTGCCTCCATCACACCCAGCTGTGGTCCTGTGGTCTCCCCTGGCACACAGAACCACAGGATCAAAGAATTCTCCTCCCCCTCTGCTCTGCCCTGCTGAGACCTCACCTGCAATATTGCATCCAGTTCTGGGCTCCCCAGTTCAAGAGGGACAGGGATCTGCTGCAGAGAGTCCAAGAGAGGCTCCCAGGATGCTTGAGGGACTGGAGCAGTGCCCTGTGAGGAGAGGCTGAGAGCCCTGGGGCTGCTTAGTCTGGAGAAGAGAAGACTGAGAGGGGATTGAAGAAATGTTTCTGAAGAGCTGAGGGCTGGGGGGCAAGAGGCAGGGGCCAGGCTCTGCTCACTTGCCCCCTGGGATAGGCCAAGGGGCAATGGAGAGAAAGTGCAGCACAGGAGGTTCCACCTCACCAGGAGGAGGAACTTCTTCCCTGGGAGGCTCCCAGAGCACTGGAACAGGCTGCCCAGACAGGTTGTGGAGTCTCCTTCTGTGGAGACTTTCCAGCCCCCTCTGGATGCATTCCTGTGTGACCTGTGCTGGATTCTCTGCTCCTGCTCTGGCAGGGGGTTGGACTGCATGATCTCTGGAGGTCCTTTCCAACCCCTCACATCCTCTGAGCCTGTGAATCAACCTAAGACTGCCATGGCCACAGGTGTGGTGGAGCCTGGACATGATCTGTTACAGTCCTCAGCCTTTGCAGCACTTCAGGCTCCTGGGAAAATCAGCTCTTGAGGCAAGCTGATTTTTTCTTTGTTGTTGTTGTTCCCATTTTGCCCTTTTTATATCTATTAGAGGATGCATTTCAACAGGCTGAGCTGGTGAGTAATGCCTCTAAAATACTCCAGCAATCTCATTTATGTTTTTTGAACAGCTCGAAGTAGGGGGGAGGAAGAAAAAAAAAGGACTACTACTGAGGATGAGTCAGAGAGAGAGGAACAGGCTCCCTGGATTCATTCTTGGGTGTGTGAGTGGATTCCCAGCTCCTCAATTGGGTCATTTCCTAAAGGGACTTTTTTTTTTTTTTTGACTGCTTTTCATGAGTCACTCAGAGATTCTGAGTGCCTTGAGGAGTTCAGCTGCTTGCCAGACGCTCTCCATGGTGGGAGAGCTGATGACACCAAGCTGTGAGGTGCAGGAATCACCCTGGAGAGAAGGGATCCATTCAGAGGGACCTGGACAGGCTGGAGGGAAGGGATCCATCCAGAAGGACCTGGACAGGCTGGAGAGGTGAGCCCAGGACAACCTCAGGAGCTTCAACAAGACCAAGGGCAAGGTCCTGCAGCTGGCTCAGGGCAATGCCAAGCACAACTGCAGGCTGGGCAGGGAGTGGCTGGAGAGCAGCCCTGAGGAGAGGCACTTGGGGGTACTGGGGGAGGAGAAGCTCAGCAGGAGCCAGCAGGGAGCACTTGCAGCCCAGAGAGCCAAGCAGAGCCTGGGCTGCAGCAGGAGAAGTGTGGCCAGCAGGTCAGGGAGGGGATTCTCCCCCTCTGCTCCACTCTGCTCAGACCACCCCTGGAGTCCTGCAGCCAGTTCTGGAGCCTCTGTTCCAAGAGGGATCTGGAGGGGCTGGAAGGTGTCCAGAGAAGGGCCCTGAGGATGAGCAGAGGGCTGGAGCTGCTCTGCTGTGAGGA